>LR738716.1:10399050-10454470 GCA_902687465.1 Secale cereale
TAGGGTGGCTCGGCGTCGACGGAACCCCACCAACCAGCCTAGATTGGTTTAGGGTGGCTCGGCGTTGACGGAACCTCACCAACCCACCTAGTTGGTTTAGGGTGGCTCGGCGTCGACGGAACCCCACCAACCCACCTAGTTGGTTTAGGGTGGCTCGGCGTCGACGGAACCCCACCAACCCACCTAGTTGGTTTAGGGTGGGTCGGCGTCGACGGAACCCCACCAACCCACCTAGTTGGTTTAGGGTAGCAACATATATCCATCATCCATCTATCAACATATAACTTGACCCATCTAACAACCATCAAAGCAACATATATCAACATGGCTATAACCTGAGCCATCTAACAAAGCATTAGCTAAATACCATAGCATAGTGGAGTTCAACATAACCATAGATTCTTACAGCCATAATTAATATATTCTTACGACATTAGCTAAAGACCATAGCATAGTGGAGTTCAACAAAGTTCACAACTACTACATCCATACATTACACTTCATTAAACCACCCTTCACAAAATATTTGCAAAGCCTGCTATCATATATCATGATAGGTATGCTCTACTTCATCTACCCAGATCATCTTCATCTACCTCATTCCTTCAAGATGTAATGGATCAACTTCAACTTCTCTTTGCTCTTCTCCAGTGACTTGAACTGAACAGCAAGCTGGAGCTTTAGCTCATCCCTGCGTTTTATCAGATTCTCATTTCCCCTCTTGAGATCAGACATGTGAAGGTTCAGCTGCACATTCTATTCAGTGAGTTTTTTCTCAGACTTGGTGACCTCATCAACCTGAACCTTCAAAATCATGTTCTCTTCACCTAGATTTTCTTTCTCTTTCAAATGATTCATCTTTAGGTTCCTAATGACACTGCCTTGAGCTTCTACCAGGTTCTTCAGCACTTTATACTTCTCTTTCAGCTCAAAGTTCGCTGCCTCTTTCTTCTCCATCTCATTCTTCATGCTAGCCACAACTGATGCACTGGCAACCTCAGCTCTCTTCTCCTTAGTCTGTATATAGCTGAAATCCAACACCCTGTCCTCCTGGGCATTGAGAAGTTGATGGACATCTTCAACTAGTTTGTCATAGTTGGCATCCAGATTCCTTTTCTCTTCTTTAAGGTGGTGGATAGTAAGAGAACTATCCAGGTTATCCTTCCTCCTAGCAGTCCTGCGGTCTTCAAACATTTCCCAAAGCTTCAACAATGCATTTTGCATTGTGGGAGGCCACTCTGGGTCAACCCACCCAAGAAAACCACAATTCTGACCTTCCTACAATATAGCAAACACTTATATTGTTACTCAATAAAGAATTACAATTATAAAAGGGCATTTTAATAAATCAACTAACAGCATAAGAACTACAACCTATGCATGTGGCCAACTAAACAATGCTACTTCTACTGCAACCTAAGATCTAGGACAAATTGTCATGCAATATAAAATATAGACAAGCAGCTATGAAACACTCAACTTTCAGCTTGT
The DNA here is from genome assembly GCA_902687465.1 of Secale cereale. NCBI lineage: Eukaryota > Viridiplantae > Streptophyta > Magnoliopsida > Poales > Poaceae > Secale > Secale cereale. Next base: position 10,400,542 of record LR738716.1, read on the forward strand.
ACTCTATTAAATAATCACCATTTGCCTCAATTTAAAATGAGCATCTACACTGCTAACTAAGATGCTGGCCAAATATAATACAACAAAATAGATAACTAAACTATGAGCATCTCCACTGCCAAATAAGCTACTGCCCATATATATTACTAACATCAGGTGGCATGTTTAACATAGGTGAGCATCAACAGTACTAAATGGTAAACAATGTGCTTCATTATCAGTAGAAATAACTTACTAAACAGAGGCTACCAACTATATTACAGTGAACATAGAGAGAGAGCATGAATCTTACAGGCTGAGCACAAACAAGAAACCTCCTGCCCGTCTCAAACGATTGAAAAGCTACACGGCGCTCAGTTGGCAGCCGATGCTCCACGCAGAGCCCCTCTGGTCCCATCTCCAAGCCATTGTAGTCTTGGTCTTCAATGCTAGCAGGAATCTACAGGAGCAAAAAGAACCAAAATAGCCAAATCAATAAACGAGATCACCAAATCCCTAAATCCCCCAATCAGAAACCCTAACCCTAGCTCTACCACTGACCTGATAATGCATACTATGGTCAGAGGAGGAGATTTGCAGGTTGGACAAGTCGTTGATGCTCTCATCCTTGAAAACCATGGCGCGGCGGCGACGGACAACACGACGAGCGGCGGCCGATGGGGGAGGAGAGGGACAGAGTGCGGCTGGGTCCGGTTCCACCAGCCTCGAGCGAGAAAAAGGAGTGCAATTGAGCAGGGTGCGCGGGTACGCCATCGTGGCACCTGACAGGTGGGCCCGGTCGGTCAGATACGTGGTCAATAAGTGCTTATACGACCGTCAGACCGTTTTGCAACACTTAGGCTTTGAGTTGGCACTGGCACGCAAAAAAGTGAATAGTGGTACTGATTCGTAACGACGTGCCGAAGTGTGGTAGTTCCTTGCAATTAACTCCCAAGAGAAGGAGGACCACGATGCTCACTTCTTATCTGAAACAGAAACAGATAAGAAGGGTTTGGATTAGCTGAGATGGAAGTTAGGTCTCCCTAACGTGATGGCTCAGAAAAGTAATGGCCAGAGTGGCGGACATACTGTGTTTTGGCAGAATAGTTTACAAATAAAGGAATAAATGAGGGAGGAGGGGGGGTGCTCGAGGGCATAGTTTAAAATACCGGACCGGACCGGCGGTCGGAGCAGAAAAAACCGGAACTCCCCCCCACCCCCCACCCACCCACACACATCGGTTTTCTTAGCTAAAAAGACCGACCTGCGATTGGACCAGAAAAACATGTGAACTGGACGGGTTTTACATGAACTGGAGGTATAAAATCGGCGATTGAACCAGTGCCACACAAAAAATTAGAAAAATAAATGGGTCAAAGGGAATTCAAACCCAGGATGCTAGATATAGGTGTGTAAGTTGCACCTTTGACCAAATAACCAACTTGGCTGGCCAACTTTCTTTTCAATTTTATGTAAATGATAGTATTTTCATCTATTTAGACACTAGTACACAAAATGTATTATTTATGGTATAAAAAACCACACATCAAACCGGTGAACCGGCGGTCCGACTGGTAAAAACCTAAACCGGTGGCCTTGCCGGTTCGATCACCAGTTAGGTTTTTTAAACTATGGTTTTGAGTGGAGATTTATGGGGGTGTATGGAGAATTAAAAATGGATGAGAAGGAGGTGATTTGGCGTCTCTTAAGAACACTAAAAAAATCATAGTGACAAGCCTTGGCTGATGGCGGAGGATTTTAATGAAATCTTGTTGCAATGTGAGGAGGGCTAACCCATGAAATTTTATTGAGACTAACATGCGGGCCCCAAATGTCATAACGGTCAATCTAACGGAGTTGGCTATTATGCCACGTCAACACTTACGTGTGGGTTAACCCTATCATAACTGAGTTTGTTTTGGACAACTTTACTTCCTCTTTATTCATTCGTGATCAGGCCTACATCTTTAAGTAGTAGGGGAAGAAGATCAGAAGGAGCATTATCTAACCACTCATTACAAAGCGAACTTCTAGCAATGCTAGCTAATTCATGTGCAACCACATTCGACTCTCTAGGGCAAAATTCGAAGACAATAAAGCTAAACACACAAGCCAGATGATAACAATCATCAACGATGGTCACGGCATCTCCAGCACATTGGCCATCCTTATTCATTGTTTCCATGAGTTCCAGATTATCCGAGTTGACGATCAGTCTGTTGCACCCAGCTGTCAGCGCAATATTCAACCCAAACTTCAGAGTCATTGCCTCAACAGTTATTACATGATAACAGGAATCAATGAGCTTGTTTCTAGCTACAACCATATGTCCTCTATCATCTCGGATGACTGCTCCCATCGCCCCCCTGAAACAAATCCCAATCAAATGTTGCATCAACATTTAACTTGACATGTCCACTTAACTGAGTTTAATTTTGACCAAAGCAGTCACTAACGCTAGGTGGTAGTTTTGTAAACAAAAATAGTCATAAAGTGGTAGTTTTTGGTCAAATTTTCTAGAGTTGTAGTTTACTGACCAGGTTAATCGAAAGGTGGTAGTTTTTTTGTTAAATGATCACCTATTAGTATGTGTAATGTTGTCTATAAGATGGTCTCCAAAGTGCTTGTAAATCGTCTACAATCCATCCTTCCAGAGATTATTGCCCCAAATCAGTTTGTTTTTGTACCGGGGCAGCCGATTGAAGAAAACATTTTTTCTTGCTTGTGAGGTTACTCATTATGTGCAGAATAAAAGATCCAGTTCGATTAGGTATGCTACTATGAAGTTAGACATGAGTAAAGCATATGACAAAGTGGAGTGGCATTTTTTGGAGAGTATGATGAAGAAGATGGGCTTAGAGGATGGTGGATGACAACAACTATGAAGTGTGTCATATCAATGAAACATAAGTTGGAGGAAGTGATCCTAGGTAGAGGTCTCAGACAGAGGGGGGCGTGTCGTGGTTTAGTCACGGCAGATGCCCTTGTGAAAGGACTTAGGTGTGAAGCCATGGTAATGGCGATTAGCTTGAAGGGGTTAAGTGGGACAAGAGACACTAGTTTACCCAGGTTTGGCCCCTCACCAACGAGGTAAAAGCCTACTCCTGCTTGTTGCTATATTGCTAGAGTATCAATTACAAGGGAGCGAATACGCTTGACCTAGCTATCGAACGACTGTTTCTTGTCCTTAACCCGTCGTCGGGTCTCTCCTTTATATACACAGGTAGAGGCCCATCGATTTACAGAAGTCCAGGCCGGGTCATACAACATAACTGACTCTGGCTCTAAGTCGTCCTGCCTAGCTAGGCAAGCTGCTATCGGGCGGCTTACACCTTCAGGTCTTGAAACACCTCTGGATTATGGGCTTCTAACGAGCCTTCCTGTAGCCACCCCCGGTGTTCTCATCTTGTCTTCTTAGGTCTTCATGGGCCTTCTTGTTGGGGAACGTAGTATTTAAAAAAAATCCTACGATCACGCAAGATCTATCTAGGAGAAGCATAGCAACGAGTGGGAGAGTGTGTCTACATACCCTCATAGACCGAAAGCGGGAGCGTTTAGTAACGCGGTTGATGTAGTCAAACGTCTTCATGATCCAACCGATCAAGCACCGAACGCACGGCACCTCCACGATCTGCACACGTTCATCTCGGTGACGTCCCTCAAAATCTTGATCCAGTTGAGGCCGAGGGAGAGTTTCGTCAGCACGACGGCGTGGTGACAGTGTTGATGAAGTTACCGACGCGGGGCTTCACGTAACCACCGCAACAATATGACTGAGGTGTGTAACAGTGGAGGGGGGACCGCACACGGCTAAGAAATCAACTTGTGTGTCAATGGGGTGCCCCCTGGCCACGTATATAAAGGAGGGGAGGATGACAGGGCCCTCTCTATAGCGCGCCCAATGGGGGAGTCCTACTCCCACTAGGAGTAGGTTTCCCCTTTTCCTAGTAGGAGTAGGAGAAGAAGGAAGAGGGAGAGAGGGAGAAGGAAAGGGGGCCGGCCCCCCACCCCAATTCGGATTGGGCTTGGGGGGTCGCGTCCTCCACTTGTCCGCCTCCTCGTCTCTTCGACTAAGGCCCATTGACTCCCCGGGGGGTTCCGGTAACCTCCCGGTACTCCGGAAAATGCCCGAACTCATCCGGAACCATTCCGGTGTCCAAACATAGCCTTCCAATATATCGATCTTTATGTCTCGACCATTTCGAGACTCCTCGTCATGTCTGTGATCACATCCGGGACTCCGAACTACCTTCGGTACATCAAAACACATAAACTCATAATATCGATCATCGTCGAATGTTAAGCGTGCGGACCCTACGGGTTCGAGAACTATATAGACATGACCGAGACTCATCTCCAGACAATAACCAATAGCGGAACCTGGATGCTCATATTGGTTCCTACATATTCTACGAAGATCTTTATCGGTCAAACCGCATAACAACATACGTTGTTCCCTTTGTCATCGGTATGTTACTTGCCCGAGATTCGATTGTCGGTATCATCATACCTAGTTCAATCTCGTTACCAGCAAGTCTATTTACTCGTTTTGTAATACATCATCTCATGACTAACTCATTAGTCGTTTGCTTGCAAGGCTTATTACCATGTGTATTACCGAGAGGGCCCAGAGATACCTCTCCGACACTCAGAGTGACAAATCCTATTCTCGATCTACGCCAACACCACAAACATCTTTGGAGACACATGTAGAGCATCTTTATAATCACCCAGTTACGTTGTGACGTTTGATAGCACAAAAGGTGTTCCTCCGGTATTCGGGAATTGCATAATCTCATCGTCAGATGAACATGTATAAGTCATGAAGAAAGCAATAGCAGTAAAACTAAACGATCATAGTGCTAAGCTAACGGATGGGTCTTGTCTATCACATCATTCTTCTAATGATGTGATCTCGTTGATCAAATGACAAAACATGTCTATGGTTAGGAAACATAACCATCTTTGATTAACGAGCTAGTCTAGGAGAGGCATACTAGGGACACTCTGTTTTGTCTATGTATTCACACATGTATCAAGTTCCCGGTCAATACAATTCTAGCATGAATAAAAGACATTTATCATGATATATAAGGAAATATAAATAACAACTTTATTATTGCCTCTAGGGCATATTTCCTTCACTTCCTTGTAGAGTCGCCGACGATATAACTCAACTTCACACCTTGTAACACAGGCAATAACCCTTTTTTGACTGATCATTTTGAACTTCTTCAAAACTTTATCAAGGTATGTGTTGTGTGAAAGTCCAATTAAGCGTCTTGATCTATCTCTATAGATCTTGATGCCCAATATATAAGCAGCTTAACCGAGGTCTTTCATTAAAAAATTCTTATTCAAGTATCCTTCTATGCCATCCAGAATTTCTATATAATTTCCAATCAACAATATGTCATCCACATATAATATAAGAAATGCTACAGAGCTCCCACTCACTTTATTGTAAATACAGGCTTCTCCAAAAGTATGTATAAAACCATTTGCTTTGATCACCTCATCAAAGTGTATATTCCAACTCTGAGATGCTTGCACCAGTCCATAGATGGATCGCTGGATCTTGCACACTTTGTTAGCACCTTTAGGATCGACAAAACCCTCTGGTTGCATCATATACAACTCTTCTTTGAGATATCCATTAAGGAATGCAGTTTTGATATCCATTTGCCAGATTTCATAATCATAAAATGCGGCAATAGCTAACATGATTTGGATAGATTTAAGCATCGCTACGGGTGAGAAAGTTTCATCATAGTCAACTCCTTGAAATTGTCGAAAACCTTTCGCAACAAGTCGAGCTTTGTAGATAGTAAAGTTACCACCGGCGTCAGTCTTCCTCTTAAAAATCCATTTATTTTCAATGGATTTCCGATCATCGAGCAAGTCAACCAAAGTCCACACTTTGTTCTCATACATGGATCCCATCTCAGATTTCATGGCCTCAAGCCATTTTGCGGAATCTGGGCTCATCCCCGCTTCCTCATAGTTTGTAGGTTCATCATGGTCTAGCAACATGACTTCCAGAATCGGGTTACCGTACCACTCTATCGCGGAACGTACTCTGGTTGAACTACGAGGTTCAGTAGTAACTTGATCTGAAATTTCATGATCATCATCATTAGCTTCCACACTGATTGGTGTTGGAATCACTGGAACTAGTTTCTATGATGTACTACTTTCCAATTTGGGAGAAGGTACAATTACCTCATCAAGTTCTACTTTCCTCCCACTCACTTCTTTTGAGAGAAACTCCTTCTCTAGAAAGGATCTATTCTTAGCAACGAATATCTTGCCTTCGGATTTGTGATAGAAGGTGTACCCAACAGTTTCCTTTGAGTATCCTATGAAGACATATTTCTCCGACTTGGGTTCGAGCTTATCAGGTTGAAGCTTTTTCACATAAGCATCGCAACCCCAAACTTTAAGAAACAACAACTTGGGTTTCTTGCCAAACCACAGTTCATAAGGCGTCGTCTCAATGGATTTAGATGGTGCCCTATTTAACGTGAATGCAGTTGTCTCTAAAGCATAACCCCAAAACGATAGTGGTAAATCGGTAAGAGACATCATAGATCGCACCATATCTAATAAAGTATGGTTACGACGTTCGGACACATCATTACACTGTGGTGTTCCAGGTGGCGTGAGTTGTGAAACTATTCCACATTGTTTCAAATGAAGACCAGACTCGTAACTCAAATATTCGCCTCCATGATCAGATTGTAGAAACTTTATGTTCTTGTTACGATGATTCTCTACTGCACTCTGAAATTCTTTGAACTTTTGAAATGTTTCAGACTTGTGTTTCATCAAGTAGATATACCCGTATCTGCTCAAATCATCTGTGAAGGTCAGAAAATAATGATACCCGCCGCGAACCTCGACAATCATTGGTCCACATACATCAGTATGTACGATTTCCAATAAGTCAGTTGCTCGCTCCATTATTCCGGAGAACGGAGTTTTAGTCATCTTGCCCATAAGACATGGTTCGCAAGCACCAAGTGATTCATAATCAAGTGATTCCAAAAGTCCATCAGCATGGAGTTTCTTCATGTGCTTTAAACTAATATGACCTAAACGGCAGTGCCACAAATAAGTTGCACTATCATTATCAACTTTTCATCTTTTGGCTTCAATATTATGAATATGTGTATCACTACGATCAAGATCCAACAAAAATAGACCATTCATCAAGGGTGCATGACCATAAAAGATATTACTCATATAAATAGAACAACCCTTATTCTCTGATTTAAATGAATAACCGTCTCGCAACAAACAAGAACTAAATATAATGTTCATGCTCAATGCTGGCACCAAATAAAAATTATTTAGGTCTAAAACTAATCCCGAAGGTAGATGTAGAACCATTTCCCATGCGCATTGTCACCTCGTCCTTAGCTAATCTTCATTTAATCCGTAGCCCATGTTTCGAGTTACAAATATCAGCAACCGAACCAGTATCAAATACCCAGGTGCTACTATGAGCATTAGTAAGGTACACATCAATAACATGTATATCAAATATACCTTTGTTCACTTTGCCATCCTTCTTATCCGCCAAATACTTGGGGCAGGTCCACTTCCAATGTCCCGTCCCTTTGCAGTAGAAGCACTCAGTTTCAGGCTTGGCTCAAGACTTGGGTTTCTTCGCGGGAGTAGCAACTGGCTTGCTATTCTTCTTGAAGTTCCCCTTTCTTTCCCTTGACCTTTTTCTTGAAACTAGTGGTCTTGTTAACCATCAACACTTGATGCTCCTTTTTTATTTCTACCTCCGCAGCTTTGAGCATAGCGAAGAGCTCGGGAATTGTCTTCCACATCCCTTGCATATTATAGTTCATCACGAAGCCTTTATAGCTTGGTGGCAGTGATTGAAGAACTCTATCAATAACACTATCTTCATCAACTTTGCAACCAAGTTCAGTCATGTGATTGTAGTACCCAGATATTCTGAGTAAGTGTTCACTGATAGAACTGTTCTCCTCCGTCTTGCAGCTATAGAACTTATTGGAGACTTCATATCTCTCAATTCAGGCATTTGTTTGAAATATTAACTTCAACTTTTGGAACATCTCATATGCTCCATGACGTTCAAAACATCTTTGAAGTCCAGATTCTAAGTCGTAAAGCATGGCACACTGAACTATCGAGTAGTCATCAGAACGAGCTTGCCAGACGTTCATAACGTCTAGAGTTGCTCCTGCAGCAGGCCTGTCACCTAGCGGTGCTTCAAGGACATAATTCTTCTATGCAGCAATGAGGATAGTCCTCAAGTTACGGACCCAGTCCATGTAGTTGCTACCATCATCTTTCAGCTTAGCTTTCTCTAGGAATGCATTAAAATTCAAGGGAACGGTAGCACAGGCCATTGATCTACAACAACATAGATATGTAAAAACTATCAAGACTAAGTTCATGATAAATTAAAGTTCAGTTAATCATATTACTAAAGAACTCCCACTTAGATAGACACCCCTCTAGTTATCTAAATGATCACATGATCCAAATCAACTAAACCATGTCCGATCATCACGTGAGATGGAGTAGTTTTCAATGGTGAACATCTTATGTTGATCATATCTACTATATGATTCACGCTCAACCTTTCGGTATCTAGTGTTATGAGGCCATGTCTGTACATGCTAGGCTCGTCAAGTCTAACCCGAGTATTCTGCATGTGCAAAATTGTCTTACACCCGTTGTATTTGAACGTAGAGCTTATCACACCCGATCATCACGTGGTGTCTTGGCACGACGAACTTTCACAACGGTGCATACTCACGGAGAACACTTGTACCTTGAAATTTTGTAAGGGATCATCTTATAATGCTACCGCCGTACTAAGAAAAATAAGAAGCTTAATAAGATAAACATCACATGCAATCAAAATATGTGACATGATATGGCCATCATCATCTTGTGCTTTTCATCTCCATCTCCAAAGCATCGTCATGATCTCCATCGTCACTGGCTTGACACCATGATATTCATTGTAGCGTTGTGGTCATCTCGCCAACTATAGCTACTACTACTATCACTAACTCATAGTGATAGAGTAAAGCAATTACATGGCTTTCACAATTCATACAATAAAGAGACAACCATAAGGCTCCTGCCGATTGCTGATAATTTACAAAACATGATCATCTCCTACAATAATGTATAACTCATCACGTCTTGACCATATCACATCACAACATGCCCTGCAAAAACAAGTTGGACGTCCTCAACTTTGTTGTTGCAAGTTATACGTGGTTGCTACGGGCTTAGCAAGAACCGTTCTTACCTACGCATCAAAACCACAACGATTTTTTGTCAAGTGTGATGTTTTAACCTTCACAAGGACCGGGCGTAGTCACACTCGATTCAACTAAAGTGAGAGAGACAGGCACCCGCCGGTCACCTTTAAGCAATGAGTGCTCGTAATGGTGAAACCAGTCTCGCGTAAGCATACGCGTAATGTCGGTCCGGGTTGCTTCATCTGACAATACGACCGAATCAAAGTATGACATGCTGGTAAGCAGTATGACTATTATCACCCACAACTCATTGTGTTCTACTCGTGCATATCATCTATGCATAGACCTAGCTCTGATACCACTGTTGGGGAACGTAGTATTTCAAAACAAAATCCTACGATCACGCAAGATCTATCTAGGAGAAGCATAGCAACGAGTGGGAGAGTATGTTAACGTACCCTCGTAGACCGAAAGCGGAAGCGTTTAGTAACACGGTTGATGTACTCAAACGTCTTCACAATCCAACCGATTGATAACCCACAAGTGTAGGGGATCGCAACAGTTTTCGAGGGTAAAGTATTCAACCCAAATTTGTTGATTCGACACAAGGGGAGCCAAAGAATACTCTTAAGTATTAGCAGCTGAGTTGTCAATTCAACCACACCTGGAAACTTAGTATCTGCAGCAAGGTAGTTTAGTAGCAAAGTAATATGATAGTAGCGGTAGCGGCAATAAAAGTAATGATAGTGTTCTTGTAGTTTTTGTAATAGTAGTAGTGGTAAAGTAAATAAGCAACAAGCAATATGTGAAAAGCTCGTAGGCATTGGATCGGTGATGGGAAATTATGTCAGATGCAATTCATCATGTAGAAGTTATAACCTAGGGTGACACAGAACTAGCTCCAGTTCATCAATGCAATGTAGGCATGTATTCCGAATATAGTCATACGTGCTTATGGAAAAGAACTTGCATGACATCTTTTGTCCTACCCTCCCGTGGCAGCGGGGTCCTATTGGAAACTAAGGGATATTAAGGCCTCCTTTTAATAGAGTGCCAGACCAAAGCATTGACACATAGTGAATACATGAACTCCTCAAACTACGGTCATCACCGGGAGTGGTCCCGATTATTGTCACTTTGGGGTTGCCGGATCATAACACATAGTAGGTGATTGTAGACTTGCAAGATAGGATCAAGAACACACATATATTCATGAAAACATAATAGGTTCATATCTGAAATCATGGCACTCAGGCCCTAGTGACAAGCATTAAGCATAGCAAAGTCATAGCAACATCAATCTCAGAACATAGTGGATACTAGGGATCAAACCCTAACAAAACTAACTCGATTACATGAGAGATCTCATCCAACCCATCACCGTCCAGCAAGCCTACGATGGAATTACTCAACACGGCTGTGAGAATCATGGAATTGGTGATGGAGGAAGGTTGACGATGACGATGGCGATGATCTCCACTCTCCGGAGCCTCGAATGGACTCCAGATCAGCCCTCCCGAGAGAGATTAGGGCTTGGCGGCGGCTCCGTATCGTAAAACGCGATAATTCTTCCTCTCTGATTTTTTTCTCCCCGAAAGTGAATATATGGGATCCGGAGATACGTCGATGGAGCACTAGGGGGGCCACGAGGCAGGGGGCGCGCCCCCCACCCTCGTGGATAGGTTGTGGGCCCCTTGGTCTGGATCTTCTCGCAGGTATTTTTTATATTTTCAAAAATAATTCTCCGTAAATTTTCAGGTCATTCCGAGAACTTTTTATTTCTGCACAAAAACAACACCATGGCAATTCTGCTGAAAATAGCGTCAGTCCGGGTTAGTTCCATTCAAATCATGCAAGTTAGAGTCCAAAACAAGGGCAAAAGTGTTTGGAAAAGTAGATACGTTGGAGACGTATCAACTCCCCCAAGCTTAAACCTTTGCTTCTCCTCAAGCAATTCAGTTGATAAACTAAAAGTGATAAAGAAAAACATTGACAAACTCTGTTTGCTCTTGTTGTTGCAACTATGTAAGCCAGCATTCAGGTTTTCAGCGATGATCATGAACTAACCACCTTCACAATAACTTTCAGGTCTCATGTCTACTCACATCAATGGCATAATCAACTAGCGAGCAATAATAATAAACCTCCGATGACAACACTTTCTCAAAACAATCATTATATGATATAACAAGATGGTATCTCACTAGTCCTTTCTGAGACCGCAAAACATAAATGCAGAGCACCTTTAAAGGTCAAGGACTGACTAGACATTGTAATTCATGGTAAAAGAGATCCAGTCATGATCATACTCAATGCAAATTAATTGTAATACATGCAAATGACAGAGGTGCTCTCCTACTGGTGCTCTTTTATAAGAGGATGATGATTCTGCATAAAAGTAAATAGATAGGCCCTTCGCAGAGGGAAGCAGGGATTTGTAGAGGTGCGAGAGCTCGATTTTTAAATAGTGATGAATAACATTTTGAGCGGTATACTTTCATTGTCAACATAAAAACCAAGAATCTCGATATCTCCCATGCTACGCATATTATAGGCGGTTCCCAAACAAAATGGTAAAGTTTATACTCCCCCAACCACCAACAAGCACACTCCATGGCTAGTCCGAAACAACGGGTACCGTCCAAACCAGCAACAGCCCTAGGGGAGTTTTGTTTAATTATTATGATTTTGAGCATGGGACTGGGCATCCCGATTACCAGCCATTTTCTCATGAATGATGAGCGGAGTCCACTCATCATGAGAATAACCCACCTAGCATGGAAGATATAGACAACCCTGTTGGGGAACGTAGTATTTTAAAATTTTCCTACGATTACGCAAGATCTATCTACCAGATACATAGCAACGAGAGGGGAGAGTGTGTCTACGTACCCTCGTAGACCGAAAGCGGAAGCGTTAGAACAACGCGGTTGATGTAGTCGTACGTCTTCACGGCTCGACCGATCAAGCACCGAAACTACGGCACCTCCGAGTTCTAGCACACGTTCAGCTCGATGACGTCCCTCGAACTCCGATCCAGCTGAGTGTCGAAGGAGAGTTCCGTCAGCACGACAGCGTGGTGACGATCTTGATGTTCTACTGTCGCAGGGCTTCGCCTAAGCACCGCTACAATATTATCGAGGAGAACTATGGTGGAGGGGGGCACCGCACACGGCTAAGAGATCAAAAGATCAATTGTTGTGTCTAGAGGTGCCCCCCTACCCCCGTATATAAAGGAGGGAGGGAGAGGCCGGCCCTAGAGGGGGCGCGCCAAGTGTGGGGAGTCCTACTAGGACTCCCAAGTCCTAGTAGGATTCCCCTTTCCTTTCCGGAGTAGGAGAGAAGGAAAGAGGGGGAGAGGGAGAAGGAAAAGGGGGCTGCACCCCTTGTCCAATTCGGACCAGAAGGGGGCCACCCGCCTCCTTCCTTTTGGCCTCTCTCCTCTATTCCCGTAACTCCCCGGTACTCCGAAAATACCCGAATCACTCGGAACCTTTCCGATGTCCGAATATAGTCGTCCAATATATCGATTTTTACGTCTCGACCATTTCGAGACTCCTCGTCATGTCCCCGATCTCATCCGGGACTCCGAACTCCTTCGGTACATCAAAACTCATAAACTCATAATAAAACTGTCATCGAAACCTTAAGCGTGCGGACCCTACGGGTTCGAGAACTATGTAGACATGACCGAGACACGTCTCCGGTCAATAACCAATAGCGGAACCTGGATGCTCATATTGGTTCCCACATATTCTACGAAGATCTTTATCGGTCAAACCGCATAACAACATACGTTGTTCCCTTTGTCATCGGTATGTTACTAGCCCGAGATTCGATCGTCGGTATCTCAATACCTAGTTCAATCTCATTACCGGCAAGTCTCTTTACTCGTTCCGTAATACATCATCCCGCAACTAACTCATTAGCTGCAATGCTTGCAAGGCTTATAGTGATGTGCATTACCGAGTGGGCCCAGAGATACCTCTCCGACAATCGGAGTGACAAATCCTAATCTCGAAATACGCCAACCCAACAAGTACCTTCGGAGACACCTGTAGAGTACCTTTATAATCACCCAGTTACGTTGTGACGTTTGGTAGCACACAAAGTGTTCCTCCGGTATTCAGGAGTTGCATAATCTCATAGTCATAGGAACATGTATAAGTCATGAAGAAAGCAATAGCAATAAAACTAAACGATCAAGTTGCTAAGCTAACGGATGGGTCTTGTCCATCACATCATTCTCCTAATGATGTGACCCCGTTGATCAAATGACAACTCATGTCTATGGCTAGGAAACATAACCGTCTTTGATCAATGAGCTAGTCTAGTAGAGGCATACTAGGGACACTCTGTTTTGTCTATGTATTCACACATGTACTAAGTTTCCAGTTAATACAATTCTAGCATGAATAATAAACATTTATCATGATATAAGGAAATACAAATAACATCTTTATTATTGCCTTTAGGGCATATTTCCTTCAGTCTCCCACTTGCACTAGAGTCAATAATCTAGCTCACATCGCCATGTGATTTAATACCGATAGTTCACATCGTTATGTGAATAACACCCATAGTTCACATCGCCATGTGACCAACACCCAAAGGGTTTACTAGAGTCAATAATCTAGTTCACATCGCTATGTGATTAATACCCAAGAGTAATAAGGTGTGATCATGTTTTGCTTGTGAGAGAAGTTTAGTCAACGAGTCTGTCACATTCAGATCCGTATGTATTTTTGCAAATTTCTATGTCTACAATGCTCTACATAGAGCTACTCTAGCTAATTGCTCCCACTTTCAATACGCATCCAGATTGATACTTAGAGTCATCTGGATTTAGTGTGAAAGCTTGCATCGGCGTAACCCTTTACGACGAACTCTTTATCACCTCCATAATCGAGAAACATTTCCTTAGTCATCCATTTACTAAGGATAATTTTGACCGCTGTACAGTGATCTACTCCTGGATCACTATTGTACCCCCTTGACAAACTCATGGCAAGGTACACAACATGTTTGGTACACAGCATGGCATACTTTATAGAACCTATGGCTGAGGCATAGGCAATGACTTTCATTCTCTCTATATTTTTCTGCCGTGGTCTGGCTTTGAGTCTTACTCAACTTCACACCTTACAAGTCAGGCAAGAACTCCTTCTTTGACTGATCCATTTTGAACTACTTCAAAATCTTATCAAGGTATGTACTTATCGAAAGTCTTATCAAGTGTCTTGATCTATCTCTATAGATCTTGATGCCCAATATGTAAGCAGCTTCACCAAGGTCTTTCTTTGAAAAAATCCTTTCAAACACTCCTTTATGCTTTCCAGAAAATTCTACATCATTTCCGATCGACAATATGTCATTCACATATACTTATCAGAAAGGTTGTAGTGCTCCCACTGACTTCTTGTAAATACAGGCTTCACCGTAAGTCTGTATAAATCTATATGCTTTGATCAACTTATCAAAGCGTATATTCCAACTCCGAGATGCTTGCACTAGTCCATAGATGGATCGCTGGAGCTTGCACATTTTGTTAGCACCTTTAGGATTGACAAAACCTTCTGGTTGCATCATATACAATTTTTCTTTAATAAATCCATTAAAGAATGCAGTTTTGTTATCCATTGGCCAGATTTCATAAAATGCGGCAATTGCTAACATGATTCGGACAGACTTAAGCATCGCTACGGGTGAGAAAGTCTCATCGTAGTCAACTCCTTGAACTTGTCGAAAAACTTTCGCAACAAGTCGAGCTTTGTAAACAGTAACATTACCGTCAGCGTCGGTCTTCCTCTTGAAGATCCATTTATTTTCGATGGCTTGCCGATCATCGGGCAAGTCAACCAAAGTCCACACTTTGTTCTCATACATGGATCCCATCTCAGATTTAATGGCCTCAAGCCATTTTGCGGAATCTGGGCTCATCATCGCTTCCTCATACTTCGCAGGTTCATCATGGTCTAGTAACATGACTTCCAGAACTGGGTTGCCGTACCACTCTGGTGCGAAACGTACTCTGGTTGATCTACGACGTTCAGCAGAAACTTGATCTGAAGTTTCATGATCATCATCATTAGCTTCCTCACTAATTGGTGTAGGAATCACTGGAACTAGTTAATGTGATGTTCCACTTTCCAATTCGGGAGAAGGTACAATTACATCATTAAGTTCTACTTTCCTCCCACTCACTTCTTTCGAGAGAAACTCCTTCTCTAGAAAGGATCCACTCTTAGCAACAAAGACCTTGCCTTCGGATCTGTGATAGAAGGTGTACCCAACAGTTTCTTTTGGGTATCCTATGAAGATATACTTCTCCGATTTGGGTTCGAGCTTATCATGTTGAAACTTTTTCACATAAGCATCGCAGTCCCAAAAAAAATGACAGCTTAGGTTTCTCGTCAAACCACAGTTCATACGGTGTCATCTCCATGGATTTAGCTGGTGCCCTATTTAACGTGAATGTAGCTGTCTCTAATGCATAACCCCAAAAGCAATAGTGGTAGATCGGTAAGAGACATCATCGATCGCACCATATCTAATAAAGTACGGTTATGACGTTCGGACACACCATTACACTGTGGTGTTCCAGGTGGCGTGAGTAGTGAAACTATTTCACATTGTTTTTACTGAAGGCCAAACTCGCTAACTCAAATATTTTACCTCTATGATCATATCGTAGAAACTCTTATTTTCTTGTTACGATGATTCTCCACTTCACTCTGAAATTCTTTGAACTTTTCAAATGTTTCAGACTTGTGCTTCATTAAGTAGATATACCCATATCTGCTCAAATCATCAGTGAAGGTCAGAAAATAACGATTCCCGCCGTGAGCTTCAACACTCATTGGTCTGCATACATCAGTATGTATGATTTCCAACAACTCTGTTGCTCGCTCCACAGTTCCGGAGAACGGAGTTTTAGTCATCTTGCCCATGAGGCATGGTTCGCAAGCACCAAGTGATTCATAATCAAGTGATTCCAAAAAGTCCATCATTATGGAGTTTCTTCATGCGCTTTACACCAATATGACCTAAACGACAGTGCCAAAAATAAGTTGCACAATCATTATTAACCTTGCATCTTTTGGCTTCAATATTATGAATATGTGTATCACACGATCGAGATCCAACAAACTATTTTCATTGGGTGTATGACCATAGAAGGTTTTATTCATGTAAACAGAACAACAATTATTCTCTAACTTACATGAATAACCGTATTGCAATAAACAAGATCAAATCATATTCATGCTCAACACAAACACCAAATAACACTTATTTAGGTTCAACACTAATCCCGAAAGTATAGGGAGTGTGCGATGATGATCATATCAATCTTGGAACTGCTTCCAATACACATCGTCACTTCATCCTTTAACTAGTTTATGTTCATTATGCAACTCCCATTTCGAGTTACTACTCTTTAGCAACTGAACCAGTATCAAATACCGAGGGGTTGCTATGAACACTAGTAAAATACACATCAATAATCTGTATATCAAATATACCTTTGTTCACTTTGCCATCCTTCTTATCCGCCAAGTATCTAGGGCAGTTCCACTTCCGGTGACCATTTCCTTTGCAGTAGAAGCACTTAGTTTCAGGCTTGAGTTTAGCTTTGGGTTTCTTCATGGGGGTGACAACTTGCTTGTCATTCTTCTTGAAGTTCCCCTTCTATCCCTTTGCCCTTTACTTGAAACAAGTGGTCTTATTAACCATCAACACTTGATGTTCTTTCTTGATTTCTACCTTCGCCGATTTCAGCATTGCGAAGAGCTCGGTAATTACCTTCGTCATCCCTTGCATATTATAGTTCATCACGAAGTTCTACTAACTTGGTGATAGTGACTAGAGAACTTTGTCAATTACTATCTTATCTGGAAGATTAACTCCCACTTGATTCAAGTAATTGTAGTACCCAGACAATCTGAGCACATGCTCACTGGTTGAGCTATTCTCCTCCATCTTGTAGGCAAAGTACTGTCAGAAGTCTTATACCTCTCGACACGGGCATGAGTATGAAATACTAATTTCAACTCTTGGAACATCTCATATGCTCCGTGGCGTTCAAAACGTTTTTGAAGTCCCGATTATAAGCCGTAAAGCATGGTGCACTAAACTATCAAGTAGTCATCATACCGAGCTTTTGTCAAAACGTTCATAACGTCTACATCTGCTCCTGCAATAGGTCTGTCACCTAGCGGTGCATCAAGGACATATTTCTCTGTGCAGCAATGAGGATAATCCTCAGATCACGGAACAATTCCGCATCATTGCTACTAACATCTTTCAACTTAGTTTTATCTAGGAACATATAAAAAATAAACGGGGAGCAACATTGCGAGCTATTGATCTACAACATAGATATGCTAATACTACCAGGACTAAGTTCATGATAAATTAAAGTTCAGTTAATCATATTACTAAAGAACTCCCACTTAGATAGACATCCCTCCGGTCATCTAAATGATCACGTGATCCAAATCAACTAAACCATGTCCGATCATCACGTGAGATGGAGTAGTATCAATGGTGAACATCTTATGTTGATCATATCTACTATATGATTCACGCTCGACCTTTCGGTCTCCAGTGTTCCGAGGCCATATCTGCATATGCTAGGCTCGTCAAGTTTAACCCGAGTATTCTACGTGTGCAAAACTGGCTTACACCCGTTGTATTTGAACGTAGAGATTATCACACCCGATCATCACGTGGTGTCTCGGCACGACGAACTTTCGCAACGGTGCATACTCAGGGAGAACACTTATACCTTGAAATTTAGTAAGGGATCATCTTATAATGCTACCGTCGTTCTAAGCAAAATAAGAAGCACAATAAGATAAACATCACATGCAATCAAAATATGTTACATGATATGGCCATCATCATCTTGTGCTTTTGATCTCCATCTCCAAAGCACCGTCATGATCACCTTCGTCACCGGCGCGACACCTTGATCTCCATCGTAGCATCGTTGTCGTCTCGCCAACTATTGCTTCTACGACTATCGCTACCGCTTAGTGATAAAGTAAAGCAATTACATGGCGATAGCATTTCATACAATAAAGCGACAACCATATGGCTCCTGCCAGTTGCCGATAACATTACAAAACATGATCATCTCATACAAAACCGTATAACTCATCATGTCTTGACCATATCACATCACAACATGCCCTGCAAAAACAAGTTAGACGTCCTCTACTTTGTTGTTGCAAGTTTTACGTGGCTGCTACGGGCTTAGCAAGAACCGTTCTTACCTACGCATACAAAACCACAACGATGTTTCGTCAAGTATGTGCTGTTTTAACCTTCACAAGGACCGGGCGTAGCCACACTTGATTCAGCTAAAGTGAGAGAGACAGACACCCGCCAGTCACCTTTAAGCAACGAGTGCTCGTAACGGTGAAACCAGTCTCGCGTAAGCGTACGCGTAATGTCGGTCCGGGCCGCTTCATCTCACAATACCGCCGAAGCAAAGTATGACATGCTGGTAAGCAGTATGACTAGTATCGCCCACAACTCATTGTGTTCTACTCGTGCATATCATCTACGCATAGACCTGGCTCATGATGCCACTGTTGGGGAACGTAGTATTTTAAAATTTTCCTACGATCACGCAAGATCTATCTACCAGATACATAGCAACGAGAGGGGAGAGTGTGTCTACGTACCCTCGTAGACCGAAAGCGGAAGCGTTAGAACAACGCGGTGGATGTAGTCGTACGTCTTCACGGCTCGACCGATCAAGCACCGAAACTACGGCACCTCCGAGTTCTAGCACACGTTCAGCTCGATGACGTCCCTCGAACTCCGATCCAGCTGAGTGTCGAAGGAGAGTTCCGTCAGCACGACAGCGTGGTGACGATCTTGATGTTCTACTGTCGCAGGGCTTCGCCTAAGCACCGCTACAATATTATCGAGGAGAACTATGGTGGAGGGGGGCACCGCACACGGCTAAGAGATCAAGAGATCAATTGTTGTGTCTAGAGGTGCCCCCTACCCCCGTATATAAAGGAGGGAGGGAGAGGTCGGCCCTAGAGGGGGCGCGCCAAGTGTGGGGAGTCCTACTAGGACTCCCAAGTCCTAGTAGGATTCCCCTTTCCTTTCCGGAGTAGGAGAGAAGGAAAGAGGGGGAGAGGGAGAAGGAAAAGGGGGCTGCACCCCTTGTCCAATTCGGACCAGAAGGGGGCCACGCGCCTCCTTCCTTTTGGCCTCTCTCCTCTATTCCCGTAACTCCCCGGTACTCCGAAAATACCCGAATCACTCGGAACCTTTCCGATATCCGAATATAGTCGTCCAATATATCGATTTTTACGTCTCGACCATTTCGAGACTCCTCGTCATGTCCCCGATCTCATCCGGGACTCCGAACTCCTTCGGTACATCAAAACTCATAAACTCATAATAAAACTGTCATCGAAACCTTAAGCGTGCGGACCCTACGGGTTCGAGAACTATGTAGACATGACCGAGACACGTCTCCGGTCAATAACCAATAGCGGAACCTGGATGCTCATATTGGCTCCCACATATTCTACGAAGATCTTTATCGGTCAAACCGCATAACAACATACGTTGTTCCCTTTGTCATCGGTATGTTACTAGCCCGAGATTCGATCGTCGGTATCTCAATACCTAGTTCAATCTCGTTACCGGCAAGTCTCTTTACTCGTTCCGTAATACATCATCCCGCAACTAACTCATTAGCTGCAATGCTTGCAAGGCTTATAGTGATGTGCATTACCGAGTGGGCCCAGAGATACCTCTCCGACAATCGGAGTGACAAATCCTAATCTCGAAATACGCCAACCCAACAAGTACCTTCGGAGACACCTGTAGAGTACCTTTATAATCACCCAGTTACGTTGTGACGTTTGGTAGCACACAAAGTGTTCCTCCGGTATTCGGGAGTTGCATAATCTCATAGTCATAGGAACATGTATAAGTCATGAAGAAAGCAATAGCAATAAAACTAAACGATCAAGTTGCTAAGCTAACGGATGGGTCTTGTCCATCAAATCATTCTCCTAATGATGTGACCCCGTTGATCAAATGACAACTCATGTCTATGGCTAGGAAACATAACCATCTTTGATCAATGAGCTAGTCTAGTAGAGGCATACTAGGGACACTCTGTTTTGTCTATGTATTCACACATGTACTAAGTTTCCAGTTAATACAATTCTAGCATGAATAATAAACATTTATCATGATATAAGGAAATACAAATAACATCTTTATTATTGCCTTTAGGGCATATTTCCTTCAAACCCTAGTTGATACATGAGCTGTTCGAGCGTACAAAACAGAATTTCATTTGAAGGTTTAGAGTTTGGCACATACAAATTTACTTGGAACGGTAGGTAAATACCGCATATAGCAAGGTATAGTGGACTCATATGGAATAACTTTGGGGTTTATGGAAGTGGATGCACAAGCAGTATTCCCGCTTAGTATAGGTGAAGGCTAGAAAGAGACTGGGAAGCGACCAGCTAGAGAGCAACAACGGTCATGAACATGCATTAAAATTAATAAACAATGAATGCAAGCATGAGTAGGATATAAATCACCATGAACATAAATATCGCGGATGCTATGTTGATTTGTTTCAACTACATGCGTGAACATGTGCCAAGTCAGACCACTTGAATCGTTCAAAGGAGGATACCACCCTATCATACTACATCACAACCATTTTAATATCATGTTGGCACGCAAGATAGACCATTATAAACTCTCAGCTAATTAAGCATGGCATAAGCAGCTATGATCTCTAATTGTCATTGCAAGCATGTTTCATTCATAACAAGCTGAATCAAGAACGATGAACTATCATATTTACAAAAACAAGAGAGGTCGAGTTCATACCAGCTTTTCTCATCTCAATTAGTTCATCATATATCATCTGTATTGCCTTTCACTCGCACGACTGAACGTTGTGGATAATAATAATAGTGCGCGTGCATTGGACTAAGCTGGAATCTGAGAGCATTTAATACAAGAGAGAAGACAAGGTAATATGGCTCAAGGTTAAATCAACAATAAAGCATATGAGAGCCACTAAGTAATTTCAATCATGGTCTTCTACTCTTAACCCCCAAAGAAAACAAAAGAAACTATTTAGACGGGAAAGCTCCCAACAAGCAAAAGAAGAACGAGAAATCTTTTTGGGTTTCCTTTTAATTACTACTACATGAAAGGAAAGTAAACTAGCTAGAAGCTACAACTAATATATATTTTGTTTTTCTTAAGGTTTTTCTAGCACACGAGAAAAAGACTAAGAAAAAGAAATTGAAACTAAGCATGGATAGTACAATGAAAGAGTGTGAGCACCGACGACTAGAATAAGTGTGTGAACATAAATGTAAAGTCAGTGAGAAACACGTACTCCCCCAAGCTTAGGCTTTTGGCCTAAGTTGGTCTATGGCCACGGATCGAAGCTACTCCCTCCAGTGTACTGAGATGTGTCCTCTGGGTGCCACTGGTTGGCACGCTCATCCAGGTCCCACCCATAAACATACTGACGGTAGGGATCGGGTGATGGCTCCGGCTTAGGATCTGAAGCTTGTGCCTGGCCCTGGTACTTGTAGAAGGCATCTGATGTAACGAGACATATGCCTATAGACAGATCAAACAGAGATGGTGCAGGCAAGGTAACAATCTCACAATATTTTTCATCAAACCTTAATTTATAATTAAGCGACCTATCCTTGTCTTTAACAATAAAATCATGTGCTATCATGCTCTTGTAGTCTTTATAAACAGGGGCAAGCAATTTTTCTTCCTTATCATGATGCCTAATAGGTATTCTAAAATGTTCAGCAAGGCGAGAAGCAAAGATGCCTCCAAAGACGGGCCCCTTTGAACGGTTCAGACTCAGTTGTTTAGCAACGATGGCACCCAAGCTAAAAGTTGTTTCTTGAAACAAAGCATGGCGTAAAATGACAATATCAGGGGAACTAAGATCCACTGTTCCCGCGACCAATTAAACATCTACTAGCAAATAAAGCGAAGTAGCGCATAACAGGGAAGTGTATACTAGTAATTCTTGCCCCTGAGACTTGTCTAGTTTCCCCTACAGCTATCATGTCAATAAACCCTTCAACATCTTCACGACGTGGTTCATCAAGTCTACCTTCAAAGGGCATCTTCCATACTTGATACGTCCATTTTGCATCATGCTTATATGTTGATATTTATTGCATTATGGGCTATTATTACATGTTTTGTCACAATACTTATGTCTTTTCTCTCTTATTTTACAAGGTTTACATGAAGAGGGAGAATGCCGGCAGCTGGAATTCTGGGCTGGAAAAGGAGCAAACTCTGGAAACCTATTCTGCACAACTCCAAAAGCCCCGAAACTCAACACAACTCCGTTTCAGAAAATATAAAAAATATCTGGCGAAAGAAGTTCACGAGGGGGCCCACCGGCTGTCCACGAGGGTGGGGGTGCGCCCCCCTGCCCAGGGCGCACCCCCTGTCTCGTGGGCCCCCCGAAGGCCCCCCCGATGCCCATCTTCTCCTATATGAGGTGTTTTGACCTGGAAAAAATCAGGAGGAGGCTTTCGGGACCAGACGCCGTCGTCTCGAGGCGGAACCGAGGCGGAAACCAATCTAGGGCTTCGGCAGAGCTGTTCAGCCGGGGATACTTCCCTCCGGGAGGGGGAAATCGTCACCGCCGTCGTCACCAACAACTCTCCCATCTTGGGGAGGGCTATCTTCATCAACATCTTCATCATCACCATCTCCTCTCAAACCCTAGTTCATCTCTTGTGTCCAATATTTGTACCCAAACCTCAGATTGGTACATGTGGGTTGCTAGTAGTGTTGATTACTCTTTATAGTTGATCCTAGTTGGTTTATTTGGTGGAAGATCATATGTTCAGATCCATTATGCATATTAATACCCCTCTGATCATGAACAATATTATGTCTTGTGAGTAGTTACTTTTGTTCCTGAGGACATGGGAGAAGTCTTGCTATTAGTAGTCATGTGAATTTGGTCTTCGTTCGATATTTTGATGAGATGTATGTTGTCTCTCCTCTAGTGGTGCCATGTGAACGTCGACTACATGACACTTCACCATTATTTGGGCCTAGAGGAAGGCATTGGGAAGTAATAAGTAGATGATGGGTTGCTAGAGTGACAGAAGCTTAAACCCTAGTTTATGCGTTGCTTCGTAAGGGGCTGATTTGGATCCATATGTTTCAGGCTATGGTTAGGTTTACCTTAATACTTCTTTTGTAGTTGCGGATGCTTGCATTAGAGGTTAATCATAAGTGGGAGGCTTGTCTAAGTAAGGACAGCACCCAAGCACCGGTCCACCCACATACCAAATTATCAAAGTACCGAACGTGAATCAAATGATCGTGATGAAAACTAGCTTGACGATAATTCCCATGTGTCCTCGGGGGCGCTTTCCTTTATATAAGAATTTGTCCAGGCTTGTCCTTTGCAACAAAAAGGATTGGGCCACCTTGCTGCACCATATTTACTTTTACCTTTTGTCAATTGCTACCAATTACCTTATTACAAAACTATCTGCTACTTATAATTTCAGTGCTTGCAGAAAATACCTTACTGAAAACTGCCTATCATTTCCTTCTGCTCCTCGTTGGGTTCGTCACTCGTACTTATCGAAAGAACTACGATAGATCCCCTACACTTGTGGGTCATCAAGAATCTTTTTTGGCGCCGTTGCCGGGGAGTGAAGCGCCTTTGGTAAGTGGAATTTGGTAAGGAAAAATTTATATAGTGTGCTGAAATTTATTGTCACTTGTTACTATGGCTCAAAATCCTTTGAGGGGCTTATTCGGGGTATCTTCACCCCGAACGGAAGAGCAAAGAGTTGCTCCTCGACCTACTGCATCTACTGAAAATGTTCGCTTTGAAATTCCTTCGGGTATGATAGAGAAACTGCTTAAAAATCCTTTTACAGGAGATGGAACACTGCATCCCGATTTACACCTAATCTATGTGGATGAAGTTTGTGGATTGTTTAAGCTTGCAGGTATGACCGAGGATGTTTTCAAGAAGAAGGTCTTCCCTTTATCTTTTAAGGGAGATGCATTGACATGGTTTAGGCTATGTGATGATATGGGATAATGGAACTATAATCATCTAAAGTTGGAATTTCATCAGAAGTTCTACCCTATGCACCAGGTTCATCGTGATCGTAATTATATTTATAATTTCTGGCCTCGCGAAGGAGAAAGCATCGCTCAAGCTTGGGGGAGGCTTAAGTTAATGTTACATTCATGCCCCAATCATGAGCTCTCAAGAAAAATGATCATTCACAATTTTTATGCTTGGCTTTCTATCAATAATCGCACCATGCTCGATAATTCTTGTTCTGGCTCTTTTATGATGAAGACTGTTGAATTCAAATGTGATTTATTGGAAAGAATTAAACGCAACTCCGAAGATTGGGATCTTGATGAAGGTAAAGAGTCAGGTATGACCCCTAAGTTTGATTGTGTTAAGGCTTTTATGGATACAGATGTTTTCCATGAGTTTAGCACTAAATATGGACTTGACTCTGAGATAGTAGCTTCTTTCTGTGAATCATTTGCTACTCATGTTGATCTCCCCAAGGAGAAGTGGTTTAAATACCATCCCCCTATTGAAGTAAAAGTAGTTGAGCCAGTTAAAGTTGAAGAAAAGACTATCACTTATAATGTTGATCCTATTATTCCTACTGCTTATATTGAGAAACCACCTTTCCCTGTTAGGATAAAGGATCATGCTCAAGCTTCAATAGTAGTTCATAAAAGTAATACTAGAACACCTACACCCTCTGAGCAAATTAAAGTTGAACCTAGTGTTGCTATGGTTAAAGATCTCTTGGTAGAAGAGTTAGATGGACATGTTATTTACCTCCAAGAAGATTCTGCTAGAATAGCCAAACCCAATGCTAGAAATAAACATAGACCTATTGTAGGCTTGCCTGTTATCTCTGTTAAGATAGGAGATCATTGCTATCATGGTTTATGTGACGTAGGTGCTAGTGCAAGTGTTATCCCTCTTGATTTATATCGAGAAATTATGCATGATATTGCACCTGTTGAGTTAGAAGGGATTGATGTTACTATTAAGCTAGCTAATAGAGACACTATTTCACCAGTTAGGATTGTTAGAGATGTTGAAGTCTTGTGTGGGAAGGTTAAATACCCTACTGATTTTCTTATTCTTAGTTCCCCACAAGATGAATTTTGTCCCATTATATTCGGTAGACCCTTCTTGAATACTGTTAATGCCAAGATAGACTGCGTGAAAGATATTGTTACTGTTGGATTAGGGGATACGTCTCATGATTGTAATTTTGCTAATTTCCGTAGACAACCCCTTGAAAAAGAACTACCTAGTAAGGATGAAATTATTGGTCTTGCTTCTATTGATGAGCCTCCTAATGATCATTTAGAACAATACTTGCTAGACCATGAAAATGATATGCATATGAATGAGAGAAGGGAAATAGATGAAATATTCTTTAAACAGGGACATGTATTGAAAAACAACTTGCCTGTTGAAATCCTTGGGGATCCTCCTCCACCCAAGGGTGATCCCGTGTTTGAACTTAAACCTTTGCCTGATAATCTTAAGTATGTTTATCTTGATGAAAAGAAAATATATCATGTTATTATTAGTGCTAACCTTTCAGAACACGAAGAAGAAAAACTATTGAAACTCTGAAGAAGCATCGTGCTGCTATTGGATATACTCTGGATGATCTTAAGGGCATTAGTCCCACTACATGCCAACACAAGATAAACTTGGAAGAAAATGCCAAACCAGTTATTGATCATCAACGACGGTTAAATCCTAAAATGAAAGAAGTGGTAAGGAAGGAAATACTAAAGTTCTAGAGGCAGGTATTATCTATCCCGTTGCTGATAGCCAGTGGGTAAGTCCTGTACAGTGTGTCCCTAAGAAGGGAGGTATGACTGTTGTTCCTAATGATAAAGATGAATTGATCCCGCAAAGAATAGTTACATGTTATAGGATGGTAATTGATTTCCGTAAGTTAAATAAAGCTACTAAGAAAGATCATTACCCCTTGCCTTTTATTGATCAAATGCTAGAAAGGTTATCCAAGAATACTCATTTTTGCTTTCTATATGGTTATTCTGGTTTCTCTCAAATACCTGTGTCAAAAGGGGATCAAGAAAAGACCACTTTTCACTACTAGAAAAAGGCATGCTAGTGGCGCACCAGTTTTGCCTACTAATGGCGCACTCCTGGTGCGCCACTAGCACCACGCCATTAGAATTAAATACTAATGGCGCACCTCTGGTGCGCCATTGGTATCTGGTGTTCTAATGGTGCACCACGCAGTGCGCCATTAGTATAGCCCACCGTGTGCCATCAGTATGCCTCCAAGGGGGCCATATGTACCCATGTGCTTTGGCATACTAATGGCGCACTAGTGGGTGATGCGCTATTAGTTTCATTTGAACAGTGCGCCATTAGTGTCTTGAGTGGTGCGCCACTAGTATGAATATTAGCGATTATTTTTTTATTTTCTGATATTTTCACAGGATATAAAATATATTATTGGACAGAATTTAGACAACACCATACAACAACAACAGATTCATCGAATACAATAGAAGATTAGTCTCCAAATACAATTCATCATATTAGTCTCCGAATTCAAAAGACCGAACAAAGATAGAACATTACAAGTCTCGAGACCGCGAGTAGCGAGTTTGTCTTCACATTACAAGTCGATATCGATCATCTAAACTACCATCACATAAAAGAGAGCTGCGGTCATCACGATGAGCATCATCGCGATGAAACTAGTCTTCATCTGGTCCCTCCAACGCTCCCTCCTCTCTACCGCTAGATAGCGCACATATCTAGATTCCGCCTCTGCCCTAGTGGTGTACCCTTTGTAATTGTTACCGCTGAAACGGTGAACCTGTCTCTGACACTCCTCCCAGTCGTCGTAGACTCCGGGAACCTTACCCTTGTACACGACATACGACGTCATCTCTATGCACTAGCCAAACGAAACGTTAGTACCAATTCACAGACAATACATAAGCAATATATAAGTATGCAACAAATGGATCGGAAGAGAAAAGCAAGACATTAGTAGCATCGATTACATCTAAGTTGAACGACTGTCCAAACCAAAGAGACATACAAGTTCATTAAAGTTTAATTACAACATGAGCCAATCGATGTTTCAGAACTAGACATAGCATCACTACTTTTGACTCGACTCAAGGGACCGGAGCATGGATGAAGCCGCCGTCTATCGTGGGAGTCATGAAATCGCGGGCGTTGTCAGCCTGCATTTGTAGCGTTGTGTCTATGTCACTGTTAGACGGTTGATTTCTGAGGTTAAACTGCCCCGAGGTACGAAGGACATCTTGATGGATGATTTCTGCAAACTCCGACTGGATGCGAAAGAATTCTTGTCTGATGTCCGCGTCCTGGATTGCCGACAAGCTCGCGGCCCAATCTTTGAGTTTATCTGGTAGCAGAAGGTGATTATGGTCCCGTACGATCGCCCGCATGTGATGGATGGCGTAGTAGGCACCCTTCTGACCGCCAGGCGACTGCTTGACGCGGCAGAACATTGTATTGTGGGCGAACACGTGCTTGCCGTACTTACGAACTGGCCTGGTGAAGGTGCCTCCAGATTTGGCGTAGCCGGGGAGAACATCATCAAGAACTTTCTTGACATTTGTGTAGTCTATCTTCGACTGATGGTCCGAGTCGAAATACGCGGCCATGGAATATTTCGGGCTTAAGAGGATGAGTGTGCAATGTTTGTCACTGCACAAAACACGGAATGTTAAAAAAACGATCGAAATTTAAGAAATCATATGTTACGGGGCGGTTGAGGGGACGACTTACTCGGGAAAGTAAGGCACGAGGAAGTTATCCTTATCTCGGTTTGCCAGAATGACGCCTTCGAGGTAAGAACTCGCGACTTGCCAGTCCCCAGCGCTGCCCAAGATCTTGGCACGCATGTAGAAGGGGTCGACTATCACGATGTCTGGGGTCTTGTCTCTAATGATCTGCATCTTCATACTCAGCAAAAATAGCCGAACGAAGGTGTAGTGCAACGGATGAAGGTTAAACATAGCAAAGATGTCATCAAACCGTAGGACGATCGTACCCCCGATGGAGTTATACACAAAGCCCTTGCCCTCTGGCACCTTGGCCACGAAAAACTGGTATGCCACATCCTTCTCTCTGAGATGCCGCTTCTCCAAAGAAAGAACACTGTCATGCAGACTCCGCATAGCACCGGTTTCAGCATTGAGCATATTAGTCGGTAGCATCGGCCTACCCGCCACATGCACCCTCCTTATTATATCCTTAGGTGAAGGTGGCCCGTCCTGAGCACGGATCGTACTCGGTGCCGGCTGGCTCGCACCCTTGTTACTCTTTCTTTTTCGTCCCTTCTTGTTCTGCTGTAATGGGACCGAGTTCTGGTCACAGACCGCCTTCTTGAGTGTGTTGGGGCTGATAATATTTCGCACCTCGGCTATCTGAGGCTCGGTGAAGTCGACAGCTGGAGGCGTCTCCTGAGAACTAAACGCCAGGCAACGCCTGTGGCAACTGGGTTTCTCCGCGGTACCAGCTAGATCGCGATCAGCTTTTGTAGGGTTGGGTTCTTGAGAAGGAGGCCCCATGAATTCGCCATCGTACCCATGATCGGCAAAGTACTTATCGACGTTGGCAAATGTACCGTTGTTGTTGTCGTCGTCGTCCGGATCCTGTGCCATATGCATGTTCGGATCCTGTGCCATAGGGATGTCCGGCATGTCCGGTAGCGTTGCGGTGGTCTTACCATGGCTTGGCGCCGGCACGACTGGTGGTGTTGTCTTTGGGGTGGTGTCCCCCGCCCCCAAACGAATCTGGCTGTTCGGCCAAAGCAGGGGCCAGCTTAGGCAGGCGCTGAGGGTCATCACATCATCTTCGTCGGCCCCGGCGGGTCGAATTGGAGGTAACAACTCGTCGCAGCCTGGCAGCACCCAAACCAGTTGAACCCTATACACGGTGGGTGGCATCGGATTACCGTGGAACATGGGGTTGCCCGGTTGAACGATTCTGCCCTTGGCAACATCGACCAAGTCGTCGTTCACGAAGTGCAGGAGAGTGCACGGAACGTCGGCGACGCCCTGCAAAAACATGTAGGGCGTCAGGGATGCCCAGTCAAAGGCAAGGAGATGAAGTCCTCGGCCGAGAGGCTTAATTAGTTACCGTGATGATGGCGTCGAGCTCGGCTAATGTCGAGGCACCGCCAACGGTGGGCGTGCAATTGACCGAGGGGCCGCTTGCTGCAGAGGTGCCGGCCGGCGTACACCCGGGTGCATTAAGATCCAATGCCCGTGCCGGCATCGGAGACACCAATGCCGCCTCCGCCGGAGACACCAATGGCCCCGCCTGCGCGTTCTGCGAGTTGCTGGCCATGAAGCTGGGAATCGGGGGCGGCCCCTGTTGGCCACCCGCAATCCACGTCGTCAGCCCATGAATCAAGGTAGGCATAATGCCGGTGAGCGTCGATCCCAGTTGTTGTTGCACTTGCTCTTGGACAATCTCCAGAATCCGTGCCACTTGTGCCTTGAGTTCTTGAAACTCGCGCGACTGGCTTTCCGAGCTGGTCTTTTTCTCCTTTCGCCCACCAGCGTTATAGTATGATGACCATTTTGTGGACAAGCCTTTGCCGGCCACACGACCAGCTAACGACGGCTTGCTGAGCTTATCCTTTTTTTCATTACGTTCAACGCCCTATTTAGAGTGGTGTCCCAAGGGGTGCTCTGAGTTGACCCCGCGCTACTGCTTTCAGTTGCCTGCGGAAGGAATGTGAACCATTTAGAAATTTGGCTTCATTAATTAGAATGCAACCATATAAAGCTAATTACGCGGGGGTGTATTCCTTACCATAACAACCTCAAGGGCCCTGGTCTTCGGATCTGTGGTAAGCTCCTTTGTTATCGGGTCCTCCTTGTACCGGGCCCTGACATAGTTTCTGGTCTGCTTGTCACGGTATTTATCGAAGAGGGGCGGTAGGCCTTGCTCGGCACGTTCCGCGTCCTCCTTGTCCCATATAGGCTCCGCAACTCTGTAACCGCCGGGACCGAGTGTGTGTTCCCCTAAGTTCAACTCCCGCATTTCTTTCCCCCACTGACTTGATTCGGAGGTTGCGCTGCTCTCGCACTTGATCTTGAACTCCTTGTAGTCATCTTCGCTGATCGAAGGATTTTTTGCCTTGATCTTCTCATAACTAAAACCTTTGTCAATCATTCTCTTCACCGAGCTTCTCCAAGTAGACAGGGTCGTTCTCATCCTCGTGAGGGCGGCATTGTTCACTTTATTCCCTGTGAGGCGCGTGTTTTCAAATTCAGCGGGGAACTTGTATCGTTCGTGCAACTTCGTGAAGAGGAGGTTGCGCAAATTCCCTCGGTCCTTATGCCTTAGGTGCTCGGTGTTGATCGAGACGGTGCTCCGGAGAATGCACCCGAGCTAAACCGAGTACCCCTTGACTATTTCTTTGGGCGCC
The DNA here is from genome assembly GCA_902687465.1 of Secale cereale. Classification (NCBI taxonomy): domain Eukaryota; kingdom Viridiplantae; phylum Streptophyta; class Magnoliopsida; order Poales; family Poaceae; genus Secale; species Secale cereale. Next base: position 10,431,332 of record LR738716.1, read on the forward strand.
GTTGGATGCCCGTCGGAGTTCACTTCAGTAAATTCCTCCTTGATGGTGCGGAGCATGTTCGGGCACCGGTCCTTCCGTTGCCTCTTCAGTTGGCTGCCATCTGTGCGTGCGCTTCCATCATTAGTGGTGGCATCCTTGGCAGCACCATCAGTGGTGTCATCCCCGACGGCACCATCAGTGGTGTCATCCTCGGCGGCACCATTAGTGGTGTCAGGGTCGGTGTCTTTCGCGACGTCCTCATAGCGGTGAGGTTGTTCCTCCATCTCCTGGGACAGCTCCTAGAATGCCTTTCCCCCCGAACCGCCGGCCTCATCGTTGTGGGCCATGTTTCTCTCTAATAGGAAAAAAGTTTGGTCAAAAATTTGGTTATTGTCAAGGAACAAGATCATGGTCTCATCATTTAGGGTTTGTCAACACCGACGCATCCTAAAAGCTAAGCTTTTATCATTTAGGGTTTGTCGATGTCGAGGCACCCTAAAAGCCTAAGCTTTCATCATTTAGGTTTTTATCGACACCGAGGCACCCTAAAAGCCAAGGTTTTATAATTTATGGTTTGTCGACACCGAGGCATCCTAAAAGCTAAGCTGGGAAGGAGAATTCTAAGTTGGGCCTAATCACTTGGCTCTATTGCCACCTATGGTTTAATGCAGCAAGAATAAAGGGGCAGTTGATCCTACTTAATTAAGTACTAAGATACCCCGGCCCATGCATTAGTCAGAAGTACCCCATATGTCCTATTTTTAGCAAAGTCATGCTAAAATTCACGGAAAATTTCAGCATGACCTTTGCTGAAAATAGGACATGTGGAGTACCCGAATTTGCCGGAACGGAAGTTAATCGACATTCCAGCAAACTCAAGGGCCTCTCGGGGTACCTGCAAAATCATCACGACACGATGGTCGGAGACAAAACCCAGCAAACTAGCAAAGTTACTGACGTGTTTACGGAAATTGTTTTCTGTAAAAGATGATCATCATCCTTACAAGTCTTTCTCAATGTGCACTATGCAACAATACAGTAGCTGGTTTGAACATCTGTACATAATCTTCAGTGTACAGATCATATTTATTGAGCCTAGATACAGTGAATAAATCCAAATAAACTTGATGTACTGGAAATAAACAACAACAGATCATTGTTCTACATTTAATGATCATTGTTCCTGTAGCAATTTGTTCTATATTTACTAAAAATAAACAAAAATAGATCATTTGTTCGTTTAGCATCATTGACAGACACAGGACACTATAAATTTCAGAGAACAGCAGCAATTGACATTTTCATAGTTCAGAGTACAGGTAACAGCGGCTGCCAATAGTAGCAGAATAATTATTCTGAATGTACTCCAATTGACTGTATATTTACTGAATGTACAACACTGAAAACATTCTCAAGCTGCAAAAATAAAACTGGATGGAACTGGGGATTTTCCCTTTGATTCAAAAAGAAAACATAATCTGTACATAAGATCCAAATGGCATCTTTTCTTTGTATCGTATTCTAGTTTGAACATCAGAAAGCCTAAAAGAGCAGTTTAAAAGTCCTCTCATGATAAAAATAACAAACATCTGATAAGAAACACCTGAAGTTCATTTAACTGGATGTTGTTCAAGCTCAAGCAATTTAAAATGCAAAATCAAGTGTATTTAGATCATGAAATCAGTCAGACAGTCAAAGTGAATGTTTATGGAATTAATAACACGCTTCATAGTTTCTGACCTAAAACCCTGAACAATTAAATCAAGAGAATTAAAGTGTGGAGACCATGATATAACACAAGGGATTAGTATTGTAAAGACAATGAAACTTGCACTTAGTAAAACATCACAAAAATCTTTTTCTCTGGTATCCATTAGCTTGGGTCATAGACCTCTTTTTACTGTTCTTCCAAAATTCATCCTTGTTTTCCTTCCTATGTTTTAAGCTAGATTTTCCTTTGAGTGAAACAGTGGCTACAACTACAACCATGTTTAAGTTTCAGTGTAGTTCGGCAGCTGTGTGCTTTGTTTTTGTGTTTTGTTGTGTGAGCCAAAATGACCATTAGGTAAAATGTAAAAGCAAAATATTCTGCACTTAACCGCGTCTTAACGGTCAATTTCTCACCCACTTCTACATTTTGCATTCATCATTTCTACTGCTACATCACAAAATTTTAAGTGTTCTTTTTGACCTAAACCTAGCAAAAGAGAGAAGAAGAGGGCATGGCCGGGAGGGAGGAGAGGAGGAAGAGAGGAGAACAGAGGTAGAGGGAGGAGGGCAATGAAGATTACCTGACCACGATGAGGTGGTGGCCGGAGCGGAGACGACGGAGGGCGGAGACGGCGAGCTTGGGGGAGACGGGGAGCTTGGTGATGGCCGGAGCTTGGGGTGCTCGGGCCTCCTCTCCTGGTGGACTCGGGCCTCCTCTCCTGGTGGACGTGGATGGCCCTCCTCTCCTGGTGGACGGCGGGGAGGTCTCCGGCAGCGCAGTGGGTCTCGGTCGGGGCGGCGCAGTGGGTCTGGGCGCCGCGGGTTTCTAGGGTTTCGAGGGCTGGGAAGGGGAGGGAGGGGTGGGTGGGGGTGGCGGAGCCCGGGAGCGAGGTCGCCGGTGGGTGGAGCGAGCCCGGGAGCGAGATCGGCGGCGGTGGCGAGAGGCGAGGGGCGAGATGGGCAGGCGCAGTGGGTGGGCGGGCTGAGAGAGATTGATCGATTGGGGGAATAGAAAGGGGATTGGGGATTTTAGTGGGGGGAGGCTTAGCAATGGCGCACCCCCTAGCGGTGCGCCATTAGAATGTTTTTTATAGCAATGACGCATCACCTGGACAGTGCGCCATAAGTAATCTTTTTTTAGATAGCAATGGCGCACCAGCCAGCGGTGCGCCATAAGTAAATTTTTATTATTATTATTTTTTGTTGCATCTAATATATTTTTTAGAAAATGAATATGAATATGAAACAGTAATAAAATTTTTTAAAAACAGTAATATATTTTTTTAAATATCATCAGATTTGTTATTTGAAAATATTTATGAATATAAAAAATATCATCAAATTTTTTATTTGGAAATACCATCAAATTGTTTTTTTTGAAAATATAATCAAATTTGTTTTTTTAGTTGCATTCATTTGTGACGGTGGAGCGGGAAGGGTGCGGGGGTCGTCGGCGGTGGTGGAGCGAGGGAGGGTGCGGGGGGTGCTCGGCGGCGAGGGGGATCTGGCAAGGGGGATTTGGCGAGGGGGATAGCGATCGAGATGGCGGGGGATCGAGATCGAGTGTCTTCATGAATATTCAGTATTTTTTCATGAATTCAAAAAGTGCCCATGAAATTTAAAAATATTCATGATAGTTCAAAAAGTGCCCATGAAATACAATCGAGAAATGAAGGCTACAATTTAAATACAATCGATCGATCTTAGCTAGCTATCTGTTCACAATCTTCTTGCCCTTCTTTTTCGCAAATGGAGTTCTTTTGTGGAACGGACGTCCTTTAGGTAGGGTGGTCCTGCTTCTTCTTGTGGTGTATGTTGCTACTTCATCGTCGTCGTCATGTTCCATCTTCGGGTCGCCGTACTTGTCAAAGTCTTGCTCATTGGCGACTCCATCCATTCCGATGATCTTCCTTTTTCCTCTCCTCGCGACAACATGACTGGGCTTTGACGGGTCGGTAATGAAGAAGCATTGGTCCACTTGGGAAGCCAGTACCCATGGCTCATTTTTCGCGGTGACGTTTGCGCCCGCGGTCTTGGATTTAGCTTCGGGTATAACCATGGTGGTGAAATACCGGTCTTCTTTTAGGACGCTCTTGGCCCATCTGACACGGAACATAAGGACCTTCTCTCTAGCGTAGCTCAGCTCCCATATCTCCTCGATCCTTCCGTAGTATTTATCCTTGTCGTTACCGGTGTAGGATTCCATCGTTACCCCGGAGTTCTGATAACCATCGCTCTTCATGTCCTTGTCCTCGGTGTAGAATGTGTAGCCGTTGATATCGTACGCCTCATAGGTCATCAGGTTGTGCTCGGCGCCCTGTGACAAGGCGAATATGAGTTGTTCTTCCGCGGAAGAATCCTCATGTAAAGGGTACGAGAGAAGCTACTGCTTGAACCAACGCGTGAAACATGAGTTGTGCTCTTTGATTATATCTCCGTCCTTCCTCTGTTGGCCTCGGTCATTGTACGTCTTCTCAATAAAGGTTTTGTGCTCTACCACCCAAGGATCGACCACGTCTATGTGTTGTAGCGCGACTAGGTTTGCTCTTTCAAAGTCGGCGAGTCGACCCTCGAAGTCGACATGCATTTCGCGGCGACCCTCGCGGTGACCCCATCCAGCGAGCCTGCCGAGGTGCCTGTTGATGGGCAGACCAACGGGGTTCTCGATGCCTAGATAATCGTGCAGTAGGAGATGCACTCTTCGGTCAGAAAGCCCCTGGCTATGCTTCCCTCTGGACGTGACATGTTGCAAACGTATCCTTTGATGACACCATTCATCCTTTCGAACGGCATCATGTTGTGCAGGAACGTCGGCCCGAGTTGGATGATATCCTCCACAATATGGACCAGCAGATGCACCATAACGTCGAAGAATGCGGGCGGGAAGTACACCTCAAGCTCGCATAGTATCACCACGATCTCTTCCTGTAGCCTTCTGAGTTGCCTCACGCCAACCGACTGTTGGGGAACGTAGTATTTTAAAAATTTCCTACGATCACGCAAGATCTATCTACCAGATGCATAGCAACGAGAGGGGAGAGTGTGTCTACGTACCCTCGTAGACCGGGAGCGGAAGCGTCAAGTGACGCGGTTGATGTTGTCGAACTTCTTCGTGATCCAACCGATCAAGCACCGAACGTACGGCACCTCCGCGTTCAGCACATGTTCAGCTTGATGACGTCCCACGAGCTCTTGATCCAGTTGAGCTTCACGGGAGAGTTTCGTCAGCACGACGGCGTGGTGACGGATATGATGTGTTCACCGGCGCAGGGCTTCTCCTAAGCTCCGCGACGGTACGACCGAGGTGTGATTCTGTGGAGGGGGGCACCGCACACGGCAAAACAATTCAACTTGTGTCTCTTTGGGTGCCCCCCTGCCCCCGTATATAAAGGAGCAAGGGAGGAGGGGCCGGCCAACTCTCCTGGTGCGGCTAGGGAAGGGATTCCTACTAGGAATAGGATTGCAATCCTATTCCTAGTAGGATTCACCGAAAGGAAGAAGGGGGAAAGGAATAGGAGAGGTGGCGCCCCCCCAATCCTAGTCCAACTAGGATTCCTAGGTGGGGGCGCCGGCCAGCCCTATGGGCTGCCTCTCTCTCACCTTTTAGGCCCACTTTGGACCATCCCCTCTCGTAGGGGGTTCCGGTAACCCCCTCCGGCATTCCCGATAAATCCGAAACTTTTCCGGTATACTTCCGGTGTCCGAATATAGCCGTCCAATATATCAATCTTTATGTCTCGGACATTCCGAGACTCCTCGTCATGTCCGTGATCTCATCCGGGACTCCGAACTACCTTTGGTACATCAATACTCAAAAACTCATAATACCGATCGTCATCAAACGTTAAGCGTGCGGACCCTACGGGTTCGAGAACTATGTAGACATGACCGAGACTCATCTCTGGTCAATAACCAATAGCGGAACCTGGATGTTCATATTGGCTCCTACATATTCTACGAAGATCTTTTATCGGTCAGAACCGCATAACAACATACGTTGTTCCTTTTGTCAAACGGTATGTTACTTGCCCGAGATTCGATCGTCGGTATCTTTATACCTAGTTCAATCTCGTTTACCGGCAAGTCTCTTTACTCGTTCCGTAACACATCATCTCGTGACTAACTCATTAGTCCTTTGCTTGCAAGGCTTATTATGATGTGTGTTACCGAGAGGGCCCAGAGATACCTCTCCGACACTCGGAGTGACAAATCCTAATCTTGATTTATGCCAACACCACGAATACTTTCGGAGACACCTGTAGAGCATCTTTATGATCACCCAGTTACGTTGTGACGTTTGATAGCACACAAGGTGTTCCTACGGTATTCGGGAGTTGCATAATCTCATAGTCATAGGAACATGTATAAGTCATGAAGAAAGCAATAGCAGTTAAACTAAACGATCATAGTGCTATGCTAACGGATGGGTCTTGTCCATCACATCATTCTCCTAATGATGTGATCCCGTTGATCAAATGACAACTCATGTCTATGGCTAGGAAACATAACCATCTTTGATCAATGAGCTAGTCTAGTAGAGGCATACTAGGGACATACTGTTTTGTCTATGTATCCACACATGTACTAAGTTTCCGGTTAATACAATTCTAGCATGAATAAAAGACACTTATCATGATATAAGGAAATACAAATAACATCTTTATTATTGCCTCTAGGGCATATTTCCTTCAGTCTCCCACTTGAACTAGAGTCAATAATCTAGATTACAAAGTGATGATCCTCACACCCATGGAGTCTTGGTGCTGATCATGTTTTGCCCGTGGAAGAGGCTTAGTCAACGGGTCTGCAACATTCAGATCCGTATGTATTTTGCAAATCTCTATGTCTCCCTCCTTGACTAGATCGCGGATGGAATTGAAGCGTCTTTTGATGTGCTTTGTTCTCTTGTGAAACCTGGATTCCTTCGCCAAGGCTATGGCTCCAGTGTTGTCACAAAAGATTTTCATTGGACCCGATGCACTAGGTACTACACCTAGATAGGATATGAACTCCTTCATCCAGACTCCTTCATTTGCTGCTTCCGAAGCAGCTATGTATTCCGCTTCACACGTAGATCCCGCCACGACGCTCTGCTTGGAACTGCACCAACTGACAGCTCCACCGTTCAATAAAAATACATATCCGGTTTGTGACTTTGAGTCATCCGGATCAGTGTCAAAGCTAGAATCGACGTAACCGTTTACGACGAGCTCTTTGTCACCTCCATATACGAGAAACATATCCTTTGTTCTTTTCAGATACTTTAGGATGTTTTTGACCGTTGTCCAGTGATCCACTCCTGGATTACTTTGGTACCTCCCTGCTAGACTTATAGCAAGGCACACATCAGGTCTGGTACACAGCATTGCATACATGATAGATCCTATGGCTGAGGCATAGGGAATGACTTTCATTTTCTCTCTATCTTCTGCAGTGGTCGGGCATTGAGTCTTACTCAACTTCATACCTTGTAACACAGGCAAGAACCCTTTCTTCGACTGATCCATTTTGAACTTCTTCAAAACTTTATCAAGGTATGTGCTTTGTGAAAGTCCAATCAAGCGTCTTGATCTATCTCTATAGATCTTGATGCCTAATATATAAGCAGCTTCACCGAGGTCTTTCATTGAAAAACTCTTATTCAAGTATCCTTTTATGCTATCCAGAAATTCTATATCATTTCCAATCAACAATATGTCATCCACATATAATATTAGAAATGCTACAGAGCTCCCACTCACTTTCTTGTAAATACAGGCTTCTCCAAAAGTCTGTATAAAACCATATGCTTTGATCACCTCATCAAAGCGTATATTCCAACTCCGAGATGCTTGCACCAGTCCATAGATGGATCGCTGGAGCTTGCATACTTTGTTAGCACCTTTTGGATCGACAAAACCTTTTGGTTGCATCATATACAACTCTTCTTTGAGATATCCATTCAGGAATGCAGTTTTGACATCCATTTGCCAGATTTCATAATCATAAAATGTGGCAATTGCTAACATGATTCGGACAGACTTAAGCATCGCTACAGGTGAGAAAGTCTCATCGTAGTCAACTCCTTGAACTTGTCGAAAACCTTTCGCAACAAGTCGAGCTTTGTAAACAGTAACATTACCGTCTGCGTCGGTCTTCCTCTTGAAGATCCATTTATTTTCGATGGCCTGCCGATCATCGGGCAAGTCAACCAAAGTCCACACTTTGTTCTCATACATGGATCCCATCTCAGATTTCATGGCTTCAAGCCATTTTGCGGAATCTGGGCTCATCATCGCTTCCTCATAGTTCGTAGGTTCATCATGGTCTAGTAACATGATTTCCAGAACTGGGTTGCCGTACCACTCTGGTGCGGAACGTACTCTGGTTGATCTACGACGTTCAGCAGAAACTTGATCCAAAGTTTCATGATCATTATCATTAACTTCCTCACTGATTGGTGTAGGAATCACTGGAACAATTTTCTGTGATGTACTACTTTCCAATCCGGGAGAAGGTACTATTACCTCATCAAGTTCTACTTTCCTCCCACTCACTTCTTTCGAGAGAAACTCCTTCTCTAGAAAGGATCCATTTTTAGCAACGAATATCTTGCCTTCGGATCTGTGATAGAAGGTGTACCCAACAGTCTCTTTTGGGTATAAGTCATAGTCATAGGAACATGTATAAGTCATGAAGAAAGCAATAGCAGTAAAACTAAACGATCATAGTGCTATGCTAACGGATGGGTCTTGTCCATCACATCATTCTCCTAATGATGTGATCCCGTTGATCAAATGACAACTCATGTCTATGGCTAGGAAACATAACCATCTTTGATCAATGAGCTAGTCTAGTAGAGGCATACTATGGACATACTGTTTTGTCTATGTATCCACACATGTACTAAGTTTCCGGTTAATACAATTCTAGCATGAATAAAAGACATTTATCATGATATAAGGAAATACAAATAACATCTTTATTATTGCCTCTAGGGCATATTTCCTTCAGTCTCCCACTTGAACTAGAGTCAATAATCTAGATTACAAAGTGATGATCCTCACACCCATGGAGTCTTGGTGCTGATCATGTTTTGCCCGTGGAAGAGGCTTAGTCAACGGGTCTGCAACATTCAGATCCGCATGTATTTTGCAAATCTCTATGTCTCCCTCCTTGACTAGATCGCGGATGGAATTGAAGCGTCTTTTGATGTGCTTTGTTCTCTTGTGAAACCTGGATTCCTTCGCCAAGGCTATGGCTCCAGTGTTGTCACAAAAGATTTTCATTGGACCCGATGCACTAGGTACTACACCTAGATCGGATATGAACTCCTTCATCCAGACTCCTTCATTTGCTGCTTCCGAAGCAGCTATGTATTCCGCTTCACACGTAGATCCCGCCACGACGCTCTGCTTGGAACTGCACCAGCTGACAGCTCCACCGTTCAATAAAAATACATATCCGGTTTGTGACTTTGAGTCATCCGGATCAGTGTCAAAGCTAGAATCGACGTAACCGTTTACGACGAGCTCTTTGTCACCTCCATATACGAGAAACATATCCTTTGTTCTTTTCAGATACTTTAGGATGTTTTTGACCGCTGTCCAGTGATCCACCCCTGGATTACTTTGGTACCTCCCTGCTAGACTTATAGCAAGGCACACATCAGGTCTGGTACACAGCATTGCATACATGATAGATCCTATGGCTGAGGCATAGGGAATGACTTTCATTTTCTCTCTATCTTCTGCAGTGGTCGGGCATTGAGTCTTACTCAACTTCATACCTTGTAAAACAGGCAAGAATCCTTTCTTTGACTGATCCATTTTGAACCTTTTCAAAATCTTATCAAGGTATGTGCTTTGTGAAAGTCCAATTAAGCGTCTTGATCTATCTCTATAGATCTTGATGCCTAATATGTAAGCAGCTTCTCCGAGGTCTTTCATTGAAAAACTTTTATTCAAGTATCCTTTTATGCTATTCAGAAATTCTATATCATTTCCAATTAACAATATGTCATCTACATACAATATTAGAAATGCTACAGAGCTCCCACTCACTTTCTTGTAAATACAGGCTTCTCCAAAAGTCTGTATAAAACCATATGCTTTGATTACCTCATCAAAGCGTATATTCCAACTCCGAGATGCTTGCACCAGTCCATAGATGGATCGCTGGAGTTTGCATACTTTGTTAGCACCTTTTGGATCGACAAAACCTTCTGGTTGCATCATATACAACTCTTCTTTGAGATATCCATTTAGGAATGCAGTTTTGACATCCATTTGCCAGATTTCATAATCATAAAATGCGGCAATTGCTAACATGATTCGGACAGACTTAAGCATCGCTACAGGTGAGAAAGTCTCATCGTAGTCAACTCCTTGAACTTGTCGAAAACCTTTCGCAACAAGTCGAGCTTTGTAAACAGTAATGTTACCGTCTGCGTCGGTCTTCCTCTTGAAGATCCATTTATTTTCGATGGCCTACCGATCATCGGGCAAGTCAACCAAAGTCCATACTTTGTTCTCATACATGGATCCCATCTCAGATTTCATGGCTTCAAGCCATTTTGCGGAATCTGGGCTCATCATCGCTTCCTCATAGTTCGTAGGTTCATCATGGTCTAGTAACATGATTTCCAGAACTGGGTTGCCGTACCACTCTGGTGCGGAACGTACTCTGGTTGATCTACGACGTTCAGTAGAAACTTGATCCGAAGTTTCATGATCATTATCATCAACTTCCTCACTAATTGGTGTAGGAATCATTGGAACAATTTCCTGTGATGTACTACTTTCCAATATGGGAGAAGGTACAATTACCTCATCAAGTTCTACTTTCCTCCCACTCACTTCTTTCGAGAGAAACTCTTTTTCTAGAAAGGATCCGTTCTTAGCAATGAATATTTTGCCTTCGGATCTGTGATAGAAGGTGTACCCAACAATCTCTTTTGGGTATCCTATGAAGACACATTTTTCCGACTTGGGATCGAGCTTATCAGGTTGAAGTGTTTTCACATAAGCATCGCAGCCCCAAATTTTAAGAAACGACAACTTTGGTTTCTTGCCAAACCATAGTTCATAAGGCGTCGTATCAACGGATTTAGATGGTGCCCTATTTAACGTGAATGCAGCTGTCTCTAAAGCATAACCCCAAAATGATAGTGGTAAATCGGTAAGAGACATCATAGATCGCACCATATCCAATAAAGTACGGTTACGACGTTCGGACACACCATTACGTTGTGGTGTTCCAGGTGGCGTGAGTTGTGAAACTATTCCACATTGTTTCAAATGAAGACCAAACTCGTAACTCAAATATTCTCCTCCACGATCAGATCGTAGGAACTTTATTTTCTTGTTACGATGATTCTCTACTTCACTCTGAAATTCTTTGAACTTTTCAAATGTTTCAGACTTGTGTTTCATTAAGTAGATATACCCATATCTGCTCAAATCATCAGTGAAGGTCAGAAAATAACGATACCCGTCGCGAGCATCAACACTCATTGGTCCACATACATCAGTATGTATGATTTCCAACAAATCTGTTGCTTGCTCCATAGTTCCGGAGAACGGAGTTTTAGTCATCTTGCCCACGAGGCATGGTTCGCAAGCACCAAGTGATTCATAATCAAGTGATTCCAAAAGTCCATCTTTATGGAGTTTCTTCATGCGTTTTACACCAATATGACCTAAACGGCAGTGCCACAAATAAGTTGCACTATCATTATTAACCTTGCATCTTTTGGTTTCAATATTATGAATATGTGTATCACTACAATCGAGATCCAGTAAGAATAGACCATTCTTTAAGGGTGCATGACCATAAAAGATATTATTCATCAAAATGGAACAACCATTATTCTCTGATTTAAATGAATAACCGTCTCACAATAAACAAGATCCAGATATAATGTTCATGCTCAACGCTGGCACCAAATAACAATTATTTAGGTCTAAAACTAATCCCGAAGGTAGATGTAGAGGTAGCGTGCCGACGGCGATCACATCGACTATGGAACCGTTTCCCACGCGCATTGTCACCTCGTCCTTAGCTAATCTTCGTTTAATCCGTAGTCCCTGTTTCGAGTTACAAATATTAGCAACCGAACCGGTATCAAATACCCAGGTACTACTACGAGCATTAGTAAGGTACACATCAATAACATGTATATCACATATACCTTTGTTCATCTTGCCATCCTTCTTATCCGCCAAATACTTGGGGCAGTTCCGCTTCCAGTGTCCAGTCCCCTTGCAGTAGAAGCACTCAGTTTCAGGCTTGGCTCCAGATTTGGGTTTCTTCGTTGAAGTAGTAACTGACTTGCTATTCTTTTTGAAGTTCCCTTTCTTTCCCTTGCCCTTTTTCTTGAAACTAGTGGTCTTGTTAACCATCAACACTTGATGCTCCTTTTTGATTTCTACCTCCGCAGCTTTGAGCATAGCGAAGAGCTCGGGAATTGTCTTTTGCATCCCTTGCATGTTATAGTTCATCACGAAGCCTTTATAGCTTGGTGGCAGTGATTGAAGAACTCTATCAATAACACTATCCTCGTCAACATTGCAACCAAGTTGAGTCATATGATTGTAGTACCCAGACATTCTGAGCAAGTGTTCACTGATAGAACTATTCTCCTCCATTTTGCAGCTATAGAACTTATTGGAAATCTCATATTTCTCAATTCGGGCATTTGCTTGAAATATTAACTTCAACTCCTGGAACATTTCATATGCTCCATGACGTTCAAAACGTCGTTGAAGTCCCGGTTCTAAGCCGTAAAGCATGGCACACTGAACTATCGTGTAGTCATCAGACCGCGACTGCCAGACGTTCAAAGCGTCTGCATCAGCGGAAGGGGGCTTGTCACCTAGCGGTGCTTCAAGGACATAATTCTTCTGTGCAGCAATGAGGATAATCCTCAGGTTACGGACCCAGTCCGTGTAATTGCTACCGTCATCTTTCAACTTAGCTTTCTCTAGGAATGCATTAAAATTCAAAGGAACGGTAGCACGGGCCATTGATCTACAACGACATAGATATGCAAAACTATCAGGACTAAGTTCATGATAAATTAAAGTTCAATTTAATCATATTAATATAAAGAACTCCCACTTAGATAGACATCCCTCTGGTTATCTAAATGATCACGTGATCCAAATCAACTAAACCATGTCCGATCATCACGTGAGATGGAGTAGTTTTCAATGGTGAACATCTTATGTTGATCATATCTACTATATGATTCACGCTCGACCTTTCGGTCTCCAGTGTTCCGAGGCCATATCTGTATATGCTAGGCTCGTCAAGTTTAACCCGAGTATTTTGCGTGTGCAAAACTGGCTTACACCCGTTGTATTTGAACGTAGAGCTTATCACACCCGATCATCACGTGGTGTCTCGGCACGACGAACTTTCGCAACGGTGCATACTCAGGGAGAACACTTATACCTTGAAATTTAGTAAGGGATCATCTTATAATGCTACCGTCGTTCTAAGCAAAATAAGATAAACATCACATGCAATCAAAATATGTGACATGATATGGCCATCATCATCTTGTGCTTTTGATCTCCATCTTCAAAGCACCATCATGATCACCTTCGTCACCGGCTTGACACCTTGATCTTCATCGTAGCATCGTTGTCGTCTCGCCAACTATTGCTTCCACGACTATCGCTACCACTTAGTGATAAAGTAAAGCAATTACATGGCGATTGCATTTCATACAATAAAGCGACAACCATATGGCTCCTGCCAGTTGCCGATAACTTTACAAAACATGATCATCTCATACAAAACCGTATAACTCATCATGTCTTGACCATATCACATCACAACATGCCCTGCAAAAACAAGTTAGACGTCCTCTACTTTGTTTGTTGCAAGTTTTACGTGGCTGCTACGGGCTTAGCAAGAACCGTTCTTACCTACGCATACAAAAACCACAACGATGTTTCGTCAAGTATGTGTTGTTTTAACATTCACAAGGACCGGGCGTAGCCACACTTGATTCAGCTAAAGTGAGAGAGACAGACACCCGCCAGTCACCTTTAAGCAACGAGTGCTCGTAACGGTGAAACCAGTCTCGCGTAAGCGTACGCGTAATGTCGGTCTGGGCCGCTTCATCTCACAATACTGCCGAAGCAAAGTATGACATGCTGGTAAGCAGTATGACTAGTATCGTCCATAATCTCATTGTGTTCTACTCGTGCATATCATCTACGCATAGACCTGGCTCATGATGCCACTGTTGGGGAACGTAGTATTTTAAAAATTTCCTACGATCACGCAAGATCTATCTACCAGATGCATAGCAACGAGAGGGGAGAGTGTGTCTACGTACCCTCGTAGACCGGGAGCGGAAGCGTCAAGTGACGCGGTTGATGTTGTCGAACTTCTTCGCGATCCAACCGATCAAGCACCGAACGTACGGCACCTCCGCGTTCAGCACACGTTCAGCTTGATGACGTCCCACGAGCTCTTGATCCAGTTGAGCTTCACGGGAGAGTTTCATCAGCACGACGGCGTGGTGACGGATATGATGTGTTCACCGGCGCAGGGCTTCTCCTAAGCTCCGCGACGGTACGACCGAGGTGTGATTCTGTGGAGGGGGGCACCGCACACGGCAAAACAATTCAACTTGTGTCTCTTTGGGTGCCCCCCTTCCCCGTATATAAAGGAGCAAGGGAGGAGGGGCCGGCCAACTCTCCTGGTGCGGCTAGGGAAGGGATTCCTACTAGGAATAGGATTGCAATCCTATTCCTAGTAGGATTCACCGAAAGGAAGAAGGGGGAAAGGAATAGGAGAGGTGGCGCCCCCCCAATCCTAGTCCAACTAGGATTCCTAGGTGGGGGCGCCGGCCAGCCCTATGGGCTGCCTCTCTCTCACCTTTTAGGCCCACTTTGGACCATCCCCTCTCGTAGGGGGTTCCGGTAACCCCCTCCGGCATTCCCGATAAATCCGAAACTTTTTCGGTATACTTCTGGTGTCCGAATATAGCCGTCCAATATACCAATCTTTATGTCTCGGACATTCCGAGACTCCTCGTCATGTCCGTGATCTCATCCGGGACTCCGAACTACCTTCGGTACATCAATACTCAAAAACTCATAATACCGATCGTCATCAAACGTTAAGCGTGCGAACCCTACGGGTTCGAGAACTATGTAGACATGACCGAGACTCATCTCTGGTCAATAACCAATAGCGGAACCTGGATGTTCATATTGGCTCCTACATATTCTACGAAGATCTTTTATCGGTCAGAACCGCATAACAACATACGTTGTTCCTTTTGTCAAACGGTATGTTACTTGCCCGAGATTCGATCGTCGGTATCTTTATACCTAGTTCAATCTCGTTTACCGGCAAGTCTCTTTACTCGTTCCGTAACACATCATCTCGTGACTAACTCATTAGTCCTTTGCTTGCAAGGCTTATTATGATGTGTGTTACCGAGAGGGCCCAGAGATACCTCTCCGACACTCGGAGTGACAAATCCTAATTTTGATCTATGCCAACACCACGAATACTTTCGGAGACACCTGTAGAGCATCTTTATGATCACCCAGTTACGTTGTGACGTTTGATAGCACACAAGGTGTTCCTACGGTATTCGGGAGTTGCATAATCTCATAGTCATAGGAACATGTATAAGTCATGAAGAAAGCAATAGCAGTTAAACTAAACGATCATAGTGCTATGCTAACGGATGGGTCTTGTCCATCACATCATTCTCCTAATGATGTGATCCCGTTGATCAAATGACAACTCATGTCTATGGCTAGGAAACATAACCATCTTTGATCAATGAGCTAGTCTAGTAGAGGCATACTAGGGACATACTGTTTTGTCTATGTATCCACACATGTACTAAGTTTCCGGTTAATACAATTCTAGCATGAATAAAAGACATTTATCATGATATAAGGAAATACAAATAACATCTTTATTATTGCCTCTAGGGCATATTTCCTTCACCGACTTCCGAGAGATGACGTCGAAAATGTTGCATAGGCCAAATAGCATTTCACGGACGTGCGCGTCCATGATCCCACGGATTGCAACTGGAAGTATCTACGGCATCAGCACGTGACAGTTGTGAGACTTCATCCCGCTGAACTTCTGCTTCGCTGGGTCTAGGTATCTTCTTATCTTCCCCGCGTAACCGTTAGGAAGTTTTACTCCTACGAGGCAGGTGAAAAACTGCTCGATCTCCTCCTGACTTAGAGTGAAGCACGCGGGAGGGTAGTCATTTCCGGTCGTCTTGGCCTTTTTGCCTTTGTGACGTCTTTCCGTGCCCTACTTCGCCTCATCATCATCATCATCATTAGCGTGAAGCTCCTGCCTGATGCCCATAGATTTCAAGTCTGCCCTTGCTTTCGGCCCATCTTTGGTCCTCTCTGGCATGTTGAGCAGGGTACCAAGCAGACTCTCGCACACGTTCTTCGTGATATGCATGACATCAAGGCTGTGAGGCACACGGTGGATCTTCTAGTATGGCAAGTCCCAGAAAACAGACCTCGTTTTCCATACCTTCAGCAGGGGCTCTGGCGCCTTTCACTTCTTTCCTGGCTCTGGCGCCTTTTGCTTCTTTCTCGGCAGTGGGCAATCTTTCCAATTTTTCAACAGCTCGTCTATTTCCACGCCGCTCCTCGTACGCGGCCGTCTTCAGGGTTCGGTTTCACCATCGAACAGATCCTTGCGTTTCCTCCATGGGTCATCGTCGCGAAGCCACCTTCGATGTCTCATGAACACGGTTTTCGAAGACCCGTGATCTCTATCTAGCTGGCGATACGTTGTGTCATCCATGCACCTGACGCATCCGGGAAATCCATGGACCACCTGCCGCGCGAGATATCCGTAACTGAGATAGTCGTGCACCGTCGTGACCAGTTAATGGGCCTCTAACCCCTCGTTGGTTACCCCAAGTGGAAGGTGTGAGATGCAGTGTTGTGGAAGTTTTTCCCTTAGCAAAGATGCCAAGGATCGAATCCCCAGAGACTCCTAGGTTCAACAAGTAGGTGTCAACTGCTAACGGCGCCAGATATTAGCAATCAACATGGACCTGCACACAGATACAAATAACTTTGCCCCCAACGAGTACAAAGAGGTTGTCAATCCCTCCGGCCTTGTAGTTCACAAAGGATTAAACGCAAATGATAGTAGTGATAGATAATGTTTGCAATAGTAAGTAATAGCGGAAAGTAAATAGCGGATGTGATCAATGATGGTAATATGGACCGGAGTCTCATGATGTTCACTAGTGATGTCTCTCTCCCAAAAGACGATAAAACAGCTATGTGAGGTAAACGAATTACAGCTGGGCAATTGACAGGACCACGAACGCAAACCAATGCTGACTACATTGCAAGAAAGGTTGAGGTTCAAAGCATGGGCGGTACGCCAAAGTAAGTAGACCGAAATCCATCAATATCTACTACTAATCATCCACCTTGAGATATCTATCCAGAACATCTCGCTGGTATTAAGTTGCGAGTCCCACCCATAGTGTAAACTCAAAGCAACAGACAACTGCATTAAAAGAACTTTGCGTAAAGTAAACAATCCTTGCACCCGTGGGCACAAGCACCGTTGTTTTCCCACTTGTGGCAACAGCACATCCCCTAGACTCATGTTTCTGTCACTCAAACTAGTCATCGAGGCGCATGAACCCACAATCAAGCATAACGTTCCCTCTTGGAGTCACTACGTATTACTTGGCCAAAGCAATAAATAACAATGGAGAACATGCAAGAATTACTTACGAACATAAATATAAAAGAGGTAGATCAAATATATTACTCAATCACAATCTGAACATAATCTCATAATCCATCGGATCCCAGCAAACTCATCATAGCAACAGCATAAGGATTACATATGTGCCTCGATCATGTAGGGCAGCTCACAAGGACTAATTAGTGAAGCACAAGAACGGGAGGAGAACATCACATAGCTACTGGTCATGGACTCATGGTCCAAGGGAGACTACTCACAACTCATCCGGGAGGCGTCCATGGTGGTGGAGAGGCTCCCGATGATGATCCTCCCCTCCGGCAGGGTGCTGGGAAGAGTTCTCCTGGTGCTCCCGATCTTGGAAGCGGCGGCGGCGGCGGAACAGAGATGAGATCGCGAAAAAGAATTCCCGTCCCGAAGGTTTCAAAGGACGCTCTAAATATATGCCAAAGGGGGGCACCAGACGGGGCTCGGGGGCCCCAGGCGCCCCCCGGCGCGGCCCAGGGGGGCGCGCCGCCAGGGCGCCTGGGGCCCTGGTGCCCCCCCCCCCCGGCTGTACTTTGGGCGCAAGGTAGGTTCTGGAACGCTGATTTTTTATATAATTTTTCTGGATTTTTTCTGACAGTTCTCGTAATGTGAAAACCTGAAATACAAAAACAGCCGAAAACAGAAACAGGCACTGGGGTGCACTGGATTAGTAGGTTAGTCCAAATATGATCAAAAGTGTATGGAAGTGTATAAATATCATAGCAATATCACCCAAAAGTGGCATGGAGCAAGCAGAAATTATAGATACGTTTTGGACTTATCAACATCCCCAAGCTTAATTCCTGCTCGTCCTCGAGTAGGTAAATGATAAAAAGAATAATTTCCGTGGTGACATGCTATTAACCATATAGGACTTTTTATAGTCATATGACAAAAGCTTACTGAGACAATGATTCTATAGTATTTAAGTTGCCTCATGAGAAAATCACAAATGACTGAAAGTTTTACAACATGAAACTGAAACATCAAAAAGATTTGCAATGAACATGATGTGCAAATATGATAAAGTGATATCTAGCTTGCCCCCTTTAGTGAAGCAAAACATAAATGCAGGGGCACCTTCAAGGTTTAAGTGATGACTAGATACAATGATTTCAAAATAAACGATATCACAATCATGCAAAAGACAATGCTACTTTGGAACAATGCACATTACACTTAGAATGACAATCATGCTCTCAGTAGTTGGTGCTTGAAGAAAGAGGGTGGAGACTCAAAAAGTAAAAGAATGGTTATGTGCTAGAGCTTTTTATTTTGAAAACATAGAAGCAATTTTGTCAACGGTAGTAGTACTTCATATGTGTCATGCATAAGACATCCTATAAGTTGCAAGCCTCATGCATCGAATACCAATAGTGCTCGCACCTTGTCCTAATTAGCTCGGATTTCCATGGGTTATCATTGCATTACATATGTTTCAACCAAGTGTCACAAAGGGGTACCTCTATGCCACCTGTACAAAGGTCCAAGGAGATAAATCGCATTTGATTTCTCGTTTTTGATAGATCTCAACTTGAGGACATCCATACCGGGACAACATAGAAAATAGATGATGGACTCCTCTTCAATGCATAAGCATATTCTCATAAGAGATTGAGGATTAATGTCCAAGCTAAAACTTCCACCATGATACATCGCTTTGGTTGGCGGCCCAATGTTCTTCTCTAACAATATGCATACTCATTCAACCCATGGCAAATCACCCTTACTTCAGACAAGACGAACATGCATAGCAACTCACATGATATTCAACAAAAGTGTGACAGTTGATGGCGTCCCCAGAAACATGGTTACCGCTCAGCAAGCAACTTATAAGAAATAAGATACATAGGCAACATATTCTTTACCACAATAGTTTTTAAGCTACTTTCCCATGAGCTATGTATTGCAAAGTTAGTCCGCTTAGTACAGGTGGAGGTTAGCAAAAGACTGGGAGCGACCAACTAAGAGAGCAATGACGGTCATAATCATGCAGAGGGACAAAGCAACATTGAATCAGGCATGGTAGTTATATCGCTACTCAGAAATAAAAGATCATCAAGGCTTGACAGACTTTCTTTACAGTCTTAAATATGCGTGAGCATATGCCAAGTCAATCAAAATAAATTCTTGAAGGAAGATATTACTAAACCATACCACATCATAGGCAAACAAATCATGTTGGTACTCCAATAACACATTGGGAACCCTCCAGCTATTTGAGACTAACCATAAGAAAACCTGAACTACTAAGCGCCATTATGCACGTAGCATCTTTATCATAGACATATCAACCAATGCAACGGAAGCAAACTCTCTTAATAAGGTGAGCATGGTAATTAAAGAGAGTTCAAGCAACCAACTAAACAAAAGCTCTTTGAAAAAGATAAGCATGAATACTAAGAGCAGAGCATGATAGTAGCTATTAAAAGACAAAGAACACACACAGCAAAGATAGACATGAAAATTCTATGTTATGTTCGAGGTAGAAGTGGAGTGTGTTTCTCTCCCACAAAAAGAACGCTGAGTTCCAACTCGTTATGAAAAACTAAAAAGGAAACTAAAAGCAAGACGCTCCAAGCATAGCACATAACACATGAAGTGATAAAAATATAGCGGAACGAAGGACGAACTGATAATGTTGATGGAGAAGGGGATGCACGGGGGCATCCCCAAGCTTAGACGCTTGAGTCTCCTTGAATATTTCTTGGGGGTGCACGGGGGCATCCCCAAGCTTGAGCGCTTGACACTCCTGAATCTTTTTATCATCTTCCCTCGCACACTTGAAAACTCCCTTCATACATAACTCATTATAATCTGATTAGCGAGGTTAGTACCCTTAATAAAATAATTGTTCCTTGCTGGAAATAAAGATATTCTTGAAGTTCTACTGTTTCTCAAGATTTCCAAAAGGTTTTTGCAAAGAAAAAGCAAGCTCTTGGTTTGCAAAATGAAGGAAAGGCAAAACAGGACAGAATCTGTGAAAAACAGAACAGCAGATAGTAATTGATTTGTTCGGGGTACTTCTGCAACTCAAATCAAAAAACTCAGAACAGATGCACGAAAGACAATTATATAGAGAACGCTGTCGAAAAAATTCAGACAAAAAAGATGATCTGGTGATTTTATACGAATTTTTCTATCCAAGGACAGAATCTGTTTCCTGGACAGCACCTCACAACTTTTGAACTTTCTAGCAATCAGAGGCTATACTTGGCACAAATATGAAAAGCAAAGATACAATGATGATGCTACTGTAGTAAACAACATCAAGACACAACAAAAGCAAATTATAAAAATTTATTCATGTGGGCTGCCTCCCAAAAGCGCTTTCTTTTATGCCTTTAAGCTAGGCATAATGCATATAGATCAAGTTGTATCAATTGAACCATCATCAAGATCATCAAAAAGCTCTTCAATAATACAACTAGTCTTATGAGGACTCTCAAATAAGGGCCTCATAGAGATACTTCTAGGTAGAAGACCAAAAGGATAAAAGTCAAGGGAAGATTCATTTATAAATTCATCACAGAGAGGTGTTTCTTCCAAAGTCTTTACAGTTTCAACCCCTTTGGCAATAGATGGATTACTTTTAGAACGGGAAGCCTTTGGAACGTGAACGAACTTAGTCTCCCTCTTTGTCGGAGTTTCTACCTTTTTGGTTTTGATTGAGGAGAAGGTGGTTCCTCGAGTATCAAAGATATCCTCAATCTTGTCTATCCTAGAAGAGTCCAAGTCATGGGATTTGACGGTCTCCAAAATTTTGAAAATTTTATGCATGGAGCTATCAAGCCTATTCAAATTCCCTTGGATCTTATGATCCAACTCATTCATCTTATTAATGCTTGGCATCACTAGCTCTATCTTTTCAAGTTTTTTCATAATTTGAGCTAGGGTGATGTCCTCTCGAATGCTAACAACAGGGAGATTCCCAACAAGATTTTCAATAATACTAAGAGACTCCCAAACTGGGGCCTCTAGGAAATTCCCATTGATAGCAGTATCTAGAATAAACCTATTCCAAGAAGTAATTCCAACATAAAAATTTCTAAGCAAAATAGTAGTAGGTTGCTTCTTGGTGGCTCTTTTTTGTGAATCATTAATTCTATACCAAGCATCTTTCAAACTTTCTCCACCTCTTTGTTAAAAGGTGAGAACTTCTGCCTCGTCAAAGACAAAAGGACCCGACATAATGACAACTAAAGAACGAGATAACTATTTTTGTGATTTTCGATAAAAGGTACTAAAGCAAAAACTGAAAGGTAAACTAACAAGACTAAAAAGCAAAGGTAAAAGATAGCATGCAACTCCCCTATCCTGAAGAGTGGAGTCCCCGGCAACGGCGCCAGAAAAACTCCTTGATGGGCCTCTAACCCCTCGTTGGTTACCCCAAGTGGAAGGTGTGAGATGCAGTGTTGTGGAAGTTTTTCCCTTAGCAAAGATGCCAAGGATAGAATCCCCAGAGACTCCTAGGTTCAACAAGTAGGTGTCAACTGCTAGCGGCGCCAGATATTAGCAATCAACGTGGACCTGCACACAGATACAAATAACTTTGCTCCCAACGAGTACAGAGAGGTTGTCAATCCCTCCGGCCTTGTAGTTCACAAAGGATTAAACGCAAATGATAATAGTGATAGATAATGGTTGCAATAGTAAGTAACAGCGGAAAGTAAATATCGGATGTGATCAATGATGGTAATATGGACCGTAGTCTCATGATGTTCACTAGTGATGTCTCTCTCCCAAAAGACGATAAAACAGCTATGTGAGGTAAACGAATTACAGCTGGGCAATTGACAGGACCACGAACGCAAACCAATGCTGACTACATTGCAAGAAAGGTTGAGGTTCAAAGCATGGGCGGTACGCCAAAGTAAGTAGACCAAAATCCATCAATATCTACTACTAATCATCCACCTTGAGATATCTATCCAGAACATCTCGCTGGTATTAAGTTGCGAGTCCCACCCATAGTGTAAACTCAAAGCAACAGACAACTGCATTAAAAGAACTTTGCGTAAAGTAAACAATCCTTGCACCCGCGGGCACAAGCACCGTTGTTTTCCCCCTTGTGGCAACAGCACATCCCCTAGACTCATGTTTCTGTCACTCAAACTAGTCATCGAGGGGCATGAACCCACAATCAAGCATAACGTTCCCTCTTGGAGTCACTATGTATTACTTGGCCAAAGCAATAAATAACAATGGAGAACATGCAAGAATTACTTACGAACATAAATATAAAAGAGGTAGATCAAATATATTACTCAATCACAATCTGAACATAATCTCATAATCCATCGGATCCCAGCAAACTCATCATAGCAACAGCATAAGGATTACATATGTGCCTCGATCATGTAGGGCAGCTCACGAGGACTAATTAGTGAAGCACAAGAACGGGAGGAGAACATCACATAGCTACCGGTCATGGACTCATGGTCCAAGGGAGACTACTCACAACTCATCCGGGAGGCGTCCATGGTGGTGGAGAGGCTCCCGATGATGATCCTCCCCTCCGGCAGGGTGCCGGGAAGAGTTCTCTTGGTGCTCCCGATCTTGGAAGCGGCGGCGGCGGCGGAACAGAGATGAGATTGCGAAAAAGAGTTCCCGTCCCGAGGGTTTCGAAGGACGCTCTAAATATATGCCAAAGGGGGGCACCAGACGGGGCTCGGGGGGCCCAGGCGCCCCCCCCCC
>LR738716.1:10454534-10580978 GCA_902687465.1 Secale cereale
CCCCGGCTGTACTTCGGGCGCAAGGTAGGTTCTGGAATGCTGATTTTTTATATAATTTTTCTGGATTTTTCCTGACAGTTCTCGTAATGTGAAAACCTGAAATACAAAAAGAGCCGAAAACAGAAACTGGCACTGGGGTGCACTGGATTAGTAGGTTAGTCCAAATATGATCAAAAGTGTATGGAAGTGTATAAATATCATAGCAATATCACCCAAAAGTGGCATGGAGCAAGCAGAAATTATAGATACGTTTTGGACGTATCACAAGTGCGGCTCTCATAGGGAAATATTCTTTCTCTGTGGCGTCCCACGTATTGGCTGGCGTTTTCCACAGCGTGTCTAGCTCCTCTTTAAGCAGCCCCAGATACAGATTGATGTCGTTCCCTGGTTGTTTCTGCCCTTCAATTAGCATACTCATGTGAATGTACTTCCTCTTCATGCACAACCAGGGGGGAAGGTTGTACATCCACACAAACACAGGCCAGGTGCTATGTGTGCTTCTCTGGCTGCCAAACAGATTAACTCCATCGGTGCTCGCGCCCAGCACGATGTTCCTTGGATCATTTCCAAATTCTAGGTATTCGAAGTTCAACGCTTGCCACTGGCTCGCATCCTTAGGGTGACTCAGCATCTTGTCTTTTTTATTTATCTCCGGATCATTTCCGTCATCTTCTCGCTTCTTCTCCTCCCTATCCGCGTGCCAACGCGGGAGCTTTGCTACCTTAGGGTCCGCGAAATACTGCTACAGACGAGGAGTGATCGGAAAGTACCACACCACTTTTCGAGGAGCTTTCTTCCGCTTCTTGTATCGAGTGACGCCGCACACCGGACATATGGTAGACTCCGCGTGCTCATCCCGATAAATGATGCAATTGTTCATGCACACATGGTATTTCACGTGCGGTAAATCCAGAGGACACACGATTTTCTTTGCCTCCTCGAAACTGGTCGGGCACTTGTTCCCCTTGGGAAGACGTTCGTGCCAGAATGACATGTTCTCGTCGAAGCATGTGTCGGTCATTTTGTGTTTTACCTTCATCTCCAGAGCCATGAGCGTTACTTTCAGGCGGGTATCCTCGGGCCTGCATCCTTCATACAATGGAGTAACCACGTCTATCTCAAGTTGATACAGCTTGGCTTTCTCTCAGGCGGCAGCTCTTGCGTTATCCGTCTGCTTGAGAAGCAGCTCTTGAATATGAGGGTCCTGCACCCAGCCTCCATCGTCGTCTGCTCCAGCATCTTCATCTAGATCATGATCATGCCCTTCGTCTTGATCTTCCTCATCATCATGTCCGGCATCTTCTACATGATGACTGTGTACAGCATCACCGTTGTGATCATGTCATGGAGATTCTTCGTCTTCTCGCCCGCCCTCGCCGCGGTGGTTGTCTTGCTGCCCTTCCTCATTTCTTGCCCGGCCATGGACGACTTCATAGTCATCTTCATCACCTTGGCACCGATAGCCAACCATGAAACCACGCAAGACCAGGTGGTCCCGCACCTGCCCGGAATCCGGGTCCGCAATAAGGCTCTTCAGCTTGCATCTTCGACACGGACATCTTATCTCCATCTCGTTCTTTTGAAGCATCTCGGACTTCGCGGAGCTCAAAAACCTATTCACGATGCCTTCGGTCATTGTGCGGACCATGGTCGCCTGCGGGGTAGAGCAAAACGATATTTTAGAACCAAGAAAAAATTTGGCATGACTTTCCCTAAAAATAGGACCAAAAAGAATGCATAGTGCCAAAATTCTCGCCGAAACGGAAATGAATCAACATTTCGGCAAAATATTGGCAACTATCGCATTTCAAATACCGGTACCTGCAAACACAAACATATATGCAACACCACAAACATATGCAACATCACAAACATACATAGATCTAGCTAGGCCATAAAAAGTGCATGTGCACGGTTGTTGGAGCTCGAGGGAGAAAAAATGTAGATCTACAACATAAAGATAGCTTTCCCCCCTTACTTACCTATCAAAAAAAGGTAATTTAACCACTTAATTTTGATGAATCTATGGAGCAAATGAGGTGAGGAGGAGGAGGCAGCCGACACAAGCTTGGAGGAGGAGGTGGAGAGAATGAAGTGGGGAAAGTGTGTGTGTAGGTGTGGCTGTCCAAAATATCTAGCTGGTCCCAGGTTACTAATGGCGCACCACCCACAAATGCGCCATTAGTAACCTTGGTTACTAATGGCGCACCAGCTTGAGGTGCGCCATTAGTAGTTTTGCAAAAAAAATAGTACTGGCGCACTGTGTTGGAGGTGCGTCATTACTAGTTAAACTAGTAATGGCGCACCGAAGGTCTGGTGCGCCATTAGTGCCTACCACTCTAATGGCGCACCAACTCATGGTGTGCCATTACTATATAGTAGTGGCGCACCAAGTGTCTGGTGAGCCATTAGAGGCCATATCATCTATAGCCCTTTTCCTAGTAGTGTTTACTTGTCCTTTCGGTACCTTTGCTTATAGACGTATGCCTTTTGGTTTATGTAATGCACCTGCTACCTTTCAAAGATGCATGATGGCTATATTCTCTGATTTTTGTGAAAATATTGTTGAGGTTTTCATGGATGATTTCTCTGTTTACGGAACTTCTTTTGATGATTGCTTAAGCAACTTTGATCGAGTTTTGCAGAGATGTGAAGACACTAATCTTGTCTTGAATTGGGAGAAGTGCCACTTTATGGTTAATGAAGGCATTGTCTTGGGACCTAAAATTTCTGAAAGAGGTATTGGAGTTGACAAAGCTAAAGTGGATGCTATTGAAAAGATGCCATGCCCCAAGAACATCAAAGGTATACGAAGTTTCCTTGGTCACGCCGGGTTTTATAGGAGGTTCATAAAGGACATCTCAAGAATCTCCAAGCCTCTGACTAATCTCTTACAAAAAATACATTCCTTTTGTCTTTGATGATGATTGCCTAGAAGCATTTGAAATACTTAAGCAAGCATTGATCTCTGCACCTATTGTCCAGCCTCCTGACTAGAATTTACCTTTTGAGATTATGTGCGATGCTAGTGATTATGCCGTAGGAGCTGTTCTAGGGCAAAGAGTTGATAAGAAATTAAATGTTATCCAGTATGCTAGTAAAACTCTAGATAGTGCCCAAAGAAATTATGCTACTACTGAGAAAGAATTTTTAGCAGTTGTATTTGCTTGTGATAAGTTTAGACCATATATCGTTGATTCTAAAGTAACTATTCACACCGATTATGCTGCTATCAAATACCTTATGGAAAAGAAAGATGCTAAACCTAGATTTATTAGATGGGTTCTCTTGCTGCAAGAATTTGACTTGCATATTATTGATAGAAAAGGAGCTGAGAACGTCGTTGCAGATAACTTGTCTATGTTAGAGAATATACTTGATGACCCACAACCTATTGATGATAGCTTTCTTGATGAACGATTAGTTGTCATAAATACTTCATGTACTCCTCCATGGTATGCTGATTATGCTAATTATATTGTTGCTAAGTTTATACCCCCTAGCTTCACATACCAGCAAGAGAAAAAAATTCTTCTATGATTTGAGACATTACTTCTGGGATGACCCACATCTTTATAAAGAAGGAGTATATGGTATTATTAGGCGTTGTGTACCTGAGCATGAATAGGAACAAATCCTACGCAAGTGCCACTCTGAAGCTTATGGAGGACACCATGCGAGAGATAGAACTGCACACAAGGTATTGCAATCCGGTTTTTATTGGCCTACTCTCTTCAAGGGGCCCGTAAGTTTGTCTTATCTTGTGATGAATGTCAAAGAATTGGTAATATCAGTAGACGTCAAGAAATGCCTATGAATTATTCACTTGTTATTGAACCATTTGATGTTTGGGGCTTTGATTATATGGGACCGTTTCCTGCCTCTAATGAATACACACATATTTTAGTTGATGTTGATTACGTTACTAAGTGGGTAGAAGCTATTCCAACTAGTAGTGTTGATCACAACACCTCTATTAAGATGCTTAAAGAAGTTATTTTTCCGAGGTTTGGAGTCCCTAGATATCTAATGACTGATGGTGGTTCACACTTTATTCATGGTGCTTTCCGTAAGATGTTTGCTAAATATGATGTCAACCATAGAATTGCATCCCCTATCACCCACAGACTAGTGGTCAAGTATAACTAAGTAATAGGGAGTTGAAACTAATCTTGCAAAAGACAGTTAATAGGTCTAGGAAGAATTGGTCCAAGAAACTTGATGATGCATTATGGGCTTACAAAAATCCTATGGGTATGTCTCCATATAAGATGGTATATGGAAAATCTTGTCACTTACCTCTTGAGCTAAAACATAAGGCGTATTGGGCTATCAAAGAGCTCAATTATGATTTCAAACTTTCCGGTGAAAAGAGGTTATTTGACATTAGCTGCCTTGATGAATGGAGAACCCAGGCCTATGAGAATGCCAAGCTGTTTAAAGAAAAAGTTAAAAGATGGCATGACAAAAGGATACAAAAGCATGAGTTTAACGTAGGTGATTATGTCTTGCTATTCAACTCTCGTTTAAGATTTTTTGTAGGAAAACTTCTCTCCAAGTGGGAAGGACCTGACGTTATCGAGGAGGTCTATCGTTCTGGTGCCATAAAAATCAACAACTTCGAAGGCACAAATCCAAAGGTGGTGAACGGTCAAAGAATCAAACATTATATCTCAGGTAATCCTATAAATGTTGAAACCAATGTTATTGAAACCGTAACCCCGAAGGAATACATAAGGGACACTTTCCAGAACGATTCAGCCTCCGAAAAGGAAGAGGTATGTGATACGGTAAGTAAACCGACTCCAAAACATTTCTAAAGGAATTTTTTCTCCGTTTTGCAATATTTAGAAAAATAGAAAAATAAGCCGCAGTCCGGAAGAGACATGAGCCGTCCACGAGGGTGGAGGGCGCCCCCCCCCCCCTGCCCAGGGCGCGCCCCCCTACCTCGTGGGCAGCTCGTGTGCCTCCCGGACTCTGTTTTCTTGTGGTTTACTCCTTTTTGTCGGCAAAAATTCATTATATATACTCCTGAAGGTTTTGACCTTTATATCACGCAAAAATCCTGTGTTTTCGTTTCGAGCTGATGTTTTTGACAGATCTAGATCATCATGGCGTCCTCCAACACCCCAAAGGAAAAGTTCTTCGAGAAGGTCATCAACCCCTACCTTGCGGAGGTGTTGCACCACCCTAAAACCATAGAGTTGCATGAGGGGGTGCTGCACATCCGTGATGTTGAGGGGCCGAGGAGGACCGGAAGCGTGGAGACAAGACTCGAAGCAATGGATGAGCAAGTTTTCAAGTGCCAAGGTAGGGTGGAACGAGGACTCAACGCCATCCACATGGTGATCTTGGAGCTTGCCAACAACCTCAAGCTGGACTCAAGGATCTTTGGGGAAGCTATCTCCAATCTTCAAGAGAAGATCGAACACCTTCAAGCCCAGATCTATGACCTGCAAAACCAAAACTGTGAGTATGAATATAGATTCAAGAAAGATGAGTTTGGCTGTAGATTTGACTATCCCGGAGACTCGATCATCCTTCTACGATGGTGAACCCATGCCTCGGAAGGTGGACAACAAGCCTACATCATCAACAACTCCATCATCACCACCCCCGAAGAAGGAGACATAATCATCTGGGTATGGGCACTCCCCTTGGCAACTGCCAAGATTGGGGGAGTGACCCCGGTATCGTATCACCATCACTCCTATCTTTACCGGTTTTCTTAGTTCGATCCTTTTGGTAGTATCTTGATCTAGTAGAATAAAGTTAGCATGATCTAGTTGTGAGCTTTTGCCTTATGATCTTTACCCTTTGTAATCGAGTTCGTGAGCTATATAATAAACATTAGTGTCGAGTCAAGGGCTTGATTTCCTCACTTGGGTCATGATAAAAAGAAAGAAAACATAAAGAGTATCAAAGAGATCATATCGATCTTATGGGAAGTAATGACTTCACATATAAGAGTATGATAAATAAAAGTTGTTGGGAGTTGACAAACATAGTTTTGGTCATCGTTGCAATTAATAGGAAGTAATAAAAGAAGAGAGGCTTCACATACAAATATACTATCTTGGACATCTTTTATGATTGTGAGCACTCATTAAAATATGACATGCTAAAGAGTTGATGTTGGACAAGGAAGACAACATAATGGGTTATGTTTTCCTATATCCGAAATAAAGTATATTGTCATGGATCATCCAACATGTTGAGCTTGCCTTTCCCCCTCATGCTAGCCAAAACTCCTCGCACTAAGTAGAGATACTACTTGTACTTCCATATATCCTTAAACCCAGTTTTGCCATGAGAGTCCACCATACCTACCTATGGATTGAGAAAGATCCTTCCAAGTAAGTTGTCATGTTGCAAACTCGCTAAAATATGTATGATTTATTAGTGTGGAGGAAATTGGCTTTATACGATCTTGTTATACGGAAGTAATAAAAGCAACGGACTGCATAATAAATGTCATTATCACAAGTGGCAATATAAAGTGACGTTCTGTAATGCCCAGGATGGGACTATATCTCCTACGTGTCGAGGCACGACTTAAAGATATAAGCCCATCCTAGAATGATCTCAAGTTTGGTATCTTTGCACGACTCATGTAAAAGAGGGATTAAATTGCAAAAGGAGATAGTTGGCTTACACTCGCCACTTCACACAATACAATTCATAAGCAATACATCATTCAAAACATCACAACCCGAATACGGGCGAAGATCCAAAAGAAAGATACCAAAACAACATAAAGCCACAGGTCAGGATCGAATCCTAGTACAAACCACTACTGATCGTCGAAACGTCACAAGCAAACGGACATCGAGCTCCCAGTGAAGAACTGATCCAACTCCTGCGTCAAACTCGGCTGAACCTGCATCTGGTGTGGTGAAGCAACTGTGAGCCACAGAGGACTCAGCAATCCCGTTCCCGGGTAACATGACTATTTAAGCCTTGGGTGAGGACAAGGCTGAAGAAAGAACGAGAGGTGAAGGAACAACAAGAGTCTGCAGCAGCAACTAGCAACTAGCTTACGTGAGTGAGAGCGAGAAGAGAAAGCCTCGGACGAGAAGTGATCACGAAGTGATCCTAACTACAAGCTCCACAAACATAACCCCTCCGTGTTCAACTCCCGAATCCCTATTCGGAAATTGACGGTCACGGAACACACGCTGGTAGTGTATTAGAAACATTGTGTCAAGTTATCTACAACCGGATATTAACAAGCTCCCATCTGCCACATAACCGCGGGCACGGCTTTCGAAAGTTCAAAACCTGCAGGGGTGTTCCAACTTGACCCATTACAAGCCCACGATCCGCGAAGTCGCAACTCCATAGGTGGGAAGACCCGAGTATTCTCGGAATCCCGTGCTCGAGTTAAACCGAACTAAGGTAAGGCTAATCCAGCAAATCCTCCCGGCGTGTCGACACCCTGATAGTAGCCGCGCGTATCTAAGTCTCAGGACACGACCGGATGGGCGATTCTACAGGTTTTTACCAAACCTCGAGTTTCCTCATGGTGGCCCCGCAGACTCCCCGTTTCGGACCAACACTCATGTGGAGCACTGGCCCGGGGTTGTTGAATTAAGATAAAAAGGGATAGCTAGTCCACATGCAAGTTTTATTAGTTATTAGGCAAATAGTACCAATGTTGGGACTTGCTGGAAAAGACTTAGCACTTAGCGGTTTATCAAGGGGGTCCCATACACCCCAACCGTGTTAGGAACGCATAATCAAGAAACATAACACCGGTTTATACGGTTCCTAACGGCGTGAGTGGAACAAAACACCAAGCAAAAGGCTTAGCCTTCCACCCTTGCCAATATATAGATGATTTTATTTAAGCATTTATATATAGTGTGATATAACCCAACCAAACTTCAACATGAAGCAAGCATCTTCAATCTTCACCTGCAACTAGCAATGCTATAAGAAGGGCTGAGCGAAGCGTACTTAGCCAAGCAACGGTTTGCATAGGTAGGGTGGTTAGACAGGGTGATGGTTACAAGTAGGAGGCTGACAGGAAGAACATGGGCATCGAGGCAAAGCTATAGATCGAGACTACTAGCAATAGGCAAAGATAGTAATGTTATCGAGGTTCGGTCATCTTGCCTGGGATTCCACAAGGGAGAAGAACGGATCCATGAAGTAGGCGGAGCAACACAGACGAGAGAATCCTCACAACTCCGGAACGAAACCGAAGCTAACAAGAGAAGCAACCGGAAAGAAAGAAACAACACGGTAAACACACAAGCATAAACATGGCATACGATGCACATCCAAGTATGATGCATGTCCGGTTTAAATATGCAAGGCATGGCAAGGTGCACAAACAACACTACAAGTTAAGTGGAGCTCAATATGCAACGAGTTGCATATTGACGAAACACCACATTTAATTATTTAGTTGACTCTTGTTATCACAAGACAAGATTAAATGTTTGTTAACATGGAAAGGGGTGAAGCAAATAAAACTACACTAAATAGGCATTTTAAATGAGGCCGGAAAATAACAACAACAAGTCCGGAAAATCCCCATATGCATGTTTAATAATTATAAGCAAACAACAATTCACACCTATAATGTTGTTAACATGATGCGGATGACATGATCAAGTTTATGCAATTAAATTAAAAGGGTTGACATAAGAGATGATATGAAGCATCGTCACCGTGGTGGAAGGAAAGGGTGCCACGGCAACGATCCGAAAATGATGCAACGGCATCATATCGGTGTCGGTAACTCGTTGAGAGTCCGGTGCAAAAGGAAAGAGGGCGTGAACGAGTCAACGAGATGAAAGGTGGGGCGATCCCGTTACCGGGTTCCCACGGGTCGGCGACGAGGCAACCGAGGAACATGACAAACGATGAAACGGGCACGATGCACACAAGGGCAAACATTTCATACAACACAAGCATCACACGGGTCATCGTCTCATTATACCTTTGAAGCGCTCGTTTCGGGACGGTTCGAGATAGTAGAGGAAGAAGGCGTTCACGTCGTAGAGGAAGTAGTGGTTCACGTTTCCGAAGAGGAAGTAGTCGTTCCGCTATCGTGTCGTGGTACTTGCGGCGTCGGACATCTTCGAGGCGACGGTAGTGGTACACGTTCCGTAGGGGTACTTGTCGCATCGCCATGTAGTTGTTCACGTTCATCGGAGAGGTACTCGCCGCGTCGTCTTGTGTCGTCGAGTAGGCGTTCCCATTCGTAGATGTACTTGCGGTCTCGGCGACGGTAGGGGTACTTGGTGTTTCCGGGCGTCGGTAGTCGTACACGGGGGTCGTCGAGCGTAGCGGTACTCATCTCCATAGGTGTTCGGTGCATACGTAGAGGTACTTGTGGTCTTCAAAACAGCGGCCGTCGAGGTACTTGTCGCGTGTCGTGGTACTTGACGAAAAACTGCTGGACCAAAACAACATAACGAGGCCGACAAGAAGCACAACAGCAGCAGCGGTTTTGGCGGGCGACGAGGCGAGGACGCGGCACGGTGCGGAGGTCCAGCGGGCGCGTCCTCGGCCGCGGGAGGAGGATGCAGCGAGGCAGGGGCGCGGTGGAGGCGGCCCTTGGCACGCGGAAGAGCCCGCGGGGAGGCCCGGAGGGAGGCCGAACCGGCGCGGAGGGTGCGGCCGCGAGGCGCTGGTCGGCGACGCGCCGCGGGATCCGGCCGGCGGGCCTAGAGGCGACGGCGGCGAAGGTCGCGGGGAGGAGGCCGGGCGCGGCCTCGTGCGCGGGCGGATGGGCACCATGGCGCGGCGCGCTGGAGGACCTGAGGGCGACGCGGGAGATCGCGGAGGAGGGAGCGAGGCGCCAGGGAATCGGGGCAGAGGCGAGCTGGGGCTCGATGGGTTCGGGCGAGAGCACGGCAGCTCGAGGGGATCGGGTATCTTGCGAGAGGGAGATGCGGGCGATGAGGTGAGTGTGGCGGCGGGGAACGAGATCGGGCAGAGGAGCGAGGTGCGGGGTCGAGAGGATGGGTGGCTCGGGAGGTCGAGAGGGAAAATCGGGGCAGAGGCGATGGGGTCGAGGGGTGGCGGCGGCGCACGAGGGATCCAGAGGGAGAGGAGCGAGCGGATTAGGGTTGGGGAGGCTGCGGTCGGGCCAAGGTGCGGTTGGGCCAGGAGAGGGAGGCCGGGAACGGGCTGCGGCTAGAGGGAGGAGTTGGGCCAGGGAGGCCTGAAGGCCTGGAGGAGGCTGGGCTTCCTGCGGCTGCTGGTCTGCTCTCCTTTTTAAATTCCCTTAGCAGAAAAACGAAAGAGAAGGTAAAAGGAAAAGAGGAGGGGGGGTTAAGGCAAGAATTAGGACAAGGTTAATTTTCTCGGGCTCGTAAAAAAAATGAGCACGACCGGAGAAAAATACAAAAGGCCAGATCGGAAAATAATTCAAACATATTTGAATTTAATTCAAATAGGTTTGAACTGAGACGTGATTATTGAAGTGTCCAAAAATGTTCGAATTTTCGGAGGAACCTCAAAACAACGGAAAAGAATTATTGGCAAGATTTTGAAGGTGAAACTTGAATTAAAGAAGCATGGGGAATATTTGCAAGTGTGTTGGTTAATTCCAAACAAAAGAATATTTATTATATAGCTCCCTAAATATTGAGAGGCTTTTATATGTATTAAAGAGAAGTCATTCTTCCCTCGATTTAAATGGACTGAAGGTCCACACGGTTTATTTAGTTGAAAAAAATAATGAGATGAAGGCATGATGACATGATGCAATGCAAAAATAAATAACACAAGCACAAAGAACACACGGGCAACCCGGAACATCTGGAATCTTCTGGAATCTTCTGGAATCTTCTGGGACGTCGGTCTTCGGGCGTCACAACTCTCCCACACTAACAGAGGATCTCGACCCGAGATCCTAGAGATATCACCGGGTAAAAACGGAAGAGGAAGAGGTAAAACAAAGTTGCTTCTTTGACAGACGAGTGAAACCACGAACCTTGAGAGGTTGAACAAAATGAAAGAAGAATACAACAGAGATGAACGAAGATGAAACACTCCGGTAAAAGGAGGAACAAGGAACAATGTGAGAACCTTGTAGGTTGAAAGACATGAAACAAGAGCTCACGGACCAAAAGAATAAGAAACCACAATGGTATAGCCAAGGAATAAGAATGACAAAATTTGGGCAGCACTCCATCTGAAAATGGAAGGAATTAACAAGAACTTGAGAAGATGGAATGATACTTGATGAAAACAACAACACACAGCCTCCGGAACAATAGAAAGAATGGCACAAGAGGTAAGAAAAGATTTAGACAGCACTCCGGTTGAAAGAGTTAAAACTTGATAAGATGAGGGAACTTGAATGAAGAATACAACACTCCGGTTAAATGATAAGCAAGGGAAAGAACATGATCTTGATAAAACGATATGATGGTTAAAGAGAGCAATATCACAAAGCCTCCGGAATGAAAGAATAGAATATAGATCAACGAAAGAAATGAATGGGGAAGAAAATGACAACTTCTCCCAAAATGAATTTGAAAGAGCATCCTTACGAAGAAGGGTTGAGCGGAGTTGTTGGGAAATCAACAACGAAAGAATAAGCTCGTTGTGGGCTTATGGAAAATATCTCAAAATTATGAGGTGACAACCAGCCACTGACGAAAATATTAATTGGATTGAGGTCAACAAGGAGACGAAAAACTTATCTCACCGGGAGG
This sequence comes from Secale cereale, assembly GCA_902687465.1. Taxonomy (NCBI): domain Eukaryota; kingdom Viridiplantae; phylum Streptophyta; class Magnoliopsida; order Poales; family Poaceae; genus Secale; species Secale cereale. The sequence continues at coordinate 10,466,216 of LR738716.1, forward strand.
ATAAATGAAGAACTTGGGTCATTTATAAGCACCATAATAGCAACAATCCTTAGGGAAAGCTTTAGGTGAAATACAACCCAAGATAACTCCAACGAATAATTGAAGGGTTGAAAAGATCTCCTGAACAAGGAAAATGATGGTTTTAAATATCTCATTCTTGAAACTCGTGAATCATAAAACATGAAGGAATTGTAAAGAATGACATAACACCATCTAAAAAGATAAGGTAGAAAGAATTGCACTTGGAAATGCAAGAAGAAGAATGCTTGAGCTCCAACAAGAATCTTGATGAAGACTTCGAGGATGAATTAAATGATGATGAACCACCATGAAGAACTCCGGTAAAGAAAGCATGAGAAGTGAAAAATGAAAAGAATAAGATTCAAGGCCTGCGATGAATTAGATGGAGCTTTGAAATGATATAATTGAAATAACTTGGAGCTCCGGAAAAGAAGATGAAAAAAAACTTAGAACCGAGGATATGATATGATGAACAAGCTCCGGAAAAAGAGATTAAATTACCTTGAAGGAATAAGAATAAGAATTATGTCATGCATCTCCTTCACCAATTTAAATTGATGACAACCAAAGGATTTGGCATACTACTTATTCTCGTTGGAAAGAATTAAAGAGAGATCTAGCACAAGCTTGGATAAATCTTCAACGATCCACCGGTAGGATTGTGAAAAGAACAAAGAATTAAAACGATAACAACAGAAGGGTAATCTTGAATGAACCACCGTAAGAATATGGAGACGAACGAAGAGACATCAATGAAGAATATTTGGAGGACGAAGTTGAAAACTGAGAACGAAGAAATATTCTGAAATGATGGCCTTCGGAGGATCACAAAGAAAAGAATTCTTGAAATGCTTCGGATGGGTATAAAAAGAATTCCTCACAATCTGAACAATAATGAGGATGGCAAGAAGCTAGAACCACACTTCTTCAAGAGCACGGGCCAAGATTTAAGAGAAACACTTCTCCGGTCTGCAATTGTAGAGAATGAAGACGAGAAATGCCATGAAGAATTGTTGAGCACTCCGGAATGAAGAATTAAAAGGTTGAACCAATGATGAAAAGAATTTGAAAGCGATCTTGGAGAAAGGCATGTGACTGATGGAGATCATTCTTACGTCACACTTTGAGAAGAATTTGAGTGTAACTCCGGAAAATAGAAGAGTCAGGTAAGATCCTGGAAAAAGACCTGTGGGTTAGGGCCCACTCAAAGAAAATCACCGTTGGAAAAGATTGCTTAAGAGATATTGCACCGGTTGAATTAAATGGCTTGGATAAGATAACAATCTCAAAATAGCTGAACGGATTAAGAATGGAATTATGAATCTTCTGAGATATCTTGAACACTCCGGATATGAACAGCAAGAGGAGAATGATTAATTGGTCCACCGGAATAAGAAAGAATTGTGAAAAGAGGAAAAAGGATAAGATCAACATCGAAATCTTGAATTACATCCACCCGCAGAATTTGAGAACAAAAGAATGATGAACTTGAAGCTCTTAAGCATCTTCACGATAAATCACCGGATAGAACATTGATGGAAAAGAATGAAGAACCATCACAAGAATAAAATGGATATTTTATTTGAGAATTCAGCTCCATAAAGAAAAAGGGTGGGAGGGTGGGGAAAACAAAGACAACTTGGGATGAACAAAATGAACACCGGTTGAAAAAGAGTTTAACATGAATATCTCGATGGTCAAGAAGAATTAGCACTCCCATAGAAATATGAGAATACCGATTAAGAAAGGTATGGAATCAACATTTGACATCGAAGCAACTCGAATACCAGAATCAAAACAAAAACAAGGATAGATGTGTAGCAGCCTAATCTTCACAATATCATTCGAACAAAGACTTGAACGAATGAATTCTGTAGGTACATCAACTTGTCGAGAAGCCACTTGGAAGAACAAAAGGTAATTAAAAAGGAACAAGGAACAGATAGAACAAATACAAGATAGAAGCTTCGTTCGACATCTTCGTGCTGAAAGCTCATGGAACGTGTTACAAAAGGGTTTTGCAATCCCCGGATCAGCATAGCCAAGGACCCTTTAAGATGCAACTCCCGATCAGAACAAGTCCATAAAACCACTTCACTCAATGTAGAACCCCGAACTTCATATCGTGCATCCGTTGGAAGAATGCCTAGAACTACTAGATGAACCCACCTATAGATTTCCGAAAGTTTCCAGTTATGCAATCAGGTGTTGGGGATACACGGGAAGCACCGCGCAATCAACTCTAAACCTACATCCAGGTGTATCCATCCTTCAACACATAACCAGTCTATCTCGGAAACTGTTTACCTCGGACCTTCGAAAAGCATCCACTATAACAAGCTATGGCAATACTCTCGAACTACCTCCCCAGTACTGGGTGATGTCGGGGTTATCTTGCCACTAACCGTATAGGAGAGATTTTCGATGTCGGCCGTCTTAAGTATTCTAGTACTGCCGCAATGGATTTGTGACGACAACACCTCGGAGCTCAACTCCCCGGGACACTGCCACAACCCCTAATGTCAGGAGGCATCGAGAACAATGTTCTCGTCACAAAGACATCGAAACAATCCAAACAATACTCGCGAGATCCTAAAAAAAATTGTGCAATTTTTGAAAGTAGAAGAGGCAAGAGTAGTCGTCAGGAGTCCTCACCAGAATGAAAGGGGAAGAGAAGCAAAGAAATCCTACTCTCCGATATAATATAGGACTCAAAATATTTTCAGTGTGTGCCTAGACTCAACCGTCAACGATTCGATCAATCAGTGGGGGCTTCTAGGTCGGAGAAGGCTCTGAATACCAACTTGTAATGCCCAGGATGGGACTATATCTCCTACGTGTTGAGGCACGACTTAAAGATATAAGCCCATCCTAGAATGATCTCAAGTTTGGTATCTTTGCACGACTCATGTAAAAGAGGGATTAAATTGCAAAAGGAGATAGTTGGCTTACACTCGCCACTTCACACAATACAATTCATAAGCAATACATCATTCAAAACATCACAACCCGACTACGGGCGAAGATCCAAAAGAAAGATACCAAAACAACATAAAGCCACAGGTCAGGATCGAATCCTAGTAGAAACCACTACTGATCGTCGAAACGTCACAAGCAAACGGACATCGAGCTCCCAGTGAAGAACTGATCCAACTCCTGCGTCAAACTCGGCTGAACCTGCATCTGGTGTGGTGAAGCAACTGTGAGCCACAGAGGACTCAGCAATCCCGTTCCCGGGTAACATGACTATTTAAGCCTTGGGTGAGGACAAGGCTGAAGAAAGAACGAGAGGTGAAGGAACAACAAGAGTCTGCAGCAGCAACTAGCAACTAGCTTACGTGAGTGAGAGCGAGAAGAGAAAGCCTCGGACGAGAAGTGATCATGAAGTGATCCTAACTACAAGCTCCACAAACATAACCCCTCCGTGTTCAACTCCCGAATCCCTATTCGGAAATTGACGGTCACGGAACACACGCTGGTAGTGTATTAGAAACATTGTGTCAAGTTATCTACAACCGGATATTAACAAGCTCCCATCTGCCACATAACCGCGGGCACGGCTTTCGAAAGTTCAAACCCTGCAGGGGTGTTCCAACTTGACCCATTACAAGCCCACGATCCACGAAGTCGCAACTCCATAGGTGGGAAGACCCGAGTATTCTCGGAATCCCGTGCTCGAGTTAAACCGAACTAAGGTAAGGCTAATCCAGCAAATCCTCCCGGCGTGTCGACACCCTGATAGTAGCCGCGCGTATCTAAGTCTCAGGACACGACCGGATGGGCGATTCTACAGGTTTTTACCAAACCTCGAGTTTCCTCGTGGTGGCCCCGCAGACTCCCCGTTTCGGACCAACACTCATGTGGAGCACTGGCCCGGGGTTGTTGAATTAAGATAAAAAGGGATAGCTAGTCCACATGCAAGTTTTATTAGTTATTAGGCAAATAGTACCAATGTTGGGACTTGCTGGAAAAGACTTAGCACTTAGCGGTTTATCAAGGGGGTCCCATACACCCCAACCGTGTTAGGAACGCATAATCAAGGAACATAACACCGGTTTATACGGTTCCTAACGGCATGAGTGGAACAAAACACCAAGCAAAAGGCTTAGCCTTCCACCCTTGCCAATATATAGATGATTTTATTTAAGCATTTATATATAGTGTGATATAACCCAACCAAACTTCAACATGAAGCAAGCATCTTCGATCTTCACCTGCAACTAGCAATGCTATAAGAAGGGCTGAGCGAAGCGTACTTAGCCAAGCAACGGTTTGCATAGGTAGGGTGGTTAGACAGGGTGATGGTTACAAGTAGGAGGCTGACAGGAAGAACATGGGCATCGAGGCAAAGCTATAGATCGAGACTACTAGCAATAGGCAAAGATAGTAATGTTATCGAGGTTCGGTCATCTTGCCTGGGATTCCACAAGGGAGAAGAACGGATCCATGAAGTAGGCGGAGCAACACAGACGAGAGAATCCTCACAACTCCGGAACGAAACCGAAGCTAACAAGAGAAGCAACCGGAAAGAAAGAAACAACACGGTAAACACACAAGCATAAACATGGCATACGATGCACATCCAAGTATGATGCATGTCCGGTTTAAATATGCAAGGCATGGCAAGGTGCACAAACAACACTACAAGTTAAGTGGAGCTCAATATGCAACGAGTTGCATATTGACGAAACACCACATTTAATTATTTAGTTGACTCTTGTTATCACAAGACAAGATTAAATGTTTGTTAACATGGAAAGAGGTGAAGCATAATAAAACTACACTAAATGGGCATTTTAAATGAGGCCGGAAAATAACAACAACAAGTCCGGAAAATCCCCATATGCATGTTTAATAATTATAAGCAAACAACAATTCACACCTATAATGTTGTTAACATGATGCGGATGACATGATCAAGTTTATGCAATTAAATTAAAAGGGTTGACATAAGAGATGATATGAAGCATCGTCACCGTGGTGGAAGGAAAGGGTGCCACGGCAACGATCCGAAAATGATGCAACGGCATCATATCGGTGCCGGTAACTCGTTGAGAGTCCGGTGCAAAAGGAAAGAGGGCGTGAGCGAGTCAACGAGATGAAAGGTGGGGCGATCCCGTTACCGGGTTCCCACGGGTCGGCGACGAGGCAACCGAGGAACATGACAAACGATGAAACGGGCACGATGCACACAAGGGCAAACATTTCATACAACACAAGCATCACACGGGTCATCGTCTCGTTATACCTTTGAAGCGCTCGTTTCGGGACGGTTCGAGATAGTAGAGGAAGAAGGCGTTCACGTCGTAGAGGAAGTAGTGGTTCATGTTTCCGAAGAGGAAGTAGTCGTTCCGCTATCGTGTCGTGGTACTTGCGGCGTCGGACATCTTCGAGGCGACGGTAGTGGTACACGTTCCGTAGGGGTACTTGTCGCATCGCCATGTAGTTGTTCACGTTCATCGGAGAGGTACTCGCCGCGTAGTCTTGTGTCGTCGAGTAGGCGTTCCCGTTCGTAGATGTACTTGCGGTCTCGGCGACGGTAGGGGTACTTGGTGTTTCCGGGCGTCGGTAGTCGTACACGGGGGTCGTCGAGCGTAGCGGTACTCATCTCCGTAGGTGTTCGGTGCATACGTAGAGGTACTTGTGGTCTTCAAAACAGCGGCCGTCGAGGTACTTGTCGCGTGTCGTGGTACTTGACGAAAAACTGCTGGACCAAAACAACATAACGAGGCCGACAAGAAGCACAACAGCAGCAGCGGTTTTGGCGGGCGACGAGGCGAGGACGCGGCACGGTGCGGAGGTCCAGCGGGCGCGTCCTCGGCCGCGGGAGGAGGATGCAGCGAGGCAGGGGCGCGGTGGAGGCGGCCCTTGGCGCGCGGAAGAGCCCGCGGGGAGGCCCGGAGGGAGGCCGAACCGGCGCGGAGGGTGCGGCCGCGAGGCGCTAGTCGGCGACGCGCCGCGGGATCCGGCCGGCGGGCCTAGAGGCGACGGCGGCGAAGGTCGCGGGGAGGAGGCCGGGCGCGGCCTCGTGCGCGGGCGGATGGGCACCATGGCGCGGCGCGCTGGAGGACCTGAGGGCGACGCGGGAGATCGCGGAGGAGGGAGCGAGGCGCCAGGGAATCGGGGCAGAGGCGAGCTGGGGCTCGATGGGTTCGGGCGAGAGCACGGCAGCTCGAGGGGATCGGGTATCTTGCGAGAGGGAGATGCGGGCGATGAGGTGAGTGTGGCGGCGGGGAACGAGATCGGGCAGAGGAGCGAGGTGCGGGGTCGAGAGGATGGGTGGCTCGGGAGGTCGAGAGGGAAAATCGGGGCAGAGGCGATGGGGTCGAGGGGTGGCGGCGGCGCACGAGGGATCCAGAGGGAGAGGAGCGAGCGGATTAGGGTTGGGGAGGCTGCGGTCGGGCCAAGGTGCGGTTGGGCCAGGAGAGGGAGGCCGGGAACGGGCTGCGGCTAGAGGGAGGAGTTGGGCCAGGGAGGCCTGAAGGCCTGGAGGAGGCTGGGCTTCCTGCGGCTGCTGGTCTGCTCTCCTTTTTAAATTCCCTTAGCAGAAAAACGAAAGAGAAGGTAAAAGGAAAAGAGGAGGGGGGTTAAGGCAAGAATTAGGACAAGGTTAATTTTCTCGGGCTCGTAAAAAAAATGAGCACGACCGGAGAAAAATACAAAAGGCCAGATCGGAAAATAATTCAAACATATTTGAATTTAATTCAAATAGGTTTGAACTGAGACGTGATTATTGAAGTGTCCAAAAATGTTCGAATTTTCGGAGGAACCTCGAAACAACGGAAAAGAATTATTGGCAAGATTTTGAAGGTGAAACTTGAATTAAAGAAGCATGGGGAATATTTGCAAGTGTGTTGGTTAATTCCAAACAAAAGAATATTTATTATATAGCTCCCTAAATATTGAGAGGCTTTTATATGTATTAAAGAGAAGTCATTCTTCCCTCGATTTAAATGGACCTAAGGTCCACACGGTTTATTTAGTTGAAAAAAATAATGAGATGAAGGCATGATGACATGATGCAATGCAAAAATAAATATCACAAGCACAAAGAACACACGGGCAACCCGGAACATCTGGAATCTTCTGGAATCTTCTGGGACGTCGGTCTTCGGGCGTCACACGTTCTTCTATGCTAAGACTTTGTGCATCCAACCATAAAAACACATGACAACCTCTGCTTCCCTCTGCGAAGGGCCTATCTACTATTCTTGCCTTATAAGAGTCAAGGTGAAATTCACCTTTCCTTTTTACCTTTTATCCTTTGGCAAGCACATTGTGTTGGAAAGATCCTGACATATATACCCACTTGGATGTAAGTTTTCATGATCTATTACTGTTGACATTACCCTTGAGGTAAAAGGTTGGGAGGCAACACCATAAGCCCCTATCTTTCTCTGTGTCCGATTAAAACTCCATAAACATAAGTATTGTGTGAGTGTGAGCGATTGTGAAAGATTATATGATAGTTGAGTATGTAGGCTTGCTGAAAAGCTCTTATATTGACTCTTTCCGATGTTTCGATAAATTGCAATTGCTTCAATGACCGAGATCAAAATTTGTTAGTTTCCAATGAAGTTTATGATTCATACTTGATATTGTGAATGAATTGTTACCTTATCATACGAATCATATGAATATATATATATATATATGTTGCTGTTATGAAAATGATCATGATGCCCTCATGTTCGTATTTTGTTTTTTATCGACACCTCTATCTCTAAACTTGTGGACATATTTTTCGATATCGGCTTTCGCTTGAGGACAAGCGACGTCTAAGCTTGGGGGAGTTGATACGTCCATTTTGCACCATGCTTATATGTTGATATTTATTGCATTATGGGTTGTTATTACATGTTTTGTCACAATACTTATGCCTTTTCTCTCTTATTTTACAAGGTTTACATGAAGAGGGACAATGCCGGCAGCTGGAATTCTAGGCTGGAAAAGGAGCAAACTCTGGAAACCTATTCTGCACAACTCCAAAAGCCCCGAAACTCAACAGAACTCCGTTTCAGAAAAGATAAAAAATATCTGGCGAAAGAAGTTCACGAGGGGGGCCACCGGCTGTCCACGAGGGTGGGGGGCGCGCCCCCCTGCCCAGGGCGCGCCCCCTGTCTCGTGGGCCCCCCGAAGGCCCGCCGATGCCCATCTTCTCCTATATGAGGTGTTTTGACCTAGAAAAAATCAGGAGGAGGCTTTCGAGACCAGACGCCGCCGTCTCAAGGCGGAACCGAGGCGGAAACCAATCTAGGGCTCCGGCAGAGCTGTTCTGCTGGGGATACTTCCCTCCGGGAGGGGGAAATCGTCACCGCCGTCGTCACCAACAACTCTCCCATCTTGGGGAGGGCTATCTTCATCAACAACTTCACCAGCACCATATCCTCTCAAACCCTAGTTCATATCTTGTATCCAATCTTTGTACCCAAACCTCATATTGGTACATGTGGGTTGCTAGTAGTGTTGATTACTCCTTGTAGTTGATGCTAGTTGGTTTATTTGGTGGAAGATCATATGTTCAGATCCATTATGCATATTAATACCCCTCTGATCATGAACAATATTATGTCTTGTGAGTAGTTACTTTTGTTCCTGAGGACATGGGAGAAGTCTTGCTATTAGTAGTCATGTGAATTTGGTCTTCGTTCGATATTTTGATGAGATGTATGTTGTCTCTCCTAGTGGTGTCATGTGAACGTCGACTACATGACACTTCACCATTATTTGGGCCTAAAGGAAGGCATTGGGAAGTAATAAGTAGATGATGGGTTGCTAGAGTGACAGAAGCTTAAACCCTAGTTTATGCGTTGCTTCGTAAGGGGCTGATTTGGATCCATATGTTTCAGGCTATGGTTAGGTTTACCTTAATACTTCTTTTGTAGTTGCGGATGCTTGCATAAGAGGTTAGTCATAAGTGGAAGGCTTGTCTAAGTAAGGACAGTACCCAAGCACCGGTCCACCCACATACCAAATTATCAAAGTATCGAACGCGAATCAGATGATCGTGATGAAAACTAGCTTGACGATAATTCCCATGTGGCATCGGGAGCGCTTTCCTTTATATAATAGTTTGTCCAGGCTTGTCCTTTGCTACAAAAAGGATTGGGCCACCTTGCTGCACCTTATTTACTTTTACCTTTTGTCACTTGCTACCAATTACCTTATTACAAAACTATCTGCTACTTATAATTTCAGTGCTTGCAGAAATACCTTACTGAAAACTACCTATCATTTCCTTCTGCTCCTCGTTGGGTTCCACACTCTTACTTATCGAAAGAACTACGATAGATCCCCTACACTTGTGGGTCATCAATACTTCACAATATTCTAAGAGTGATATCTCCTTAACCTCATCATATAAACAAAACTTCACGGTAGGTGGTGTTTTCTTAGCATGAAAATGAAAATTTTGCGTGAAAATATTAGTGAGTAAGAGATACTGTTCACGCTGGTCATGCAGGAAGTCGGTGAGGCCTGGATTATTTGCCAACCAATAAAAGTCTTCGTAAATCCCGGCGGCCATCATGAAATTATTACAAGGCCATTCACACGGCCGAACTTCCGCCATGTGAGGAAGATTATATTTGGGCTTCTTATTTTCTTCCTTCTTCTTCTCCTCTGAACTCTTACTGGAGGAGCCCCTCAACAATATCTTTATCGTTTTTCCCTTCTAAAAATTTCTAAAATATTTTGTAACGCAAAATAAAAGTTAACCAAACTCAACAAGATTGATAGCAACAACTCCTACTAGTGCCTAGGGACTATATCATGCATTAGAACTACTTGGGACCAAAGAAATTTGATATGCAAACTAAAGAACAAGGTCACCATAGTAGCAAAAATTTGCAATAAATAAAGCACTAGAACAAAAACTAATTGGACCAATGGAGGAGTCACATACCAAGGAACAATCTCCCCAAACAGTTTGGTGAATGGTGCTTTGAGCAAGGAGATCGAAAATGGCAGCAAGATGAGATAGAACTCGTGCTTGAGCTGGTTGGTGATTTTTTTGGAAGGGAGAAGAAGAGTATGGGTGCAGGAATAAGTGGAGGGGGCACGTGGGGCCCACGAGGCAGGGGGCGCGCCCTGTGAGGGTGGACGCGCCCTGAACCCTCGTGGCCAGGTGCTGGCTCCCCTCGCTGTGTGTTCTGTGCCAAATATTCTAGAAAAAATCATGTTAAATTTTCAGGGCAATTGGAGAACTTCTATTTTTGGGGTATTTTTTATTGCACGGATAAGACTGGAAACAGAAAGAAAATACTATTTTTGCTTTATTTATCCTAATTAACATAAAGTAAAAGGAGGGTACATAAGGTTGTGCTATCTAGATTCACCTATCCCATGCTCATCAAAAGGAATCCATTAACAAGGTTGATCAGGTCTTGTTAATAAACTCTTTCCGAATAACAAGAAACCAGAGAATTCTCGAATAACACTAGGTTACCTCAATGGGGATATGTATGTCCCCAACAATAAGAATGTCATATGTCTTCTTGACAGTAGGAAGAGGAAATTCAAAACCTCCAATAGTAATAGTTGAAATTTTTTCAATATAATTGATACTATGGACCTGAGGTTGTTTCCTTGGAAAGTGTACCGTATGCTCATTACCATTGACATGAAAAGTGACATTGCCTTTGTTGCAATCAATAACAGCCCCTGCAGTATTCAAAAATGGTCTACCAAGGATAATAGACATATTATCGTCCTCGGGAATATCAAGTATAACAAAGTCCGTTAGAATAGTAACATTTGCAACCACAACAGGCACATCCTCACAAATACCGACAGGTATAGCAGTTGATTTATCAGCCATTTGAAAAGATATTTCAGTAGGTGTCAACTTACTCAAGTCAAGTCTACGATATAAAGAGAGAGGCATAACACTAACACCGGCTCCAAGATCACATAAAGCAGTTTTAACATAGTTTCTTTTAATGGAGCAAGGTATAGTAGGTACTCCTGGATCTCCTAGTTTCTTAGGTATTCCACCTTCAAAAGTGTAATTGGCAAGCATGGTGGAAATTTCTACTTCAGGTATCTTTCTTTTGTTGGTAATAATATCTTTCATATACTTAGCATAAGGATTTGTTTTAAGCACATCAGTCAAACGCATACGCAAAAAATAGGTCTAATCATTTCAGCAAAGCGCCCAAAATCCTCATCATCCTTTTTCTAGGATGGCTTTGGAGGAAAAGGCATGGGTTTCTGAACCCATGGTTCTCTTTCCTTACCGTGCTTCTTAGCAACAAAGTCTCTCTTATCATAACGTTGATTCTTTGATTGTGGGTTATCAAGATCAACAGTAGGTTCAATCTCTACATCATTATCATTGCTAGGTTGAGCATCATCATGAACATCATCATTAATATTATCACTAGGTTCATGTTCATTACCAGATTGTGTCTCGGCATCAGAAACAGATATATCATTGGGATTCTCAGGTGTGTCAGCTACAGGTTCACTGGAGGCATGCAAAGTCCTATCATTTTTCCTTTTCTTCTTCTTTGAAGAACTAGGTGCATCTAAATTAGTTCTCTGAGAATATTGATCAATTCTCTTAGGGTGGCCTTCAGGGTACAGAGGTTCCTGAGTCATTTTACCACCTCTAGTTGCTACTCTAACAGCATAGTCGTTATTCTTACCATTTAATTCATTGAGCAAATCATTCTGAGCCTTAAGTACTTGTTCTACTTGAGTGGTGACCATGGAAGCATGTATACTAATAAGTTTCAGTTCACCTTTAACTCTAGACAGATAATCACTCAAGCGTTCAATCATATAAGCATTGTGTTGCAATTGTCTACCAACATAAGCATTGAAGTTTTCTTGTTTCACAATAAAATTGTCAAACTCATCTAAGCATTGGCTAGCAGACTTATAACGAGGAATATCACCTTCATCAAACCTATAAAGAGAATTTACCTTTACTACCTGTGTCGGGTTATCAAGACCATGTATTTCTTCAATAGGTGGTAAATTCCTAACATCCTCAGCTTTAATACCCTTTTGTTTCATAGATTTCTTTGCCTCTTGCATATCTTCAGGACTAAGAAATAGAACACCTCTTTTCTTCGGAGTTGGCTTAGGGGCTGGTTCAGGAAGTGTCCAATTATTTTCATTGACCAGCATATTATTTAGTAATAATTCTGCTTGATCAACTGTTCTTTCCCTGAAAACACAACCAGCACAACTATCCAGGTGGTCTCTGGAAGCATCAGTTAGACCATTATAAAAGACATCAAGTATATCGTTCCTCTCAAGAGGATAATCAGGCAAAGCATTAAGTAATTGGAGAAGCCTCCCCCAAGCTTGTGGGAGACTCTATTCTTCAATTTGAACAAAGTTATATATTTCTCGTAAGGCAGCTTGTTTCTTATGAGCAGGGAAATATTGAGCAGAGAAGTAGTACATCATATTCTGGGGACTACGCACACAACCAGGATCAAGAGAATTAAACCAAGTCTTAGCATCACCCTTTAACGAGAAAGGAAACAACTTAAGGATATAGTAGTAATGAATCTTTTCATCGTTGGTAAACAGGGTGGCTATATCATTCAACTTAGTAAGATGTGCCACAACAGTTTCAGACTCATAGTCATGGAAAGGATCAGATTCAACCAAAGTAATTAACTCGGGATCAACAGAGAATTCATAATCCTTATCAGTAACAAAGATAGGTGAAGTAGCGAAAGCAGGGTCATGTTTCATTCTAGCATTCAAGGACTTTTCTTTCAGCTTAGCTAATAATTTCTTAAGATCATATCTGTCGTTGCAAGCAAGAAAGTCTCTAGCAGTTTCTTCATCCATAACATAACCCTCAGGAACAACAGGCAATTCATATCTATTGGGAGAAGCTTCATCATCACTTTCATAAATATCATCAGTTTCAATATTTGCATTCTCCCTAACCCTAGCAATTTGTTCATCTAGAAATTCACCTAGTGGCACAGTATTATCAAGCATAGAAGTAGTTTCATCATACATAGCATAAGTGGCATCATCAAGAACATACGACATATCAGATTCAATAGCAGGAGTAGGTGTCGCAAATTTACCCATAACAGATGGTGAATCAAGTGCAGAGCTAGATGGCAGTTCCTTACCTCCCCTCGTGGTTGAGGGTAAGATCTTGGTTTTTGAGTCCTTCAAATTCTTCATAGTGATCAACATATATAAATCCCAAGTGACTTAAAGAATAGAGATATGCTCCCCGGCAACGGCGCCAGAAAATAGTCTTGATAACCCACAAGTGTAGGGGATCGCAACAGTTTTCGAGGGTAAAGTATTCAACCCAAATTTGTTGATTCGACACAAGGGGAGCCAAAGAATACTCTTAAGTATTAGCAGCTGAGTTGTCAATTCAGCCACACCTGGAAACTTAGTATCTGCAGCAAGGTAGTTTAGTAGCAAAGTAATATGATAGTAGCGGTAGCGGCAATAAAAGTAACGATAGTGTTTTTGTAGTTTTTGTAATAGTAGCAGCGGTAAAGTAAATAAGCAACAAGCAATATGTGAAAAGCTCGTAGGCATTGGATCGGTGATGGGGAATTATGTCGGATGCAATTCATCATGTAGAAGTTAGAACCTAGGGTGACACAGAACTAGCTCCAGTTCATCAATGCAATGTAGGCATGTATTCCGAATATAGTCATACGTGCTTATGGAAAAGAACTTGCATGACATCTTTTATCCTACCCTCCCATGGCAGCGGGGTCCTATTGGAAACTAAGGGATATTAAGGCCTCCTTTTAATAGAGTACCAGACCAAAGCATTAACACATAGTGAATACATGAACTCCTCAAACTACGGTCATCGCCGGGAGTGGTCCTGATTATTGTCACTTCAGGGTTGTCGGATCATAACACATAGTAGGTGACTATAGACTTGCAAGATAGGATCAAGAACACACATATATTCATGAAAACATAATAGGTTCAGATCTGAAATCATGACACTCGGGCCCTAGTGACAAGCATTAAGCATAGCAAAGTCATAGCAACATCAATCCCAGAACATAGTGGATACTAGGGATCAAACCCTAACAAAACTAACTCGATTACATGATAGATCTCATCCAACCCATCACCGTCCTGGAAGCCTACGATGGAATTACTCACGCACGACGGTGAGCATCATGGAATTGGTGATGAAGGAAGGTTGATGATGACGATGGTGACGATCTCCACTCTCCGGAGCCCCGAATGGACTCCAAATCAGCCCTCCCAAGAGAGATTAGGGCTTGACGGCGGCTCCGTATCGTAAAACGCGATAATTCTTCCTCTCTGATTTTTTTTCTCCCCGAAAGTGAATATATGGGATCCGGAGATACGTCGGTGGATCACCAGGGGGCCCACGAGGCAGGGGGCGCGCCCTAGGGGAGGGGGCGCGCCTCCCACCCTCGTGGATAGGGTGGGGGCCCCCTGGTTTGGATCTTCTCGCAGGTATTTTTTATATTTTCCAAAATAATTCTCCATAAATTTTCAGGTCATTCCGAGAACTTTTTATTTCTGCACAAAAACAACACCATGGCAATTCTGCTGAAAACAGCGTCAGTCCGGGTTAGTTCCATTCAAATCATGCAAGTTGGAGTCCAAAACAAGGGCAAAAGTGTTTGAAAAGTAGATACGTTGGAGACGTATCACCGATCAAGCACTAAACACACGGCACCTCCGCGATCTGCACACGTTTAGCTCGGTGACGTCCCTCGAACTCTTGATCCAGTTGAGGCCAAGGGAGAGTTTCGTCAGCACGACGGCGTGGTGACGGTGTTGATGAAGTTACCGACGCAGGGCTTTGCCTAACCACCACGACAATATGGCCGAGGTGTGTAACAGTGGAGGGGGCACCGCATACGGCTAAGAAATCAACTTATGTTTCTATGGGGTGCCCCTGGCCACTTATATAAAGGAGGGGAGGAGGACAGGGTCGGCCCTCTCTATGGCGCGCCCAAGGGGGGAGTCCTACTCCTACTAGGAGTAGGTTTCCCCCTTTCCTAGTAGGAGTAGGAGAAGAAGGAAGAGGGAGAGGGGGAGAAGGAAAGGGGGGCCAGCCCCCCACCCCAAGTTGGATTGGGCTTGGGGGCGCGCCCTCCACTTGTCCGCCTCCTCCTCTCTTCGACTAAGGCCCATTGACTCCCGGGGGGGTTCCGGTAACCTCCCGGTACTCCGGAAAATGCCCAAACTCATCCGGAAACATTCCGGTGTCCAAACATAGCCTTCCAATATATCGATCTTTATGTCTCGACCATTTCGAGACTCCTCGTCATTTCCGTGATCACATCCGGGACTCTGAACTACCTTCGGTACATCAAAACACATAAACTCATAATATCGATCGTCGTCGAACGTTAAGCGTGCGGACCCTACGGGTTCGAGAACTATGTAGACATGACCAAGAGTCATCTCCGGCCAATAACCAATAGTGGAACATGTATGCTCATATTGGTTCCTACATATTCTACGAAGATCTTTATCGGTCAAACCGCATAACAACATACATGGTTCCCTTTGTCATTGGTATGTTACTTGCCCGATATTCGATCGTCGGTATTACCTAGTTCAATCTCGTTATCGGCAAGTCTCTTTACTCGTTCTGTAATACATCATCTTGTGACTAACTCATTAGTCGTTTGCTTGCAAGGCTTATTACGATGTGTATTACCGAGAGGGCCCAGAGATACCTCTCCGACACTCGGAGTGACAAATCCTATTCTCGATCTATGACAACACCACAAACATCTTTGGAGACACCTATAGAGCATCTTTATAAGCACCCAGTTACGTTGTGACGTTTGATAGCACACAAGGTGTTCCTCCGGTATTCGGGAGTTGCATAATCTCATAGTCAGAGGAACATGTATAAGTCGTGAAGAAAGCAATAGAAGTAAAACTAAACAATCATAGTGCTAAGCTAACTGATGGGTCTTGTCCATCACATCATTCTTATAATGATGTGATCTCATTGATCAAATGACAACATATGTCTATGGTTAGGAAACATAACCATCTTTGATTAACGAGCTAGTCTAGTAGAGGCATACTAGGGACACTCTGTTTTGTCTATGTATTCACACATGTATCAAGTTTCCGGTCAATACAATTCTAGCATGAATAAAAGAAATTTATCATGATATATAAGGAAATATAAATAACAACTTTATTATTGCCTCTAGGGCATATTTCCTTCACTTCTTTGTAGAGTCGCCGACGGTATAACCCGACCCCTCCTAGGCGGGTCATACCACGGCGTTATATCCCCAACATTAGGCCCTAGGTTGACTTGAAATTGTTCATGTCAATCTTCATCCTTTAATTGGCGAGTCTCCTAAATCTTTCCAATATTTAACCTGATAAAATATTTGTACGCCATGACAAAAGATGATGTCACGTCATTAAATTCCGAAGGACTCTGATGACATCATAACAGATCTTTGCAGTAATTAATCATTCCAAGAATCGAGGCGCTTTTGTCGTTAAGATAATGATCATGCCTCCTCAATTTCCGCACCTGCCATTTTAGTATTCACCTTTCCCCTTATAAATAGGGACGGGGGGTCTCTTTTCACTTTTTACCCCTGTCTTTCTTCGTCTTCCTCGCACCAGCCATGGCCCCATGAGCTCTGTCACCGCCGTTGAACAGCACCAACCTAGCTGTTGCATCAACCTGGGCAGACCAGAAAACCGCAACGCCCTTCTGCTATCCATCAACGTCTCCAGGTACTTGCATCTTTCTTCTTCTGATCTGCATTAGGTTTTCCTCTGTTCTTCAGTTCATCGGTGGTCATCTTTCTCATTCATAGTTCATCCACTGTACTACTTAGTTGAATCCCAACGCAACACTGAAGTCATGCGTTAGTAGTTTTTAGCATCAATGACTTGTCATAGATCTATCCTGACTTTGCAAGATCCATTTTTGACACACTAGTCCTTCCACGGTCCTTTTAGGTTTAGGAATAGTTTTTCTTTTCTGAACTGTCATAGATCCATAAATAAAGTTGCAATCTGTAAAAACTGTTTGAACAACACTTGGCAGAATATTCAGCTTTTCCATCTTTTATAGACTGTTGATTAGTCGTGCCATATGCGGTGGCTTACAAAATGCTCCTTTGACCTGCCGGCCTCTGGCCGGCTAAAAACTTGCAAACGGCTCTGTACCGCAATATTGAATTTACTGTATTTATTTCTTGTTCACAGCTTCATAATTCCTGGCTCATCATGACCAAGGCTCCCACAACCTGCGACTGGCTTCCCTCTCAAGTTACAGAGGAAACTCTCAAGGATTTCGTGGATATGGGCATTTTAGCCGCCAAAAGGGTCATCCATTGGCGGGCTCCAGGCTCTGAATGCCCTCCTGAACCTCAGACGGCGAATTCATAGTCTTTATAGACCACATGCTTCGCGGGTTTGCACCACCCTGCTCTAAACTCTTTCGAGACGTTCTACACTTCTATAATATTCACCCTAAAGATATTGGTCCAAATTACGTCTCAAGCATATGTAATTTTCAAGTATTCTGTGAAGTATACCTTGGTGAAGAGCCCTCTGTTGATCTATTCAGAGACTATTATTACATCAACCGCCAAACTGAGATGACTGGCAGGCCTAGTCTTGAGCTCGGAGGTATCTCCATCCAGAGGCGGAGGGACATAATCTTTCCAGCAGCTGCACTACTGAGTCACCCAAAAGACTGGAATTTTATTTAGTTCTATTGTAAAGATACCTCTCCAGAAGGAGAGAATCCTTTACGTTTTCGCCCATACCAGCTCTTAACTAATACCCCCACTTCCAAACAAATTGACTGCTGAAGAACAAATCCCTTTTGCTTCCGCCTTATCAAAGATCCGGGCTCTAGTTGCCAACGGCTTAACCGGAGTCGATCTAGTTCACTGTTGGGTTGCATGGAGAATATTTCCTTTAAGCCGTCGCTCTAGCTTAATGTGTCAATATACTGGGGAACCTAATGATCCATTGCGCTATAATTCCACAGAACTGGCTGAAGGAGAAATCAATGATACCGTCAAGTCTCTCCTTGGCGAGTCATTTGAAAACTGCTGCAAGACGGACCTCGCCCCTTTCTGCACTCTCAACCCGGCTCCGGCTGTAAGTGTAATATAAACTTTGTCTATCTGTCAGTTTTTCTGAATATCAAATTGCTGATCTTATTGATCATGTATAACGAGGCCAACTCCACCTTTTGGAAGAATAAGCTAAACCCCCCCCCTCCCCCCGCTGCTCCTACCAAGAGGGGCAAAACAACTGGTCGTGGCCCGGGTCGTCCCAAAAAAACAACAGCCCAAGAACTGCTTGAATTGGATGAGTCAGAGGTAGAACTCGACTCAGTTGGTACTCTTTTTATGCAACTTATTGACGCCGATTTACTTCAGGAGGATGCCGATGCGAGTCATGCCGATGTTGCCGAGAGGTAATTTAGTAACATGAAGATTTCTACAAAAATATAGCTATCGAATTCAACAATATAGCTATCATATAACATATTTTATACATGATCCACATGCATGCAAAGTTGACACTCTTCCAAAATAGTGGGATCATCAAATAAAGTCATGACCTCTCCAAGCCCACTTTTATCAAGAATTTCATAGGATTGATCAATCTCCAAAGTAATGGGATCATTATTACCTAGAGTTGAAACTCTTCCAAACCCACTTTCAATATCATTATTGCAAACACTATTATCAATATCATATTCATCATGAGGCTTAAATAAATTTTCAAGATCATAAGAAGCATCACCCCAATCATGATCATTACAATGAATAGTGGACATAGCAAAATAAGCATCCCCAAGCTTGGGTTTTTGCATATCATTAACACAATTGACTTTCATAGAATTTATAATAACATCATTGCAATCATGCTTTTCATTCAAGGAGCTATCGTGAATCACTTTATAAATTTCTTCTTTAAAAACTTCATCACAATTTTCAAATTCACGAATTTCAAGCAAAAGTTCATAAAGATAATCTAGTGCACTCAACTCACTAGCAATTGGTTCATCATAATTGGATCTTTTAATAAGATTAGCAAGTGGATGAGGATCCATAAAAAAAATTCTTTCTGAATTGCAATAAACACACAATTATGCCAAGCAAACGAGCAAACAAACCAAGTAAGACATAAAGGCAAACGGAAAGAAGGGAAATAAAAGGGAAAATATTTTTGTGTTTTTCTCAAAACGTTTTAGAAGTGGGGGAGACGAAAACGAGAGGAAAATAGCAAATAATGTAAGTGCAATATATGACAGTTTATGATAAGTACTTGGTAGGCTTGATGTAGAACTTCCCCGGCAACAGCGCCAGAAATTCTTCCTGCTACTTCTTGAGCTTGCGTTGACTTGAAGAGGAAAGGGTGATTAGCAAAGTAGAGATAGGTATTTCCCTCAGTTAAGAACCAAGGTATCAATCCAGTAGGAGGCACAAGCAGTCTCCAATAGATGCACCTGCACAAACTAACAAACACTTGCACACAACGCGAAAAAGGGGTTTTCAATCCCTTCATGGTCACTAGCAAGAGTGAGATCTAATAATAGAGATAGATTTAAAATATAAGTAAAAGGCAAAATAAAGTAAATGCAAATAAATTACAGTAAGGTATTTTTGGATTTTTGGTTTTATAGATATGAAAATATATGATAAGGAATAGACCCGGGGGCATAGGTTTCACTAGAGGCTTCTCTCTCGAAGAAAGCATACGGTGGGTAAATAAATTACTGTTGAGCAATTGATAGAAAAGCGCAAAGTTATGACGGCATCTAAGACAATGATCATGAATATAGGCATCACGTCTATGACAAGTAGACTGAAACGATTCTACATCTACTACTATTACTCCACATATGATGTAGAGGGATAAACTCAAGAAATATGACATAAACCCCATCTTGTTATCCATAATGGCAACAATACAATACGTGCCTCGCTATCCTTTGTCACTGGGTGAGGACAACGCAAGATTGAACCCATCACAAAGCACCTCTCCCATTGCAAGAAAAAACAATCTAGTTGGCCAAACCAAATCGATATATCGGAGAGAAATACAAAGCTATCTTAATCATGCATAAAAGAGTTCAGAGAAGACTCAAATAATATTCATAGATAATTTGATCATAAATTAACAATTCATCAGATCTCAACAAACACACCACAAAAGAAGATTACATCGGATATATCTCCAAGAACATCGAGGAGAACATTGTATTGAAGATCAAAGAAAGAGAAGAAGCCATCTAGATACTAGCTATGGACCCGTAGGTCTGTGGTAAACTACTCACACATCATCGGAAGGGCACAAGGTTGATGGAGCTGCCCTCCGTGACCGAATCCCCCTCCAGCGGAGTACCAGAAAAGGCCCCAAGATGGGATCTCACTAGAACAGAAGCTTGCGGCGGTGGAAAAGTATTTTTTGCGTCTCCTCTGGTATAGGGGGGATATTTGAGGATTTATAGTGCCCGAGTTAGGGTTAGGACACCCCCGAGGGGGCGCCCCTAGGGCTTGCGGCCTCCTCGTGGGTCTTCTGGCCCCCTCCCGAAGCTTCCTAGGTTTCTTCTGGTCCAAGAAAAATCACCGTAAAGTTTTATTTCGTTTGGACTCCGTTTGATATTCCTTTTCTGTACAAGTCAAAAACAAGGAAAAAAACAGAAAATGGCACTAGGCACTAGGTTAATAGGTTAGTCCCAAAAATGATATAAAATAGCATATTAATGCATATAAAACATCAAAGTAGATAATATAATAGCATGGAACAATCAAAAATTATAGATACGTTGGAGATGTATCAGGGTATCGAACCCACGAGAGAAAGATTCCTTTGAAGCGACGATCTCTAGCAAGCTTTTGCTAAAGTGTCAAATTCAGCTTTTTTTTTTAGCATCAGTAGAGACACAAGCGCTCATATACACGCGCATACACTCACCCCTATGAACGCACACACGCACACCCTACCCCTATGAGCACCTTCGAGAGACTGAGACGGCATATCATCTTGAGATTTACGAAGTCACCGTAGGCGCCTCGTCGTCGACGGAAACGTCTCCTCCCACTGAAAGCGCATCGCCAGCTTTTGACCGGATCAACAAGTAATAATAATTCAAACACTTGTAACAAAAAGAAGGTACGGGGATGAGGTCATAATGCTTACAAACCATGTATTGGTGTTGAGATCAAAAATTATATTAGTTTGTGCTTGGGAAGCCACCCCTCAAGAGGTGCTTGCTTCGTTTGGAATGGAGGATAAATCCAGCTTTTGTTCTGTTTTATTAACCCATTCTTCACTCTTTGCATGTACTCCTTCCGTTCCTAAATATTTGTCTTTCTAGACATTTCAAATGGTTACAACATACGGATGTATGTAGTCATATTTTAGAGTGTAGATTCACTCATTTTGCTTTGTATGTAGTCACTTGTTGAAATCTCTAGAAAGACAAATATTTAGGAACGGAGGGAGTACATTCGTATATAAAGCTTAATAAAAATATACACTGGGATAATGTCCTACTGTTTTTGCATAAAAATGATAGTGATAGATAGTGGCTGTAAAGTCTGAAATCAGCTACAGATATTGTAGATGACAGCTCAAGAACTGCCACCAAATACAAAAATGATTGCACATGCTTCTTCATAAATACAGATTAAGTTCATCAAACAGAGTTGCACGCCCTCAGGCGGGCATAAAACCCAAAATTCTTCAATATTACGATACAATATACAGAGCATCAAACGAGAAGAGTTCGTAAGAAATAGATCATATCCACAGTTTCATATTGAGATTTCACAACTGAATATAACAAGTGATAATGTGGTACTAATGTATGATATTATGCAATGTGGATGCAGTAACTGAAGTAGTATCATGCATTATTATGATACTAGCCCATGATACTATGCATTGTGGGTGGCCTTAATTCCTGTTTGTCCAAACTTGGAACGCTGCCCCCCTAAACAAAAATTGCACCCCAATAACCATGATGATGCTTCACTTGGATTTTCTAACTAATGCATGATGTATACTATACTTGTATGTATGACCTATACTGACGTACATTTACACGAGCGGACTGACAGATGAACAGGTTAGGTAATTGACGCGCTAATCAATGCGCTATCGCCGGACTTCTTTTCTGCAGTCCAGAGCAAAGTGATGGATCTCACGGAATCCCGCAGACGGCTAACAGGGAGTCCTTTCAGAGTTGGGTGAGACAGATCCCTTCTGCTGGGCTCTTGTTCCTCGCAGGTTTCTTCTCCATTGGGCTCGCCCGAGCTAGGGCCTTCAACTTGGTCCTCGTCATTCCCGACGGTCAGGATTTTCTCCAGCTTTATATCTTCATTGTCAGGGAACTGCCGGTATGCGGAACGGAGTCTGTGGTGAATATGTTCCATTCTCCCTGACCTTTCGTCTTCCCTGTCCAAATCGATTAAATCCTGCGCAGTCGGAACATAGCCAATCAGTGGAACAGGGATAACAACAACTCACCAGTCACCATAACAATAAATTTCACTCCTGGGTTATTTATTCCCAACTAGTTTGGAGTGTTATGTATGGAAATAATAGCACGAACCTGTGACGGAAAAGTTTTGAACAGGGGAAGGAATCGGGTTCTACAATACTGATTGAACGAAAGAATAAAGAAGATAGGAGGTATGGTGAAGCCTGCGGCTACTGGTGATTCTTTTAGGCCAAATACACCGAAGCAGATGACCTGGGTGAGCACGAGAGAGAATATCACCGTGTTGTGTGCAATTGGCCAATACAAACCACCACTGTCATATCTCATGCGGTAAACATTGAGCAGCTGAAAACAGATACAAGATGGCAGATCATTAGTATACAGAACCGATTGGGTTCATATAACAAAAATCGGCAGCATAATGAAATCGGCAGAGCTCCTGCCTTGCTTGTCAGAAAAAAGAATACCAAAATTTATCAACTATTTGCCGTCAAGAGCATGTACTTAATTTTTCGTATTTTATATCAGCGGATAGCACTATGCTGTTAAACAATGTTCACCTGTAATGGCAAAATGGTTGTTCTTTTTTTTTTTTGCGGGGGCAACATAGTTGTTGTAAGAAAATAGTAGAATGCAACATAGCAGCAACTGTCATGGAATTATTAGTATTGTAGAAGCCATCTCTAGTTTCTCTCTCACCTGATTGCGGTATACGACATAACCCAGGAAGAAGTAGACTAGCAGAAAAGGTAAGATCAAGGGTGCCAGTACAGAGCACGAGAAGCCCAATAGTCCAAACAACATAACTTTTGGTATTTCTGTGTGATAAGGAAATGTGGGAACGAACGCTCTATCTTCTTTCATTCTCAGAACATACTTTATTATAAAGTTATAGATCAGACCAAAGAGTTGCATAAGTTCAGATGATAAACTGGCCCATCCTGAAGTCAGAACATAGGTGATGAAGAACGTAGTCTGAAAGATTTACAGTGTATTAGTTAGAGGAAAAATGATATTTCTGCAGCATGAAAAACAAGATAGAACTAACCTGCTCAGGTATGACATGAGCGAGCCGGACAGCGATGGCCTTCGTGCTTGAAGAAGAATTCAATTGGTTTATGACAGCACCAGATGCTAAACTAACAAAGAACACATTCCAAATGTAGAAGTACAGCACTTTAGAGCAAGCACTCTTCTTCCTCTCACTGTGAGATGTAGGCCCCTCCATTGTCGAGAACCGTATCATTATTGGCGAAACGGTGTACAGGAATAGTAGCAGTATGACGCTCGGAAGGTATCCAGTTATTATTTGGCTCATGTATGGCCTGCACGTCAAAGGGACGGGGGTCAATTCTCGAAGTCAACTACGTATAAATGAAGAAAAAGCTATATGTTCAAGATATATCAAGGTAGAATGTATTAACCATTCTAAATATCAACGATTTTGCACGCTGTTTCGAGTTTCAACTCTAAATGAGACCTGATGCATACTAGAGTCTACGAGTCAGTGGATATGAAGATGAGCTTAGAGAGGTTTGTTCCAGTACATGGGTACTTACTTCTTCAATAACCCATCAAGGAAAGGAAGCTTCTTCTGCAACTGATCAAGCTGGGATAGACCTTGAATAAATGCCACTGGTAGCACAAATGAGACCAGAAAAACAAGAGAACCTATAATTGTAGCTATCCGTCGAATCCAAAGCTGCTTATAAGGAAGCCAAATGTTTGACCAATACACATCATCTGGCTCTGGAGCTAGATCAGTAACCCAGTTCGTAGGGTTCGAAGTCTGAAGTGCTTCTGAAGCAACAAGTGCTCCATACCGAGTTTTGAAAAATACAAAAGCAGCCGCACATTCCTGTAAATAGTTCCAGAACTGAAGTTACTGACTTTATTATACATACTGATGAACTTAGTAAATAAAGCAATCAATGAATGCAAAACTGCAAAGCAAACCTCGTTATCTATGTTCTTTGCAACTTCGGCAGTCGGTAACAACCGGAAGGAATCCGAAGAGGCTCCACAAAGACAACACGGGTATGTAATTGCCTCGCAGCTCTGATCTAGAGTTGTGTCTGTGGAAGGGTCCGACATTCCACATGCCTTCTTCGCACCAGTCTGCAGCATATGAAACAGTTTTACTCCAAAAGCAGAACGCAAAATACTAACATACAGATAAAAAGGTACAAATCCAAACCAAGTGATTTGAGATCATCCCGCACCCTCCAAACAAATAGAAATGTTGTATGAGAAATGCTTACGATTATCTTCTGAACTTTCCCAGCCTTGTAAACAACTTGATGGAATAGGTAACTTGATGGATGATACTTGGTGAAGAAATCATCGACGTCAGTACTGCACGATTCGTTTGTTGTCTTTGGTATTCCGCGAACAAGCACAGTAAATTGGCCTGGATTTATTGTTGCACGTTTAAGGTGAATGAGCCTCAGCCTAGCGATGTGCCTATACTCCTGAAAGATTTGGGTAGAGAAACAACATTACATGTGTTCCTCAATATGCGGATACAGAATACTCCTTACTTTATATGAGCAACAAAACTTACAACATATAGGAGAAAGCAAGCTACTCCAGATATTATGTAGAGGACTAAAGAATGAACCCAAAGCCTGCAATACAACCAGCACATAAAATGAATACAGAAGTATGTATGAATGTTGCGCCACCATACCATGCCTGTTCTTTTCTAATGTCTTGAAGAGTGGACATGCAAGGAACTAATCAACGCAAGGTAGAGGCAAAACAAGATAACCGATAAATCCAAATAATCAACGCAGCATACCACAAATAAATATACAATTTCAGCCCTGATACAACCACCTTATGATAAACATAGAATAAATTGTTCAGCTCACCATCTTGATTGTATTTCCACATTCCCAACTGTGAACATATGCAATTGTTCTGAAGCAATCTCAAGGCGATGCATCTTTCGTCCAAAATAATGCACTGGGAGAATTCCAAAAAGACACAAGATGGCAGCTAGGGAAAAAATGCGTATGCTGCAGAAAAAAAATGAATGCATCAGTTTGCAAATTTGGAATCTGAGGTCCATTAAACCGATAGAAAAAGGATTCTTCTTAACAGCACTAAAACAAGCCCAACTTTATAAGGCAGCTGCCAAAGCTGCAAGTTATCGTCTCCTTCTGATTTTATAGTCAACACATAGATAGATGGATGTTAATATGCTCATCAACCAGATACCGATGTCTTCTTCGAGCCAGCAGAATAATGATATGAAGGAAGGAGTACATGGATGTCAAGACGAAAACTCGCAGTACCTGAATACTAGCATTCTATTGAAAGCAACAGCATCCAGCCCAGCAGCTGCCAAGAGCTCTTCCTCGGTACACTGCAGGGCCTTGACGATCCAACCAGTGGATGGAACAAACCTCTCCAAAATGAAGGCCTCTCGGAGCAGTCTATTCTCCTCGGCGATCCTCCGGCCAAAGTAGACCCTGACAAATGCTGGCTGCTTTCTGAGAATGGAATAGAGCGACCACAAGAGCACGCAGATCCCAATATTGATGCCAGCAGAGGTCATGAGCGCGCTGATCTTCATGGCTTCCTATCCTATCAGACCAGCCACAGACAAGAAACAGGGCACATGTCATCTAAGCATCATCCTTGATGTCCTCAGGACCTACAGGTACAGGAAAATGAAGATATTGCTTAACAGTAGTAGACACTGAAGTAGTCTAAAGTCTAAGCTGCACAAGTTCCAGATGAAGCAAAAAGCTGCTCAGCGTGGTAGTGTGACAACACCGTAGTTAAAAAAGGCGTGCCTGAGCGATAGCAGCGCGTAATATGCGCATAATTACGCTTAAGCATGTGCTTTTGTCGGAAAAGCACAATTAACTCCTAGTGCTGTCTTTTTCAAACTTTGGATGTATCAGTTAACTGAGATTACCAAAGATTCCCCTCTAAAAGTGGCTACAGAATCCGAGCACCGCCCCCCTGGCTCGATCAAAGCACAAATTCCATCAGATATGGACTGGAGGAATCCGAGCTGCCCGGCTGATTCATGTCATCTAAGCATATACAGAAGCATCATTCTTGATGTCCTCAGCACCTACAGATACAGGAAGGTGAAGATATTGCTTAACACTAGAGAGTAGAGACTGCAGTAGTCTAAAGTCTAAACTTTGATTCACAAGTTCCAGATGAAGCAAAAGCTGCTCAATGTGGTAGTGTGACAAGACCATGGTTAAAAAGGCGATAGCAAAACCCCTGGCGCTTAATTGCGGTTAAGACTGCGCTTTTGTCAGAAAAGCGCAAGGCGGTGGCAAAAGCACAATGAACTCCTAGTGCTGTTTTTTCAACTTTGGATGTGTCAGTTAACTGAGATTACCAAAGATTCCCCTCTAAGTGGCTACCGAATCAGAGCACCGCCCCCCCTGGCTCGATCAAAGCACACATTATCTGGTACAACATGGTAATATTGCATACTCCGAGCACAGATTCCATCAGATAATTTTCTGCGGCAAATTCTGAGCACAAATTCCATCAGATGATTTTTTTCTGAGCACAGACAGATTCCATGAGATATGCACGGGAGGAATCCGAGCTGTCCGTCCGGCCAACTTATCTAGTTTAACACAGGTGGTGGGCTATATCCGATCAAAAGCAGTGAACAGGAACGCTTCAAAATCAGATTCGACCGACCAACTTGGAGGCTAATACTAATAATTTGACTAGAAACAAGATGAAAACTTGCAGCATCTGAACGAAATGCCGAGAACAGTTGAGACGAATTCAATCCGCCGCTCCAAATGAAGCAGCAGAAGAACGGGGGCAGAAAAAAGGGGGGATGAGGAGGAGTAATCCGCTACCTCCAACTGGACTGCACTGGGCAGGAACAGCCGCCGGAGCCAAGAAGTCGTCGTCCGACCGCCGCCGCAGAGGCAGGAGGAACCCTACGCCGCGCTCAAGCGACCGGAAAGATCAGAAGGGAGACGCGGCGGGCATCGGAAGCATTGGCGGGGAGCAGCGCCCACCTCGGCGGAGCGCGGCAATGGCGAGGGAGCCAAGTCGCCGGCGGCGATTGGTTGGTGGGAGGCGGGAGGGAGCGACAGGTCAGAGGAGTTGATTTGTCTCGTCAGAGCAGAGCAGAGCAGAGAGAGCAGGCAGAGCCCCATCCACTCCTCCCAAAACCAACCAATTCCAAGGCGGGGCCCGCCGGCAGTGAAGAGGCCGGGGCCCGCACCAGGTGTATTAAAGGATATTATCCCATGTTTAAAAATTGGCTACTTGTAGTATGTACTCCCTCCGTCCGGTGAAAAGTGTACGTTTAGCTTCAAAATTTGTCCACAAAAGAGTGTACTTCTAACTTCCCAATGCATATTAAAGTACTTCTCTCTCATCACACGGTAATCAAGACCAATAACAATCTACACATGGTCTTCTTAATTTTTACATGCACTTAGCTCATTGGGGTTGGGTAATTAAATAGGAGAGAGATGATGGCTTGCACCTTTCCAATGCATTTTTTACTTCACTCCATAATTTGTCCTAAAATCTATAGATGCACACTCTTCACCGGACGGAGGGAGTACGTAGTATTCAGAGAAGAAAACTTCATGCGTTTGAGAAAAGTTACTCATACGTGCTTTTAAGGGAGTATATATACGTGTTTATGGACCAATTTTTAATAGGTTTGTTCATGCCGTCGTCGCCATCCATCGAAACCAACAACGGGAATTTTTTTGGAAAAAAGATGAAGAAAAAAACGATAAGACATGAAAACACGTGAAAGAAAAAGACTTTTTTTTTAAAAATGCGGGTAAAATGGTATACGAAAAATGAAAATGAAAAACAGAAGAACAAAAAAGGAAAGCTCATGAAAGAAACGGGAGAAAGAAAAACACTTCACGCCTATTATGTCGGCTGGACGGTAGAGACGCTTGGGACGTCGACTCCTTGACGCCTGCAAACGAGCGGCGTACAGAAATTGCGGACAAAATCACATCACTCAGGCTGGCAATGCCCCCACAAGGAGGGTAGACCATTCACTAATCTTAGCCTGCGTTTGCTTCCATGCATAATTATTCCTCCAACTTGATCAAGTAATAATACAATTCAGAATCCAATTTGAATGCGATTCCTTGGGCTTCCTTGCGTGCGCTCCACGCCGCGCTGGCCCTCCCAAATTGCCAGGATTGTTATTGTTGATTATTAGCCACTGATAATAATTGATCTCTAATCAACATCGTAACCAAGGATCTTGGTTGCACGCTCGGTTACTACTCCCTCTGTAAACTAATATAAAAACTTTTAGATAACTAAAGTAGTGATCTAAACATTCTCATATTAATTTACGAAGGGAGTACTACTTTTGGACCGACCAACAATATCACGTCCGAACCGCCAATACTCCCTCCGTCCCAAAATAAGTGACGCAAAAGTGATCCAACTTTGTACTAACTTTAGTACAAAGTTGGATCACTTTTGCGTCACTTATTTTGGGACGGAGGGAGTAATATGTAACACTTACAAGGATATAAAAAGAACAGTAGACAACGCAAACCCCCCCTGATTTTTATCTGTGATAATGGCTGATGCAGAGATCGCAGTCAACCAAAGATATTGTGCCTGACCAATGCTAGGCGCCAAGAGCCTGCCACCGAATACAAAAATGATCACATATGTTTCTCGACAAAAACAGGTCAAGTTCATCAACCAGAGATGCCCAGGACAGAGCTAATCAGACGAGCATGAAAACCAAAGCCTTGGATGTTTACAGGTATAAGAAGACGACTTTACAGGTAATGATGATCATGATAGCCCACGACACGGATCACTTTCATGTCCGTCGAAACTTCCGGACGCTGCCCTAAAACCAAAATTGCATCATCCCCCAATTAACCATGATGATGCTTCACTTGGATTACTAATTTCCTTAACCTATTCTCTAATGTATCTTGTGTACTTGTATCGTTGTATGTATGTATGATCTATAACCCCCTCTTTTTCCCAAAAAGAAAAACAAAACTTCTACGGCCTGTATATCGCTGTACGTTTACATGAGCGGCCACATGATGAAAGGGTTAGTTGGTGGTTAGTTGTCCAAAACGCTGGCTGCATCATGACAAGCCTCTTTTCTGCAGCCTGATGAGGAAAGTCACGCATCTCACGGCATTCTGCAGACGGCTAACGGGGAGCCCTTTGAGTGTCGGGTGAGACAGATCCCTTCTGGGCTGCTGCTGTTCCTTGAGGGTCTCTTTGCCGTTGGATCCGTCCGAGCTACCTTTGCCGTTGAGCTCGTCCGGGCTACCTTTGTCGCTGGACTTGCCCGAGCTACAGCCTCCGCCGTCCTCATCATTCCCGACGGTCCGAATTTCCTCCAGCTGTATATCTTCAGAGTCAGGGAACTGGCAATACGCGGTATGGAGCCCGTGGTGAATATGTTCCATTCTTCCTGACAGTTCGTCCTCCCTGTCCATGTCGATTAAATTCTGCATGGTCGGAACACAGCCATCAACAAAACTCGCCGGTCAGCAAATACCAATAAAGTTTTGATCCTGGGTTATTTCTGAGTTTGCAGTACAACTAGATTCATGTTCATCATATGTTATTTAGTACTATTATTATGGAAGCAATATGCAAACCTGTGCTGGGAAAGTACTGAACAGTGGAAGAAGCCGGGTTCTGCAATACTGATTGAACAGAAGAGTAAGGATGATGAGAGGTATGGTGAAGCCTGCGGCTACTGGTGATACTTTCAGCCCAAATACACCGAGGCAGATGATCTGGGTGAGCACGAGAGAGAATATCACTGTGTTGTGTATAATCGGCCAATACAAACCACCGGTGTCGTATCTCGTGCGGTACACATTGAGCAGCTGAAAACATAATACAAATGGCAGATCATTAGCATATGCCAAACAAGATCATTAGAAAACAGAAGGAAACATAACAACCATGTAATTCTTAGTATAACACCATCTCTAGTTTCTCGCTCACCTGATTGCGGTATACGACATAACCCAGGAAGAAGTAGACTAGCAGAAAAGGTAAGATCAAGGGCGCCAGTACAGAGCATGTGAATCCCAATAGTCCAAACAACAATACTTTTGGTACTTCAGTGTGATAGGGGAACGAGGGGACAAACTCTGTATCTTCTTTCATTCTCAGAACATACTTCCTTATGAAGTTATAGATCAGACCAAAGAGTTGCATCAGTTCAGATGATAAACTGGCCCATCCTGAAGTCAGAACATAGGTGATGAAGAAGGAAGCCTGAAATCAAAATGGATTTACAGAATTGTAGTCAGAATATATTAATCTTCGATAAACAAAATGATCTTTCTGCACTTCTAAAAAAAATGATATTTCTACTGCGTAAACAACAAGATAGAACTAACCTGCCCAGGTATAACCTTGGCGAGCTGGACAGGAATGTCCTTCGGGCTTGAAAAAAAATCCAATTGTTTTAAGACAGTACCAGATACCACATTAACAAAGAATACATTCCAAATCAAGAAGTACAGCACTTTACAGCACGCACTCCTCTTCCTTTCGCTGTGAGATATAGGCCCCTCTAGTGTTGAAAATAGCATCATTATTGGCGCAACGGTGTACAGAAATATTTGCAGTATGACACTCGGGAGGTATCCAGTTATTAGTTGGACCAGGTGGTGTGGCCTGCACATGGAAGAGGAATCAATAGAAGCCAATTACAAATACATGCCATATGTCTATGCTGAACAGTAGTACCTCAACAATCCCAAAGCACTCAACTAAAATGTGTTAATAATCGGTCTAAATATAAATTATTTTGCATGATGTTTCAAGTTTCAGCTCTAAATGAGATCTGATGCATACTAGAGTCTACATGTTAGTGGATAAGAAGATGAAGTTTAATACTCGATGTCAGTTCCAATGCAACATAAGTACTTACTGCTTCAATATCCCGTTCAGGAAAGGAAGCCTCTTCTGCAACTGATCAAGCTGAGATAGACCATTTATAAACGTCACCGGTGCCAGAAATAAGAGCATAAAAACAATAGAACCTAGAAGCGTGACTATCCGCCGAATCCATAGCTGCTTATATGGAAGCCAAATGTTTGACCAATACACATCATTTGGTTCTGGAGCTAGATCAGTAACCCACTTCGTAGGGTTCGATGTCTGAAGTATGTCTGACGCAACAAGTGCTCCATACCGAGTTTTGAAAAATACAAAAGCAGCAGCACATTCCTGTAAATAGTTCCAGAACTGCAGTTACTGATTCTATATCGACTTGTTGATAAACTTAGTATAAAAGAATCAATGTTTGCAAAATTGTGAAGCAAACCTCATTATCCATGTTCAAGCTAGAATTGTCCAGGTCAGCTTTTCCTCTGCTCGGTACAACTTCGTCAGTGGGCAACAAGTGGAAAGAATTTGAAGAGGCACCACAAAGACAACACCGGTATGTAATTGCTTTGCAGCTCTGATCTACAGTGGTGTCCGTGAAATGTTTCAACTTTCTACATGCCTTCTTGGCACCAGTCTGCAGTATACGAAACAGTTTTACTCCAAAAGCATAAGGCAAAATATTAATATGCAGATAAAAGGTACAAATCCAAATCAACCGATCTGAGATCAATTCACTAACTCAAGGAGAATATGAAAAAGAATATGCAATATCACAAACACCTTTGCAGATAAAAAGTATAAATCTAACTTAAATGATATGAGATCATTTCACAAATTTATGGAGAAGACAAAAATTATCATAATGAATGTGCAGTACATGAATTATCCCTTACATGACATAGTGGTTACCGAATCACAAGGAAAGTAAGTCTAAGACTGACAGCATTAAATCATAGAAATACTACCTTGGCAATTATGTCGCATTCTCCCACATCTCCCACCCTCGAAACAAATAGAAACGTTCTATGAGAATTGCTTACCATTATCTTCTGAACTTTCCCAACTTTGTAAACAACTTGGTGGAATAGGTAACTTGATGCATGATACTTGGTGAAGAAATCATCAACAGCACTACTGCATGATTCTTTCGTTGTCTTTGGTATTCCGCGAACAAGCACAGTAAATTGGCCTGGATTGGGTGTTGCACGTTTAAGGTGAAGGAGCCTCAGTCTAGCAATGTGCCTATACTCCTGAAAGATTGGGTACGGAAACAACATTACATGTGCTCCTCAATATGAGGATGTAGAATACCCTGTACTTTTAAAAAAAATGCTTACAAGATATAGGAGAATGCAAGCTACTCCAGATATTATGTAGAGAACTAGACAATGAACCCAAAGCCTGCAATGCAACGAGCAAATAAAATGAATACAGAAGTATGTATATTGCGCTCCCATATGCATATTCTTTTCTCATGTTTTGAAGAGTAGAGACATGCACAGAACTAAATTAAGTCCAGTTAGAGGCAAAACAAATAACACTATAAATACCAATGAACAATGCAGCATACCACAAACAAATATACACTTTCAGCCTTGATAAAACCACCTTATGATAGTCTAAAAAACACCTTATGATAACATTAAAATAAATTGGTCAGCTCACCATCTTGATCGCTTTTCCACATTTCCAATCGTGAAGATATCCAGATCTTCATAAGGAATCCGAAGATGTTGTATGTTTTGTCCATAATAATGCAGTGGAAGAATTCCAAACACACACAGCAGGGCAGCTAGGGAAAAGATACGTATGCTGCAGAAAACGAATGTATTCAGTGTGCAAAATTGGAATCTGAGATTAAACTGATATGACAGAAAATAGCCCAAAAAAAGAGAGGGAACAACGATTTTGCATATAACAGCATTAAAAGAAGTTCTATTTTATATGCAGCTACCAGATTTACGAGTTTTCGGCTCCTTCTGATTCAGGCCACATGCGGATGCTAAAAAGCTCATCAATCAGATGTTGATTCCTTCTAACCAACACAATAATGGTACAAAGGGATACATGGATGTCAAGACGAAATTTGGTGTACCTGAAGACTAGCATTCTATTGAAAGCGACAGCATCCAGCCCAGCAGCTGCCAAGACCTCTTCCTCGGTATACCGCAGGGCCTTGACGATCCAGCCGGTTGATGGAACAAACCTCTCCAAAATAAAAGCCTCTCGGAGCCGACTATGCTCCTCGGAAATCCTCCGGCCGAAGTAGACCCTGACATTGGCTGGCTGCTTCCTCAGAACAGAATAGAGCGACAGAAAGAGCACGCAAAGCCCAATATTGATGCCCGCCGAAGTCAGGAGTGCGCTGATCTTCATGGCTTCCTACGGAGTCAGTCACGGAAAACAGAGCATATGTCATCTAAACACACACAGAAGCATCATCCGTGATGCCCTCGGCACCTGCCTGCAGGTACAGGAAGAGGAAGACATTGCTTTACACATTTATAGTTAACAAGACTGAAGTGTTAACTGCATAATGGCATCGCTTGGAGTTCCAATACCAGCTCAGCATGTGTGTACGTGCATATGAAACGTGCTTGGCATGTTCCCCATTTACATGAGATTCCAAGTGAAGCAAGCTGCACGATGTGGAAGTGCGAGAGGACGGCGGAACTGTTGATCAGGCTGTGTTTTACATTGCGGTAGCATCTGAAAAGGCGCACGTTTACTTTTATTCCCCTAAGTAGTCGCCGAATCCGACCGCGAACTAGCCGCCCTAATAACTTGATCAAAGCACATAACAACAGTGATACTCCAAAGGTGATATATAATGAAATTAAATCCGTTGGTCAGATATGAATATTATGGGGAAGCAGCGCCGTCAGAGAACACCGCATTTGCAAACTGGAAGCGGGCGAATCCGAGCTGTCCGGTTGAGTTTAACAGGCAGGCCAGATTCGGCCTCTTGTGTGGGGTTGGTTCGCGTGCCAGCGCCAGCAACGGGTAGTAGGCTACCCCGCAACGCCCCGAAGCAAGCAAGGCTAAATAAAGCTAGTACGTACGGGGCATACAAAATCATCAGCGGAGAAAGCGCGCACCTACCGCGGGCCTAGCGACTAGCTAAGCGCGCGCTGGGGGAGGACAAACTCGCCGACTGACGCGCCGAATGCGGGGATGAACAGAGAGTGAGGATCGCCCGCCGCCGCTTGGCCCGAATTCGCATGAACTGATTAGCCGAAACCGATCTACCGGAGCGCTAAACTTGAATAAAAATAGCAGGGGGAAAAAACAGGGAGGGAGGGGGGAGCGGAGGCGGAGGCGGCCGTTACCTCCTCCTAGTCGACGGGAACCAAGCAAGCGAGCGAGGGCGGCCGTCGGTCGTCCTCGGGTGAGTCTCGTCCCGCCGCCGCAGAACCCTACACCATGAAGCGGAATCAGAAGGGGGGCATGACATAAGAGCGGGCGGAGCATGCGCGGGCGGGCGCGCGGGGAGAGGAGCGGCCGCCGCCCACCTGGACGGGAATCGAGCGCGGCAATGGCGAGGGAGCGACCTCGCCGGAGATTGGAGCGGCCGCCGGGCGTCGAGTTTTTGGCTGCGGGGGAGCGAGAGCGAGGGGAGTTGATGGATTCCTCCTTCCGAGTCTTATTTCTCTCCTTCTCTTTCTCTTCTCCTCCGTAAGCAACGCGAAAAAACCCACCAATTGGCGAGCGAACAATAAATAAATGGAGGGGCTTGTCCGTGACGGCGGCCCGGGGCACGTGGTGGGCGCTGGCTGGGCCCCAACCTGCAGCGACGCGGGCATGGCGTGGCGGCGGCGGGTGTCGTGTGGGGCGCCACGTAGGAGGACCGGGTCCGTCCGTGGTGGTGGTGTCGTCGTCGTCATCACGGCCGCGCGCGCCCGTGGGCCGTCGGATCGGGGGACAGCGGCAGCGATCGGATGGGTCATGGGTTGGTCCGCGGATCACGCACGCACGCGCGCGTGCTGTCTGTTTAGTCGCCCACGAGTGAAAAACGCGTGTCGAATTTCTGGCAAATCACGTCACATTTTGCTTTTCCTCAAGACTGTTGGTATGGTTAAAAAGAAATTTGTGAGAAAACTTATCTACTCATCTTCGATATTTTTACAGTATAACGATGTAAAAAGAAAATTTTAGACATTTTAAATGGACTACAACGTACGGATGTATGTAGGCATATTTTAGAGTGTAGATTCACTCATTTTGCTTCGTATGTAGTCACTTGTTGAAATCAATAGAAAGACTTGTATTTGGGAACGGAGAGATACAAAGCAAAAGGAGCTTGTCCAAAAACAGAGCATCATCACTACGTCTCAAACCATCGCAACATGAAACCTCAAGACCATGTCTTCAAGCGCGATGCTCCCAATAGAATAGCCACGTACCGCCATCACGACAATTCAACTCCGAACATAGGCTTTCGCCCGAGGACCGCTACCAATCCCAAGAACGAGTGCTGGAGATGCTGACACACCTTGGCGACACCTCCAAAAAGGGACATGACATCCACGGGCACTCGCGCCACCATCATTGACATAGCATGGGCAGGAATTTATTCCGGATCACCGCACGCATCCATATCCTTGTCCTCCGAATTTCGGCCTCTAATTTCGATCATGCTGTGAGAAACGCGTGCCGGATTTCCGATCCGAGCCTGCGTGCGTGCGCGTGCACTAGTAAATCACGTCACCTTTTTTCTAAGTCAAAAACAAATCACGTCACCTTTTGCTTCAAGACCGAATAATAACGGCCGGTAATTATCATCATTATTATAATCCTTGTAATTTACTACTCCTTGCGCCTTGCTGCTTGCCAGATATTGCATGAGGAGGAGCGTGCAGCCAGGTGAGCTGCTAGTACGACCGAGGCCACGCACGGCCACACGGTCGGCGATCGCTCGCTCGTCCACCGGAAATTCATCAACTCCTCCCGATCCGATGTTTGGCAGGTGCTCGCTCCTCCTGCTGCTTCTGTGGAGGCCGGGAACTGAGGCAGACACACACATGCGTCCATGCACGCGTGGCCGTGTCGGCCGGAGAGGTCCGATTGCTCGGAGCCAGGCACACGGTAGGCACCGTCCGGTGGATCCGTCAACGTCGTCGACGTTTGCATGCGCCACACCACCAATTTTCCTTGAGTTTGGCTCATTCTCTCCTTTCCTCTCTTCTACTCTGTATACGTCTTGGTGCATCTCCAAGGCGGACATATAAACCTCCCGCAATCATTTCTCAGGGGCGGAGCCAGTCTAGCGCTGAGCCCCGGGCCTGCTTCGTTTTTTCACGGATGTGCAGTGATCAATAGTGCTATTTTTGCTACAGCCAACGAAGGCTACTCCCGCCATGACCCGGGCCTAGCCCCCCATCCTGGGGTGTAGCTCCACCACTGGCTGTTCTGATCGCGGAATTCATCCAACGCCGACCTGTATCAGTCTGTGGGGCTGTCCGGACACTATTTCTCCCGCAACCGGAGATAAATCTGGGGGAGGTTTGCGGGAGTCCAGACACTCAAAACGTAGGATTTCGACACCCTCGACCCACCCAATCCCCCCTCCCGATCATATTTCCTATTGCTAAACGTGTTGATTGATTCATTCACTTAATGATGGTCTACACACTATGTGTAGCCCGCACGCGCCGTCGTAATGTACCATAGGTCAGAGGGACGGCCCTACATGTACACACTGCTGGATGAAGCTGAAGGGAAAGTATGTGTGGGAGGACATGATCCGTTCACGAAAAACTTGTTGCACATCCGGGATCTAGCCGAATTTGAGATCTTGTTGTACTAGACTTAATTTGCAAGCTATGTGTGGATGATTTGTACTATTTTCTATCTGAACTTTGATGAATACCGGTCGATTTACACAAATTTCGTCCGGTTGATTTGAATTGTTGTGAAAATGTATGCGGCTAGTGTTAGATAAATATCTCCCGCATCTACGTCCGCGGACTAATCTCCTGTATGTATGTGAAAGATTTTTTGCGATTTACTGTTGGAGATGCCCATACTGGCAAATAAATCAATAAGTGAACAATAATAAAATGTCATCTTTTGCTTTAAGACTGGTAGTTGGGTGAACTCGTACTAGTTTCTCTCAACTACAAAAATTTCGATAGTAGAATAACTTGGCCTGTAACTATTCTGTATTAAAATAATATCCTCCCTCTCTTATATTTCTGCGATTGGTCATCCGTCCGAACACCGCCTTGCGAGGACTAAAATCCTGGCCTACGTTGTGATCAGAGCCGAAGCATCAGGATTTTCATACGGGCCGACGTAGCAGGAGAAAATAAGGAAGGCGAATCCACGGGCTTATCGTCGAAGATTGAGGGAAGGAGAATTTCGCCTATTCGCCTTGCAAAAAAGGAAAGGGAGATCAAAAGCGCCCCGGGTTCGAGTAAAACGTCATCTTATCTTATCGTTTATTACTCTTTAAGCGCTCTTGTGTTCTCGCCAAATGCTAGGCTTGCAGGAGCAGGTGAGCTAATTCTACGCCACACAAGTCACAAAGGACAGCGACGGCTTTATTTGACCGGACAACTTATTCTGATTTTCATGACGTGCGTATTGGAACGGGATAATCAGAACGGGTGGCCACGTCCGTGCGGCTGGACGATCGTTCACATGCACTGCAAAGTTCGTTCAAGTATTGCGTGTGGTGCACGATGCATGCAGGCTCGATCTACAGCCGTGGTCACTTAATCTAGGATCATGAGGTGCGTCCGCCTGAAGGTGACCTGACCTGACATACCTTATTTATCACTTTACAGCTACACCACTAGCTTATTTGTCCTCCTCAAATCTATTAAAAAAATCATGCAAACTAAATAAATTACCTAGATGAACATATAAACTTAATTAGCACATAGATCAACCGTATAAACATAACAATCCGACACAAATAGGGGATTAAAAGTTGGCTATGGGGTTCGAAGAGTCCCATCGATTGGCTATGGGACCCCTCGAGCCCCATACGGAGCGCGTCCACTTTTTTGTGGTGACGTCGGCAAGTGTCGGTCTCCGCGGATTTGTAGGACCGGCTGATAGCGTCAATGAGGGCTTCCTCGTCGTCGCTGGCGGGGAGCAGTGGCACCCGCGCGGATCTGCAAGAACCGCATTTTTAGCGGCTGACAGCCGCCTCCGCTGCCCTCTTCCTTTTGCAACGGCCGTGGTGTCATCATGACGGCTGTGGGCCGTTGGATCAAGGGGCAGCGGCAGCGATTGGGTGGGTCGGCCTCCAGCTAGGGGTTGGTCCACCGATCACGCACGCACACGCGCGTGCTGTCTATTTAGTGGCCCACGTGTGAAAAACGCGTGGCAAGTTTCCGGCCGGGTTAAGAGCCTGTTTGGGACTGATCTGCTCCTTAAAATTCTGCTCCGTTCCAGAAAACTCAAGCCAAACGGGGTAGCTCCACGATATGCCGCTCCACAGAAAAACTAGAATCTGGGGTACAACTCCCAGTTTTTTATGAAGCTCGTGAGGGGGTGCTCCAAAAAATCCTAGAAGCTAGAGTTGGGGGGAAATTACCCACCACTGCCACCAGTAAGTGGATACCCCTTCGTTTCTCCCCTCTCATCCAATCAAAAAGTTCCTTTCCACCAATTTTTCCATTCTTGAAGCTGGAGCTACATGGAAGCCAAACATTATCTTTGGTAGTGCTACAACTTCTGTATGAAACTGCTCCAAAATGGATTTGATGGAGTGAAGCTGATTTTGGTGAAGCGGAGCAGTCCCAAACAAGCCCTAAGTATGAAGATATTATCTTAAGGCCTGTGTGCTCTCGCCAAATGCTAGCCTCGCAAGAGCAGGTGAGCTAGCTAATTCCACGCCACACGAGTCACAAAACGCGGCCACCTGTCGATCGCTTCCACCACAAAGCTCAAGTATTGCATGCGAGGGAGAATATCACAAACCCAGACGGGTCTCTCAATATGGTCTCAAACGCTCGGACTGACCGGTACCTTCATATCCAGCCCAAATATAAGACGTTCGGACGCGCCCGCGCACACCTGTCACTGTTGGGGACCGGAGCATGCAATTTCAAAAAAATTCCTACGCTCACGCAAGATCTATATAGAAGATGCATAACAACGAAACGGGGAGAGTGTGTCGACGTACCCTTGTAGACCGAGAGCGGAAGCGTTATGTTAACGCGGTTGATGTAGTCGAACGTCTTGACGATCCAACTGATCCAAGTACCGACCGTACGGCACCACTGTGTTCAGCACACGTTCAGCTCGATGACGTCCCTCGAGCTCTTTATCCAGCAGAGGGTCGAGGGAGAGTT
The DNA here is from genome assembly GCA_902687465.1 of Secale cereale. Taxonomy (NCBI): domain Eukaryota; kingdom Viridiplantae; phylum Streptophyta; class Magnoliopsida; order Poales; family Poaceae; genus Secale; species Secale cereale. The sequence goes on from LR738716.1 coordinate 10,505,888, forward strand.
CCGGCAGCACGACGGCGTGTTGACGGTGACGGTGAAGTAGATCGTGCAGGGCTTCGCCTAAGCACTACGACAATATGATCTGAGGTGTAATCTGTGGAGGGGGGGCACCGCACACGCCTAAGAGAAGGAGATAAAGAGGGAAGGAGAGGGAGAGGGAAAGGAAAGAGGGGGCCGCGCCCCCTCCCCGTTGTCCTATTCGGACTCCCTTGGGGGCGGGGGGCGCCACCCTGCGGGCTGCCCTCTCCTACTTCCTTATGGCCCATCAAGGCCCATAACTTCCCCCGGGAGGGAGGGGTTCCGGTAACCCCTCGGTTCCCCGATAAATATCCGAAACTTCCCGAAACCATTCTGGTGTTTGAATACCTTCGTCCAATATATCAATCTTTATGTCTCGACCATTTCGAGACTCCTCGTCATGTCCGTGATCTCATCCGGGACTCCGGACAATTTTCGATCATCGAAAACTCATAACTCATAATACAAATCGTCATATAACGTTAAGCGTGCGGACCCTACGGGTTCGAGAACTATATGTAGACATAACCGAGACACATCTCCGGTCAATAACCAATAGCGGAACCTGGATGCTCATATTGGCTCCTACATATTCTACGAATATCTTTATCGGTCAAACCGCGTACCAACATACGTTGTTCCCTTTGTCATCGATATGTTACTTGCCCGAGATTCGATCGTCGATATCATCATACCTAGTTCAATATCGTTACCGGCAAGTCTCTTTACTCGTTCCGTAATACATCATCTCGTGACTAACTCATTGATCATTTGCTTGCAAGGCTTATAGTGATGTGCATTACCGAGAGGGCCCAGATATACCTCTCCGACACTCGGAGTGAAAAATCCTAATCTCGATTCATGCCAACCCAACAAACACCTTCGAGGACACATGTAGATCATCTTTATAATCACCCAGTTACGTTGTGACGTTTGATAGCACACAAGGTGTTCCTCCGGTATTCGGGAGTTGCATAATCTCATAGTCAGAGGAACGTGTATAAGTCATGAAGAAAGCAATAGCAATAAAACTAAATGATCATTATGCTAAGCTAACAGATGGGTCAAGTCCATCACATCATTCTACTAATGATGTGATCCCTTTCATCAAAGGACAACACATGTCTGTGGTTAGGAAACTCAACCATCTTTGATTAACGAGCTAGTCTAGGGACACTTTGTTTTGTCTATGTATTTACACATGTATCAAATTTCCGGTTAATACAATTCTAGCATGAATAAAAGACATTTATCATGATATATAAGGAAAATATAAATAACAACTTTATTATTGCCTCTAGGGCATATTTCCTTCAGCCACGTCGGTCTGGCGGCGGGGGTCCCACGTGGAAACGCCAGGAAACCCGGCGGTACGACGGATGCCGCGTCCTTCTGTAATGCCCAGGATGGAGTTATACCTCCTACGTGTCGAGGCACGACTTAAAGGCATAAATCCATCCTAGAATGATCTCAAGTTCGGTAATCTTTGCACATCTCATGTAAAAGAGGGGATTGTAAACAGAAATAGTTGGCTTACACTCGCCACGTCACACAAATACAATACAATTCTCAAACATCATACATTAAAAATATCACAACCCTATAAGGGCAAAATCCAAATGTCAAGATACCAAACTTAGATAAATAAACCACAGGCGGATCGAATCCTAGTAGGAGTCTCCACTACTGATCATCCGGGTATCGCACATAGTACCGACTACGCTCCTCGTCGTACTCCCAGTCTAGCTCGGTGCCATCACCTGGATAGCTCACAGCTGGACCTGCATCTAGTGGTGGAGTAATTGTGAGCCACAGAGGACTCAGCAATCCCGTTCCCGGGTAACAAGACTATTTAAGCCTTGGGAGAGGATAAGGCTGAAGAAAAGAGTAAGTGTCTGCAGCAGCAATTAGCAACTAGCTTACGTGAGTGAGAGCGAGAAGAGAAAGCCTCGGACGAGAAGTGATCACGAAGTGATCCTAGCTACAAGCTCCACAAACATAACCCCTCCGTGTTCAACTCCTGAATCCCTATTCGGAAATTGACGGTCACGGAACACACGCTGGTAGTGTATTAGAAACATTGTGTCAAGTTATCTACAACCGGATATTAACAAGCTCCCATCTGCCACATAACCGCGGCCACGGCTTTCGAAAGTTCAAACCCTGCAGGGGTGTTCCAACTTGACCCATTACAAGCCCACGATCTGCGGAGTCACAACTCCAAAGTGGGAAGACCCGAGTATTCTCGGAATCCCGTGCTCAAGATATACCGAACTAAGGTAAGGCTAATCCAGCAAATCCTCCCGGCGTGTCGACACCCTGATAGTAGCCGCGCGTATCTAAGTCTCAGGACACGACCGGATGGGCGAAGCTACGGGTGTATGCCAGATACCTCGAGTTGCCCCAAGGCGGCCCCGCAGGCTCCCCGTTTCGGACCAACACTCATGTGGAGCACTGGCCCGGGGTTGTTGATTAAGAAAGAGGGTTAATTACTCCCTATGCAAGTTTAGTTTGTTATTAGGCGAATAGTACCAATGTTGGGACTTGCTGGAAAAGACTTAGCACTTAGCGGTTTATCGAGGGGGTCCCATACACCCCAACCGTGTTAGGAACGCATAATCAAGGAACATAATACCGGCTTATACGTTTCCTAACGGCATGAGTGGAACAAAACACCAAGCAAAAGGCTTAGCCTTCCACCCTTGCCAATATATAGATGATTTCAATTAGCAATTATATAGTGTGATATAACCCAACCAAACTTCAACATGAAGCAAGCATCTTCGATCTTCACCTGCAACTAGCAATGCTATAAGAAGGGCTGAGCGAAGCGTACTTAGTCAAGCAACGGTTTGCATAGGTAGGTTGGTTAAACATGGCAATTGGTTACAAGTAGGAGGCTGACAAGAAGATCATGGGCATCGAGGCAAAACTAAAGATCGGAACTACTAGCAATAGGCAAAGATAGTAATGTTATCGGGGTTCGGTCATCTTGCCTGAAGTGAAGTCGTTCGGATTGTAAGAAGGGTCCTCGTGCTCAACCTCGTGCTCGTACTCGTACTCGGTCTCAGCTTCCGACTCTAAACAAAACAATCACACCAAGCACAAATAACCAAGATGCAATACGCACTCGAAAATGATGGATGCATGATGGATGCACTAAGGATGCACACGGAGCACGTAAAATAGCACTCAAGCAAAACACCTCAAAACATGATAACAATCTGATATTATGAATCTACACGGAAAAACAATCAAGTTTCATGTAAGATTCGCTGAAATCGGAGTTACGGGCTAAAAGTTATGCCCGAAACAAGAAATGAGCGAAAGCTGAAAATTATAGCATCATAGCAACTTCGGAGCACAAAATAATTAAGCTACAGCACTCAAATAACATGGAAAAGGACATGAACACAAACTAGACATATACTACAGCAACTAAGTCCAAAGGTGCACCCCCAACGGAGCCACGGTTCAATAGCAATGAACCTGGACATATTGAACTTGACAATCAAATTCTGGCAGCAGAATTTTATTGAAACTTTGGAGCAAAAGATAAACATGCTACAGCCACTTAAATAGACATGTGAGGACATGAATGGAAAGCCAACAATATCTACTACAAGGAACAACCAAGATCCACTCCAAGACTAACATGGTTTGTCCTAGAACATCACACGAACATGGCATCGGAACGTTACAGATTTCAGACTTAGTGAAAATCCACTAAGTCCTAAAACAACAATTTCATCATGTCATATAAAAGAGCATGTTTAAGTCACCTCGAAACTAAACATGGCAATTGGTAAGCACCTCATCAAAGTGCACATGAAGGTGATTCCAAAACACACAAGCATGCTTCAAGGAGATAAACACAACGATAGCAACGAGCTCAACAAGATGGCATTTCATAACAAGTGAAACAACATCATAGCCACATGGCACTTTGCAACGATGATAAGCATGGCAAGAATAAATCTATCATGCAACCTATCACATACAACATGTAGATCATGGCAAGACGAACACGTGGACATGTCATTTGCATCATTCGGACAAACGAGCTAAAAGATATCACATGGCAAAGATGTCATCAAAACATCACATAGCAGCAGTTTATATCACGATGCAATCTTGCAACAGCAAAACAAGCACCTAGATGATCTCCAACATGCATGATAACAAAAGATAAAACGTAGTGCACGATCCCACGAACGTCTGGACATGCTATATGCGCGAATCGGAGCAACACACAAAAAGTTAGAGCAGTTTGAAATATGCATCAGACAACTAACTTCAGGGACTTAGTGGTAAAAAGGAGCAACCTCGGGGTCAGATCTGGAGTCAACGCGGCTGGTCAACGGCGGCGGCGCGGGGTCAAACGGGCTCTGGGCGCGGTGCGAATCGGGCCCCTGGATCCGGCGGTTGATGGCGCGGCCCGCGTGGAGAGGCGCGGCGCGGCCCGCGAGGAGAGGCGCGGCGTGGCCCGCGACCTTCGGGCTGGCCTGGCCGGCCTGCGGGGCGGGAGCCCAGGCGGCTGGAGGGACCCGGTGGGCCGGGGTGCTGGCTGCGGGCCACTCGGCGGACGAGGCGGCTGGATCCGCGGAGGAGCTGGGCCTTAGGGTTCCGCGAGGCCCAGGCGGCGGCGAAGCCGATCAGGATCGGGGCGCCTCCCCGATCTGATCGAAGGCGGCGGCGGTTGGAGCTTCGGTGCCGGAGGGAGGAAGTGGGCCTTCGGGCCCACGGCGGTGATGTGGTCCCTGGACCCGATCGGGGAGAAGGCCCAGGAGGGGTCGCGGTGGCTGGCGGCCTCGGTCGATCGGCCCTCCTGGCCGATCCGATCGAGCGGAGGACGAGGGCGTTGACCCTGGCGGCGCGCGGGAGTTGGATCGAGGGATTCGGTCGCCCTCGATCCCAACGAGATTTGCGGCGGCTCTGGCTGGTTCCCTCGGGAACTGGCCAGATGGAGAGGAAAGAGGCTAGATCGAGAAATTTAGGTGAAGGAGGAGGAAGAAGCTAGATGCCCAAATAGACTAGGGTCTATTATATAGCAGAATTTAGGGTTAGGGGATCTAGGGTGATAGGAGCCCTCCGATCGCGATCCGACGGATCCGATCGCGGGGGTAGTCTAGAAGGGCCTAGGAAAGAGTAATAGACTGCAGTAGGGGTGTTTCTGGGACACGAAGTGAAGGCACTTTGGACCCACACGAATAACTGATGGGATAGCAAACGGAGTCCAAATGAGACGAGATTTGAGAGGCGGGTTGCACACAACAAAACAACAACACACACAACAACCTCGCGGCACACCGGTAACGTTACACGCCCAAACAACAAAGTAGGCCTACGGGACGTCACGGACACGTGAGGGAGCTCCGGAACGCGAAACGGACAACGGGAAGGAACGCGTGGAACCGGATGCAACCGTCAACACAAATGCAATGCGATGCACATGTCTACATGATATGAATGAATTGTTGGGGAACGTAGTATTTTAAAATTTTCCTACGATCACGCAAGATCTATCTACCAGATGCATAGCATCGAGAGGGAAGAGTGTGTCTACGTACCCTCGTAGACCGGAAGCGGAAGCGTCAAGTGACGCGGTTGATGTAGTCGAACTTCTTCACGATTCAACCGATCAAGCACCGAACGTACGGCACCTCCGCGTTCAGCACACGTTCAGCTTGATGACGTCCCACGACCTCTTGATCCAGTTGAGCTTCACGGGAGAGTTTCGTCAGCACGACGGCGTGGTGACGGATATGATGTATTTACCGGCGCAGGGCTTCGCCTAAGCACCGCGACGGTATGACCGAGGTGTTTTTCCGTAGAGGGGGGCACCGCACACGGCTGGAACAATTCAACTTGTGTGTCTTTGGGTGCCCCCCTGCCCCCGTATATAAAGGAGCAAGGGGGGAGGCCGGCTGGCCCTTGTTTGGTGCGGCTAGAGGTGCAATCCTACTAGGAATAGGATTGCAATCCTATTCCTAGTAGGAATCACCAAAGAAGGAAGAGAGGGAAAGGAAAAGAGGGAGAGGTGGCGCCCCCCCAATCCTAGTCCAACTAGGAACCCTAGGTGGGGCGCCGGCCAGCCCTATGGGCTGCCTCTCTCTTTCCCTTAAGGCCCACTATGGACCACCCCCCTTCGTAGGGGGTTCCGGTAACCCCCTCCGGCAATCCCGTTAAATCCGAAACTTTTCCGGAACACTTCCGGTGTCCGAATATAGTCGTCCAATATATCAATCTTTATGTCTCAGACATTCCGAGACTCCTCGTCATGTCCGTGATCTCATCCGGGACTCCGAACTACCTTCGGTACATCAAAACTCATAAACTCATAATACCGATCGTCATCAAACGTTAAGCGTGCGGACCCTACGGGTTCGAGAACTATGTAGACATGACCGAGACTCATCTCCGGTCAATAACCAATAGCGGAACCTGGATGTTCATATTGGCTCCTACATATTCTACGAAGATCTTTTATCGGTCAAAACCGCATAACAACATACGTTGTTCCTTTTGTCATCGGTATGTTACTTGCCCGAGATTCGATCGTCGGTATCTCCATACCTAGTTCAATCTTGTTACCGGCAAGTCTCTTTACTTGTTCCGTAACACATCATCTCGTGACTAACTCATTAGTCTTTTGCTTGCAAGGCTTATTGTGATGTGTGTTACCGAGAGGGCCCAGAGATACCTCTCCGACACTCGGAGTGACAAATCCTAATCTTGATCTATGCCAACACCACGAATACTTTCGGAGACACCTGTAGAGCATCTTTATGATCACCCAGTTACGTTGTGACGTTTGATAGCACACAAGGTGTTCCTACGGTATTCGGGAGTTGCATAATCTCATAGTCATAGGAACATGTATAAGTCATGAAGAAAGCAATAGCAGAAAAACTAAACGATCATAGTGCTATGCTAACGGATGGGTCTTGTCCATCACATCATTCTCCTAATAATGTGATCCCGTTGATCAAATGACAACTCATGTCTATGGCTAGGAAACATAACCATCTTTGATCAATGAGCTAGTCTAGTAGAGGCATACTAGGGACATACTGTTTTGTCTATGTATTCACACATGTACAAAGTTTCCGGTTAATACAATTCTAGCATGAATAAAGGACATTTATCATGATATAAGGAAATACAAATAATCATCTTTATTATTGCCTCTAGGGCATATTTCCTTCAGTCTCCCACTTGCACTAGAGTCAACAATCTAGCTCACATCACCATGTGATTTAATACCGATAGTTCACATCGTTATGTGAATAACACCCATAGTTCACATCACCATGTGACCAACGCCCAAAGGGTTTACTAGAGTCAATAATCTAGTTCACATCACTATGTGATTAATACCCAAGAGTAATAAGGTGTGATCATGTTTTGCTTGTGAGAGAAGTTTAGTCAACGGGTCTGTCACATTCAGATCCGTATGTATTTCGCAAATTTCTATGTCTACAATGCTCTGCATGGAGCTACTCTAGCTAATTGCTCCCACTTTCAATACGCATCCAGATTGATACTTAGAGTCATATGGATTTAGTGTCAAAGCTTGCATCGGCGTAACCCTTTACGACGAACTCTTTATCACCTCCATAATCGAGAAATATTTCCTTTAGTCATCCAATTACTAAGGATAATTTTGACCGCTGTACAGTGATCTACTCCTGGATCACTATTGTACCTCCCTGTCAAACTCATGGCAAGGTACACAACGTGTTTTGTATACAGCATGGCATACTTTATAGAACCTATGGCTGAGGCATAGGGAATGACTTTTATTCTCTCTATATTTTTCTGCCGTGGTCTGGCTTTGAGTCTTACTCAAATTCACACCTTACAAGTCAGGCAAGAACTCCTTCTTTGACTGATCCATTTTGAACTACTTCAAAATCTTATCAAGGTATGTACTCATCGAAAATCTTATCAAGCGTCTTGATCTATCTCTATAGATCTTGATGCCCAATATGTAAGCAGCTTCACCAAGGTCTTTCTTTGAAAAACTCCTTTATGCTTTCCAGAAAATTCTACATCATTTCCGATCGACCATATGTCATTCACATATACTTATCAGAAAGGTTGTAGTGCTCCCTCTCACTTCTTGTAAATACAGGCTTCACCGCAAGTCTGTATAAACCTATATGCTTTGATCAACTTATCAAAGCGTATATTCCAACTCCGAGATGCTTGCACCAGTCCATAGATGGATCGCTGGAGCTTGCACATTTTGTTAGCACCTTTAGGATTGACAAAACCTTCTGGTTGCATCATATACAAGTCTTCTTTAATAAATCCATTAAAGAATGCAGTTTTGTTATCCATTTGCCAGATTTCACAAAATACGGCAATTACTAACATGATTCGGACAGACTTAAGCATCGCTACGGGTGAGAAAGTCTCATCGTAGTCAACTCCTTGAACTTGTCGAAACCCTTTCGCAACAAGTCGAGCTTTGTAAACAGTAACATTACCGTTTGCGTCGGTCTTCCTCTTGAAGATCCATTTATTTTCGATGGCTTGACGATCATCGGGCAAGTCAACCAAAGTCCATACTTTGTTCTAATACATGGATCCCATCTCAGATTTCATGGTCTCAAGCCATTTTGCGGAATCTGGGCTCATCATCGCTTCCTCATAGTTCGTAGGTTCATCATGGTCTAGTAAAATGATTTCCAGAACTGGGTTGCCGTACCACTCTGGTGCGGAACGAACTCTGGTTGATCTACGAAGTTCAGCAGAAACTTGATCTGAAGTTTCATGATCATGATCATTAGCTTCCTCACTAATTGGTGTAGGAATCACTGGAACGAGTTTCTGTGATGCACTACCTTCCAATTCGGGAGAAGGTACAATTACCTCATCAAGTTCTACTTTCCTCCCACTCACTTCTTTCGAGAGAAACTCCTTCTCTAGAAAGGATCCACTCTTAGCAACAAAGACCTTGCCTTAGGATCTGTGATAGAAGGTGTACCCAACAGTTTCTTTTTGGGTATCCTATGAAGATTTACTTCTCCGATTTGGGTTCGAGCTTATCATGTTGAAACTTTTTCACATAAGCATCGCAGTCCCAAACTTAAAGAAATGACAGCTTAGGTTTCTCGTCAAACCACAGTTCATACGGTGTCATCTCCACGGATTTAGATGGTGCCATATTTAACGTGAATGTAGCTGTCTCTAATGCGTAACCCCAAAAGCGATAGTGGTAGATCGATAAGAGACATCATCGATCGCACCATATCTAATAAAGTACGGTTATGACGTTCGGACACACCATTACACTGTGGTGTTCCAGGTGGCGTGAGTAGTGAAACTATTTCACATTGTTTTTACTGAAGGCCAAACTCGCTAACTCAAATATTTTACCTCTACGATCATATCGTAGAAACTCTTATTTTCTTGTTACGATGATTCTCCACTTCACTCTGAAATTCTTTGAACTTTTCAAATGTTTTAGACTTGTGCTTCATTAAGTAGATATACCCATATCTGCTCAAATCATCAGTGAAGGTCAAAAAATAACGATACCCGCCGCGAGCTTCAACACTCATTGGTCCACATACATCTGTATGTATGATCTCCAACAAATCTGTTGCTCGCTCCATTGTTCCGGAGAACGGAGTTTTAGTCATCTTGCCCATGAGGCATGGTTCGCAAGCACCAAGTGATTCATAATCAAGTGATTCCAAAAGTCCATCACTATGGAGTTTCTTCATGCGCTTTACACCATTATGACCTAAACAGCAGTGCCACAAATAAGTTGCACTATCATTATTAACCTTGCATCTTTTGGCTTCAATATTATGGATATGTGTATCACACGATCGAGATCCAACAAACTATTTTCATTGGGTGTATGACCATAGAATGTTTTATTCATGTAAACAGAACAACAATTATTCTCTAACTTACATGAATAACCGTATTGCAATAAACATGATCAAATAATATTCATGCTCAACACAAACACCAAATAACACTTATTTAGGTTCAACACTAATCCCGAAAGTATAGGGAGTGTGCGATGATGATCATATCAATCTTGGAACCACTTCCAACACACATCGTCACTTCACCTTTAACTAGTCTCTGTTCATTCTGCAATTCTCGTTTCGAGATACTAATTTTAGCAACTGAACCGGTATCAAATACCCAGGGGTTGCTATGAACACTAGTAAAGTACACATCAATAATCTGTATATCAAAATATACCTTTGTTCACTTTGCCATCCTTCTTATCCGCCAAGTATCTAGGGCAGTTCCACTTCCAGTGACCATTTCCATTGCAGTAGAAGCACTTAGTTTCAGGCTTGAGTTTTAGCTTTGGGTTTCTTCACGGGAGTGACAACTTGCTTGTCATTCTTCTTGAAGTTCCCCTTCTATCCCTTTGCCCTATACTTGAAACAAGTGGTCTTGTTAACCATCAACACTTGATGCTTTTTCATGATTTCTACCTTCGCCGACTTCTGCATTGCGAAGAGCTCGGGAATTCCTTTCGTCATCCCTTGCATATTATAGTTCATCACGGAGTTCTACTAACTTGGTGATAGTGACTAGAGAACTTTGTCAATTACTATCTTATCTGGAAGATTAACTCCCACTTGATTCAAGTAATTGTAGTACCCAGACAATCTGAGCACATGCTCACTGGTTGAGCTATTCTCCTCCATCTTGTAGGCAAAGTACTGTCAGAAGTCTTATACCTCTCGACACGGGCATGAGTATGAAATACTAATTTCAACTCTTGGAACATCTTATATGCTCCGTGGCATTCAAAACGTTTTTGAAGTCTCGGTTCTAAGCCATAAAGCATGGTGCACTTAAACTATCAAGTAGTCATCATACCGAGCTTTTGTCAAAACGTTCATAACGTCTACATCTGCTCCTGCAATAGGTATGTCACCTAGCGGTGCATCAAGGACATAATTCTCTGTGCAGCAATGAGGATAATCCTCAGATCACGGAACAATTCCGCATCATTGCTACTAACATCTTTCAACTTAGTTTTCTCTAGGAACATATAAAAAATAAACGGGGAGCAACATCGTGAGCTATTGATCTACAACATAGATATGCTAATACTACGAGGACTAAGTTCATGATAAATTAAAGTTCAATTTAATCATATTACTTAAGAACTCCCACTTAGATAGACATCCCTCTAGTCATCTAAATGATCACGTGATCCAAATCAACTAAACCATGTCTGATCATCACGTGAGATGGAGTAGTTTCAATGGTGAACATCTTATGTTGATCATATCTACTATATGATTCACGCTCGACCTTTCGGTCTCCAGTGTTCCGAGGCCATATCTGCATATGCTAGGCTCGTCAAGTTTAACCCGAGTATCCTGCGTGTGCAAAACTGGCTTACACCCGTTGTATTTGAACGTAGAGCTTATCACACCCGATCATCACGTGGTGTCTCGGCACGACGAACTTTCGCAACGGTGCATACTCAGGGAGAACACTTATACCTTGAAATTTCGTAAGGGATCATCTTATAATGCTACCGTCGTTCTAAGCAAAATAAGAAGCATAATAAGATAAACATCACATGCAATCAAAATATGTGACATGATATGGCCATCATCATCTTGTGCTTTTGATCTCCATCTCCAAAGCACCGTCATGATCACCTTCGTCACCGGCGCGACACCTTGATCTCCATCGTAGCATCGTTGTCGTCTTGCCAACTATTGCTTCTACGACTATCGCTACCGCTTAGTGATAAAGTAAAGCAATTACATGGCGATTGCATTTCATACAATAAAGCGACAACCATATGGCTCCTGCCAGTTGCCGATAACTTTACAAAACATGGTCATCTCATACAAAACCGTATAACTCATCATGTCTTGACCATATCACATCACAACATGCCCTGCAAAAACAAGTTAGACGTCCTCTACTTTGTTGTTGCAAGTTTTACGTGGCTGCTACGGGCTTAGCAAGAACCGTTCTTACCTACGCATACAAAACCACAACGATGTTTCGTCAAGTATGTGCTGTTTTAACCTTCATAAGGACCGGGCGTAGCCACACCTGATTCAGCTAAAGTGAGAGAGACAGACACCCGCCAGTCACCCTTAAGCAACGAGTGCTCGTAACGGTGAAACCAGTCTCGCGTAAGCGTACGCGTAATGTCGGTCCGGGCCGCTTCATCTCACAATACCGCCGAAGCAAAGTATGACATGTTGGTAAGCAGTATGACTAGTATCGCCCACAACTCATTGTGTTCTACTCGTGCATATCATCTACGCATAGACCTGGCTCATGATGCCACTGTTGGGGAACGTAGTATTTTAAAATTTTCCTACGATCACGCAAGATCTATCTACCAGATGCATAGCAACGAGAGGGAAGAGTGTGTCTACGTACCCTCGTAGACCGGAAGCGGAAGCGTCAAGTGACGCGGTTGATGTAGTCGAACTTCTTCACGATTCAACCGATCAAGCACCGAACGTACGGCACCTCCGCGTTCAGCACACGTTCAGCTTGATGACGTCCCACGAGCTCTTGATCCAGTTGAGCTTCACGGGAGAGTTTCGTCAGCACGACGGCGTGGTGACGGATATGATGTATTTACCGGCGCAGGGCTTCGCCTAAGCACCGCGACGGTATGACCGAGGTGTGTTTCCGTAGAGGGGGGCACCGCACACGGCTGGAACAATTCAACTTGTGTGTCTTTGGGTGCCCCCTGCCCCCGTATATAAAGGAGCAAGGGGGGAGGCCGGCCGGCCCTTGTTTGGTGCGGCTAGAGGTGCAATCCTACTAGGAATAGGATTGCAATCCTATTCCTAGTAGGAATCACCAAAGAAGGAAGAGAGGGAAAGGAAAAGAGGGAGAGGTGGCGCCCCCCCAATCCTAGTCCAACTAGGAACCCTAGGTGGGGCGCCGGCCAGCCCTATGGGCTGCCTCTCTCTTTCCCTTAAGGCCCACTATGGACCATCCCCCTTCGTAGGGGGTTCCGGTAACCCCCTCCGGCAATCCCGTTAAATCCGAAACTTTTCCGGAACACTTCCGGTGTCCGAATATAGTCGTCCAACATATCAATCTTTATGTCTCGGACATTCCGAGACTCCTCGTCATGTCCGTGATCTCATCCGGGACTCCGAACTACCTTCGGTACATCAAAACTCATAAACTCATAATACCGATCATCATCAAACGTTAAGCGTGCGGACCCTACGGGTTCGAGAACCATGTAGACATGACCGAGACTCATCTTCGGTCAATAACCAATAGCGGAACCTGGATGTTCATATTGGCTCCTACATATTCTACGAAGATCTTTTATCGGTCAAAACCGCATAACAACATACGTTGTTCCTTTTGTCATCGGTATGTTACTTGCCCGAGATTCGATCGTCGGTATCTCCATACCTAGTTCAATCTTGTTACCGGCAAGTCTCTTTACTCGTTCCGTAACACATCATCTCGTGACTAACTCATTAGTCTTTTGCTTGCAAGGCTTATTGTGATGTGTGTTACCGAGAGGGCCCAGAGATACCTCTCCGACACTCGGAGTGACAAATCCTAATCTTGATCTATGCCAACACCATGAATACTTTCGGAGACACCTGTAGAGCATCTTTATGATCACCCAGTTACGTTGTGACGTTTGATAGCACACAAGGTGTTCCTACGGTATTCGGGAGTTGCATAATCTCATAGTCATAGGAACATGTATACGTCATGAAGAAAGCAATAGTAGAAAAACTAAATGATCATAGTGCTATGCTAACGGATGGGTCTTGTCCATCACATCATTCTCCTAATGATGTGATCCTGTTGATCAAATGACAACTCATGTCTATGGCTAGGAAACATAACCATCTTTGATCAATGAGCTAGTCTAGTAGAGGCATACTAGGGACATACTGTTTTGTCTATGTATTCACACATGTACAAAGTTTCCGGTTAATACAATTCTAGCATGAATAAAAGACATTTATCATGATATAAGGAAATACAAATAATCATCTTTATTATTGCCTCTAGGGCATATTTCCTTCATGAATGCCACACACGCACACAACAAAACGACGAACACCTGAAAGACAAAGAACCCGGAATGGAAATAGATGAAGCCGGAGATATATTATATACCCAAAAGGGAAAGTATTACATCCGGGGCATTACAAACTCTCCTCTACTACAAAAAGATCTCGTCCCGAGATCTAGGACTGGAAAAAGGAAGGGTACTCGAAACGAAGATGATCTTCTCGTTTCCAGGTAGCCTCTCGGTCGGTGTGATGTGACCACTTAACTTTCAGAAATTTGATGGACTTGTTGCGGGTCTTGCGTTAGGTTTCTTCGAGAATTGCAACGGGATGCTCTCGGTAAGACAGGTCTTGTTGAAGATCAATCTCTTCAAACGGAATCATGCGCTCAGGTAACTTGAAGCATTTGCGAAGTTGAGACACATGGAAGACATCATGAACATTGGCGAAGTTTGAAGGGAGCTCAAGTTGATAGGCTAGGTCGCCTCTTTTGCCAAGAATCTTGAAAGGCCCGACGTATCTAGGAGCAAGCTTTCCTTTGATACCGAATCTTTGGGTGCCTTTCATCGGAGACACACGGAGATAGACATGATCATCAATGTTGAATGCCAAATCACGATGTTTGCCGTCATAGTAGCTCTTCTGACGCGACTGAGCGGCCTTGAGATTCTCACGTATGACTTTGCACATTTCTTCGGCTTCTGAGATCAAGTCATTGCCAAGAAGTTGGCGTTCGCCTGTTTCAGACCAGTTGAGAGGGGTACGTCACTTTCTGCCATAGAGGATTTCAAACGGTGCTTTGCCTGCACTTGCTTGAAAGCTGTTGTTGTAAGAGAACTCGGCAAATGGAAGGCAGTCTTCCCATTTCATGCCGAAGGATATGACACAGGCTCTGAGCATATCTTCTAGAATCTGATTCACTCGCTCGACTTGACCACTAGTCTGAGGGTGAAAAGCAGTGCTGAACCTGATCTTAGTGCCCATGGCGGACTGAAAGGAGTCCCAGAACCTTGATGTGAACAAGCTTCCACGGTCTGAGGATATAACTTGAGGAATGCCATGTAGGGACACAATTCTGGAAGTGTACAGCTCTGCAAGTTGAGCTGCATTGATTGATTCCTTGACTGGCAGGAATTGAGCGACTTTGGTAAGCTTGTCAATCACCACAAAGATAGCATCATTTCCTCGCTTGGATTTAGGAAAACCAGTGACGAAGTCCATTTCAATGTGGTCGAACTTCCACTCGGGAATATGAAGAGGTTGGAGATGACCGGCTGGACGTTGATGTTCTGCTTTCACTCTTCTGCACACATCACATTCATTCACGAATTGGGCAATTTCCCTTTTCATGCGTGTCCACCAGTAAGACTGCTTGAGATCTTGGTACATCTTGGAACTGCCAGGATGAATGGAAAGGAGAGAATCATGAGCTTCTTCCATTATGAGCTTCCTGAGATCACCTTTGGGAACAACGAGTCTGTCCTCGAAGAACAAGGTATCTCTCTCATCAACACGGAAGCACTTGTATTTCGGAATGCCCTTAGCAATAGCATGTTTCACCTTCTTCACCATGGTATCACTGAGTTGGGCCTCACGGACTTGATCTTCCAAGGTAGGAGCAACTTGAAGATTTGCAAGAAAACCCTGCGGAACAACTTGAAGGTTGAGTTTCCTGAATGCTTCACAAAGCTCAGGCTGGCACGGTTTGATAAGAAGGCTGTTGCAATATGCCTTTCTGCTCAAAGCATCTGCAATCACATTCGCCTTGCCAGGAGTGTATTCAATGCTGGGATCGTACTCTTGGATCATTTCAACCCAACGAGTCTGACGGAGGTTCAGATGCGGCTGTGTGAAGATGTACTTCAAGCTCTTGTGATAAGTGAAGATGTCGACCTTTCTGCCCAACAACAGATGTCTCCACGTAATCAAAGCATGTACCACAGCTGCTAGCTCGAGATCATGTGTGGGATAGTTCTTCTCACTTGGCTTGAGCTGACGAGAAGTGTATGCCACAATTCTCTTGTCTTGCATAAGCACACCACCAAGACCTTGAAGAGAAGCATCACAGAATACTTCATAGGGCTTGGATTGATCTGGAGGAGTCAGAACTAGAGCAGAGACAAGCTTTTCTTTGAGAGTTTTGAATGCCACTTCACACTCGGGAGACCAAAAGTATTTGACATTCTTCTGAAGCAAGTTGGAAAGAGGCTTGGCAATCTTGGAGAAGTTCTCAACGAACCTTCTGCAATAGCTGGCAAGACCCAGAAAACTGCGGAGCTGCTTGACGTTCTGAGGAGCTTCCCAGTTGACAATTGCTTCAACTTTCTCGGGATTAACCGCAATACCGTCAGCTGAGATGATGTGGCCCAGGTACAAAACCTTATCGAGCCAAAAATCGCACTTGGAGAACTTGGCATAGAATTTATGCTCTCGGAGTCGATCAAGAACCAGACGTAAGTGCTTTTCGTGATCTTCTTCATTCTTGGAAAACACCAGAATATCATCCAGATACACAAGCACGAACTCGCCAGTATAGGGGTTGAATATGTAATGCATCATCCTCGAAAAGGTAGGAGGAGCATTGGCGAGACCAAAAGACATGACGGTATACTCGTATGAACCGTAGCTCGTTCTGAAGGCCGTCTTGGGAATGTCTTCCTCGCGAATGCGAATTTGATGATAGCCCATTCGGAGGTCAAGCTTAGAGAACACTTTAGCTCCTTTGAGCTGCTCAAAGAGTTCGTTGATGTTGGGGAGCGGATACTTGTTCTTAATCGTCTTCTTGTTCAATGGCCGGTAATCAACACAGAGACGCTCCGTGCCATCTTCTTCTTGACAAATAAGACACCACAGCCCCACGGAGACGTACTAGGCCTGATGAGACCCATACTCTCCTGCTTATCAAGCTGCTTCTTCAATTCCTTCAATTCATCCGGAGAGAGCTTGTACGGACGCCGGCATGCTGGCTCAGTACCCGGCTCGAGTTCAATAACGAATTCCACCTGACGGTGTGGAGGCATGCCTGGAAGTTCTTCAGGAAAGACGTCTTGATATTCGTTCACCACCGGAATTTGAGATATGGCATTAATTTCGCCCTTATCATTGAGAGAGAAAAGCCTGATAGTGTTATCCCTGGAGGCGAAGATAATCACATCTTCATCAGAATGAGTCATCTTGACTTCCTTTTGAGCACAATCAATGTGAGCATCGTGCTGAGAAAGCCAATCCATTCCGAGGATGAGGTCGATGTCAGAATTACCAAGAACCACCGGTTTAGCCAGAAAACGATAATCTCCCATGCGAATAGAAACATCTGGAGCATAGACAGTAGAAGACATACGTCTCCCCGGAGAAATAACTTGCAACCTCTGAGGCAAATTTGAAGTGGCAATATTGTGCTTGGATGCAAATGGTTGAGACATGAAAGAGCATGAAGCACCCGAATCAAACAAAACTTTAGCAGGAAAAGAGTTCACTGGAAGGTTACCCAAAATGACATCAGAAGAATTCTCCGCTTGTGCTGCATTCATCAGATTGACCCTTGCAGCCTTTGGATCATGCCTGACAATAGCTGAACTCACAGGTGGAGGAGGAGGAAGACGCTTCGGATTCGGACATCTGTTGGCATAATGACCCTTCTGGCCACACTTGTTGCACACCACTTCAGAGAGAGGACGGAAATGAGAGCCACTTGACTTGGAGCCTTGAGACTGAAACTGCTTCTTTGACTGGTTGCTCGGGTTGGGTGGGTGGGAGAAACCACGACCACTAGAGTTCTTGTTGTTGGAGTTGTTGGAGTTGTTGTAAGGAGCTCGAATCACTGGAGGAGGAGGAAGCCAGAATTTCTGATGCTTCGAGACCATCTGAGACGATGAGGAAGAGTGAACGGCATCTCGAATTCTCTTCTTAGAAGCCTCCATCTTAAGCTGAGCTGCTTCTTGTTTCAAAGCCATGTTATAGAACTTGTCGAATTCATCGGGCTCAAACAAAGTGAGAGCAAGCTGAAGTTCATCTTTGAGACCTCCACGGAACTGGTAGATTTTACTCTTGGCATCAGGAATGTCTTGCTTAGCATAGCGAGCGAGGTTTTGGAACTTGACATTATACTGATAGACTGTCATGGAGCCCTGCTTCAGGTTGCGGAATTGCTCACGCATACCCTCGATGACACTTGTAGGAATGTGGTGCGAGCGGAAATCCTTGCAGAAATTCTCCCAAGAGATCACTTGACCTGGCCTGGAGTCTTTGTACTGCTGCCACCAGTCAGCTGCTTGATCTTTCAGTTGGAAGGCTGCAAACTTCACATAATCATCTTCCTTCACGTTACTGCACTCAAAATGCTTCTTTATGTCGGTTAACCAATCTTCAGCATCAAGAGGGTCGACACAGTAACTGAAAGCTTTAGGATTGTTGGCCAAGAACTGGTTAAGAGTAGCATGGTGCTGCTGGTTGAAGAAGTTGCCTTGATTCCCTGGAACACCCTGATTAGCTTGATTAGCTTGCATCTGTTGCATCATCTGCATCAACAACTGGGTGTTCTGAGCTGTAGTCTGCATAATCGCTCTCCAAGCCTCAGACGGAGGAGGAGGGGAAGGAGGATGTTCTGGAACCTCTTCCGCCTCTGGATTAGCGTTGGGAACCCTTTTCGGAGCCATCCTGAAAGAGATGACCACGAATCAGCAATTGATTGACAAAGGTATAAGCTGAATCAATGGAATGAATTGCAACAAGTCTTCACAATTATCATTCGAACAATAAGAACGAACGAAATCATTCGAACAAGAGGAACGAATGAAATTCTTAGTTAAATGATAACATCAATCTTCACGAGAAGCCACATAGGGGACAAAATGAAAAATAAGAAAAACAACAAGGTATGGACGGGAAACAAACACAAGAGAGGAGTTTCGTTCTAACATCTTTGTGCTGAAAGCATATGAACGCGTTACGAAAAGGTTTTGCAATCCCCAGATCAGCATAGCCAAGGACCCTTTAAGATGCAACTCCTGATAGTAACATCGGTCATATAACCCCTTCACTCAATGAAGAACCCCGAACTCACTAACCTGCATTCGTTGGAAGAATGCCTACGATCTACTGGATAAACCCACCTATAAATTTCCGAAAGATTCCAGTTATGCAATCAGGTGTTGGGGATACACGGGAAGCACCGCGCACTCAACTCTAAACCTACATCCAGGTGTATCCATCCTTCAACACATAACCAGTCTTTCTCGGAAACTATGTACCTCGGACCTTCGAAAAGCATCCACTATAACAAGCTATGGCAATACTCCCGAACTACCTCCCCAGTACTGGGTGATGTCGGGGTTATCTTGCCACTGGCCGTATAGGAGAGATTTTCGATGTCGGTCGTCTTAAGTATTTAGTACTGCCGCGATATGCTTGTGACGACAATACCCCGAAGCTCAACTCCCCGGGAACAGGAGGCATCAAGAACAATATCCTCGTCACAAGAACATCGGAACAATCCCAGAATACTCGCGGGATTCCTAAAAAAAAATTTGGTGCAATTTTTGAAGATAGGAGAGACAAGAGTAGTCGTCAGGAGTCCTCACCAGAGATAAAAGGGGATGAGAAGCAAAGAAATCCTACTCTCCGATATAATATAGGACTCAAAAAGTTTTCAGTGTGTGCCTAGACTCGACCGTCAACGATTCGATCAAACAGTGGGGGCTCCTAGGTCGGAGAAGGCTCTGAATACCAACTTGTAATGCCCAGGATGGAGTTATACCTCCTACGTGTCGAGGCACGACTTAAAGGCATAAATCCATCCTAGAATGATCTCAAGTTCGGTAATCTTTGCACATCTCATGTAAAAGAGGGGATTGTAAACAGAAATAGTTGGCTTACACTCGCCACGTCACACAAATACAATACAAGTCTCAAACATCATACATTAAGAATATCACAACCCTCTAAGGGCAAAATCCAAATGTCAAGATACCAAACTTAGATAAATAAACCACAGGCGGATCGAATCCTAGTAGGAGTCTCCACTACTGATCATCCGGGTATCGCACATAGTACCGACTATGCTCCTCGTCGTACTCCCAGTCTAGCTCGGTGCCATCACCTGGATAGCTCACAGCTAGACCTGCATCTGGTGGTGGAGTAACTGTGAGCCACAGAGGACTCAGCAATCCCGTTCCCGGGTAACAAGACTATTTAAGCCTTGGGAGAGGATAAGGCTGAAGAAAAGAGTAAGTGTCTGCAGCAGCAACTAGCAACTAGCTTACGTGAGTGAGAGCGAGAAGAGAAAGCCTCGGACGAGAAGTGATCACGAAGTGATCCTAGCTACAAGCTCCACAAACATAACCCCTCCGTGTTCAACTCCCGAATCCCTATTCGGAAATTGACGGTCACGGAACACACGCTGGTAGTGTATTAGAAACATTGTGTCAAGTTATCTACAACCGGATATTAACAAGCTCCCGTCTGCCACATAACCGCGGGCACGGCTTTCAAAAGTTCAAACCCTGCAAGGGTGTTCCAACTTGACCCATTACAAGCCCACGATCTGCGGAGTCGCAACTCCAAAGTGGGAAGACCCGAGTATTCTCGGAATCCCGTGCTCAAGATATACCGAACTAAGGTAAGGCTAATCCAGCAAATCCTCCCGGCGTGTCGACACCCTGATAGTAGCCGCGCGTATCTAAGTCTCAGGACACGACCGAATGGGCGAAGCTACGGGTGTATGCCAGATACCTCGAGTTGCCCCAAGGCGGCCCCGCAGGCTCCCCGTTTCGGACCAACACTCATGTGGAGCACTGGCCCGGGGTTGTTGATTAAGAAAGAGGGTTAATTACTCCCTATGCAAGTTTAGTTTGTTATTAGGCGAATAGTACCAATGTTGGGACTTGCTGGAAAAGACTTAGCACTTAGCGGTTTATCGAGGGGGTCCCATACACCCCAACCGTGTTAGGAACGCATAATCAAGGAACATAATACCGGCTTATACGGTTCCTAACGGCATGAGTGGAAACACCAAGCAAAAGGCTTAGCCTTCCACCCTTGCCAATATATAGATGATTTCAATTAGCAATTATATAGTGTGATATAACCCAACCAAACTTTAACATGAAGCAAACATCTTCGATCTTCACCTGCAACTAGCAATGCTATAAGAAGGGCTGAGCGAAGCGTACTTAGCCAAGCAACGGTTTGCATAGGTAGGTTGGTTAAACATGGCAATTGGTTACAAGTAGGAGGCTGACAAGAAGATCATGGGCATCGAGGCAAAACTAAAGATCAGAACTACTAGCAATAGGCAAAGATAGTAATGTTATCGGGGTTCGGTCATCTTGCCTGAAGTGAAGTCGTTCGGATCGTAAGAAGGGTCCTCGTGCTCAACCTCGTTGGTAACCTCGTTCTCGTACTCGTACTCGGTCTCAGCTTCCGGCTCTAAACAAAACAATCACACCAAGCACAAATCAACAAGATGCAATGCGCACTCGAAAATGATGGATGCATGATGGATGCACTAAGGATGCACACGGAGCACGTAAAATAGCACTCAAGCAAAACACCTCAAAACATGATAACAATCTGATATTATGAATCTACACGGAAAAACAATCAAGTTTCATGTAAGATTCGCTGAAATCGGAGTTACGGGCTAAAAGTTATGCCCGAAACAAGAAATGAGCGAAAGCTGAAAATTACAGCATCATAGCAACTTCGGAGCACAAAATAATTAAGCTACAGCACTCAAATAACATGGAAAAGGACATGAACACAAACTAGACATATACTACAGCAACTAAGTCCAAAGGTGCACCCCCAACGGAGCCACGGTTCAATAGCAATGAACTTGGACATATTGAACTTGACAATAAAATTCTGGCAGCAGAATTTTATTGAAACTTTGGAGCAAAAGATAAACATGCTACAGCCACTTAAATAGACATGTGAGGACATGAATGGAAAGCCAACAATATCTACTACAAGGAACAACCAAGATCCACTCCAAGACTAACATGGTTTGTCCTAGAACATCACACGAACATGGCATCGGAACGTTACAGATTTCAGACTTAGTGAAAATCCACTAAGTCCTAAAACAGCAATTTCATCATGGCATATAAAAGAGCATGTTTAAGTCACCTCGAAACTAAACATGGCAATTGGTAAGCACCTCATCAAAGTGCACATGAAGGTGATTCCGAAACACATAAGCATGCTTCAAGGAGATAAACACAACGATAGCAACGAGCTCAACAAGATGGCATTTCATAACAAGTGAAACAACATCACAGCCACATGGCACTTTGCAACGATGATAAGCATGGCAAAAATAAATCTATCATGCAACCTATCACATACAACATGTAGATCATGGCAAGACGAACACGTGGACATGTCATTTGCATCATTCGGACAAACGAGCTAAAAGATATCACATGGCAAAGATGGCATCAAAACATCACATAGCAGCAGTTTATATCACGATGCAATCTTGCAACAGCAAAACAAGCACCTAGATGATCTCTAACATGCATGATAACAAAAGATAAAACGTAGTGCACGATCCCACGAACGTCTGGACATGCTATATGCGCGAATCGGAGCAACACACAAAAAGTTAGAGCAGTTTGAAATATGCATCAAACAACTAACTTCAGGGACTTAGTGGTAAAAAGGAGCAACCTCGGGGTCAGATCTGGAGTCAACGCGGCTGGTCAACGGCGGCGGCGCGGGGTCAAACGGGCCCTGGGCGCGGTGCGGATCGGGCCCCTGGATCCGGCGGTTGACGGCGCGGCCCGCGTGGAGAGGCGCGGCGCGGCCCGCGAGGAGAGGCGCGGCGTGGCCCGCGACCTTCGGGCTGGCCTGGCCGGCCTGCGGGGCGGGAGCCCAGGCGGCTGGAGGGACCCGGTGGGCCGGGGTGCTGGCTGCGGGCCACTCGGCGGACGAGGCGGCTGGATCCGCGGAGGAGCTGGGCCTTAGGGTTCCGCGAGGCCCAGGCGGCGGCGAAGCCGATCGGGATCGGGTCGCCTCCCCGATCCGATCGAAGGCGGCAGCGGTTGGAGCTTCGGCGCCGGAGGGAGGAAGTGGGCCTTCGGGCCCACGGCGGTGATGTGGTCCCTGGACCCGATCGGGGAGAAGGCCCAGGAGGGGTCGCGGTGGCTGGCGGCCTCGGTCGATCGGCCCTCCTGGCCGATCCGATCGAGCGGAGGACGAGGGCGTTGACCCTGGCGGCGCGCGGGAGTTGGATCGAGGGATTCGGTCGCCCTCGATCCCAACGAGATTTGCGGCGGCTCTGGCTGGTTCCCTCGGGAACTGGCCAGATGGAGAGGAAAGAGGCTAGATCCAGAAATTTAGGTGAAGGAGGAGGAAGAAGCTAGATGCCCAAATAGACTAGGGTCTATTATATAGCAGAATTTAGGGTTAGGGGATCTGGGGTGATAGGAGCCCTCCGATCGCGATCCGACGGATCCGATCGCGGGGGTAGTCTAGAAGGGCCTAGGAGAGAGTAATAGACTGCAGTAGGGGTGTTTCTGGGACACGAAGTGAAGGCACTTTGGACCCACACGAATAACTGATGGGATAGCAAACGGAGTCCAAACGAGACGAGATTTGAGAGGCGGGTTGCACACAACAAAACAACAACACACACAACAACCTCGCGGCACACCGGTAACGTTACACGCCCAAACAACAAAGTAGGCCTACGGGACGTCACGGACATGTGAGGGAGCTCCGGAACGCGAAACGGACAACGGGAAGGAACGCGTGGAACCGGATGCAACCGTCAACACAAATGCAATGCGATGCACATGTCTACATGATATGAATGAATGCCACACACACACACACAACAAAACGACGAACACCCGAAAGACAAAGAACCCGGAATGGAAATAGATGAAGCCGGAGATATATTATATACCCAAAAGGGAAAGTATTACATCCGGGGCATTACACCTTCGCTGCGTGGTGCCGCTCCGACTCACCGACCAAGACCAAATCCGGCTATTTAACCTCGCCGGTGTCCCGCAACGCTAACCCATCGACCTCCCCCCTCTCCCCGCCCAGGGACGAAGCTAGGAATTAAGTCCAATGGGGTCACCTTCGTTAAAACATGGGTTCACCTCTATGATTAGGCCCTTATGGCATGTAATTTATAAAGGATTTTCTGAATTTCATTGGTGTCAATTGACACCAGTGGCAAAGAGCCAGCTCCGTCCCTGTCCCCGTCGCTAGTCCAAACTCATCCACCTTCTCCTTATCCCGCTCCAGCGCCCTGCCCATGCTCCGATGCTCCGCCATGGTCCGGAGTAGGATCACCTACTACGCCATGCTAACGCTGAAGCACCGCTACGTGGTCCAGCAGGAGATCCGGGCGAGGCAAGCTACGTGCGCCGCCCGCATCGCTTCGGGCTGGCTTCAGACTCGCCAGAGCAGGGCGAGGAGGAGGAGGAGGACGAGATGGCTCCGATGGAGGTGGAGGAGGCGGAGCAGGAGGAGCCGGAGCTGCCGGAGCAGCAGCTGTCGGGCTTCAACATGGAGCAGGTGGAGGCGGAGTCCAACGAGATGGCGGAGTAGCAGGCCATCATGGAGTCCATCCAGAATGAGGCATGTGTGGAGGCCAACCGGATGTTCCTCCAGTGAGAGCAGGCGGAGTCCGACGCGCTCCTCACCGAACTCAACGCGGAGATAGAGGCGGAGGAGGTCGGAGCGGAGGAGCCAGAGCTGCAGCTGCCGCCCATGCTGCCAGAGCCGGGCACGAAGATTATCGACATCTCCGACGAGGATTAGCTAGGTGATCGATGTACGTAGATTTGTATAGTTTGCATGCCTTTGTATGGACTTGAGAATCTAATATGAGATGTCCGGATGCAAGAAGTGAAATTTAAGGGGTGTCCGGTCACTGCCCGCGGACGCTGTTAAATTTGAGGGCCGTATTTGACATATCCAACTGTAGATTCTCTTATATATATATATATATATATATATATATATATATATATATATATATATATATATATATATATATATATATATATATATATATATATATATATGCTCCCATGATACCATTTTGAAAAGAAAAAAAAATTAAATGTGTCAAAAAATTCCTAAAAAATCATGGATGAACATCCATGATTTTTTTTCAAAAAATGTTGACATATTTAAATTTGAATTGTTTGAATTAGTATCATGGGAGCATATAAGTGTTGTTGGTATCATGTGGTGTTCTCCCTTGCATGCGATGCGATGCACGATGCATACAGGTAGGCCTGCGCGCCGGGTGGACGTCAAAAATACAGTCCGGTTTCGGCGGGGAGCCCTGCTAAGAAACAGTAGCAGGTTGGCAGATGCTACTCAGCTTGCTGTTTGTGTGGAGGCAGCAACGCCTGAGCCTGCGACGTCGTCCATCGACAAAACACATACACAGGCGCGGTGACGCATGCATGGGCCGTGGGCGTGTCGGCCGGAGATATTTCATCCGGATCCAGGCAGTAGGCACCGTCCGGGGGATCCATCAACGTCGGTCGATCGCGGTCTACGCTACACGCGCCACACCACCACCACCACCGATGTCACTCTCGGCGATTCCAATTTCCAATTAAACAGTCACGAACCTTTCTTCCCTTTTTATTACAAAAAAAAGTTGACCTTGATATTCAGTTTTTTCTTCTTCTTCCAATCCAACAAAAAGGGCAGAAGCCGTACGTACGTTAGCCAAGCCAGGGCCTTGCATGGACACGTACCCCCGGCGAAAACAGATGTTACGGACGGGCACCAACTATTTATTTTTTACTTTTGTGAGTGCAAGCGCGTGAGCTAATAACTCGAGGCCACACACACAAGGACAAGGTCGTCGTCGATCGTAATGGCTGGCAACAGCATTTCATTAGACGAAATTACTTTTTTATTTTTGCTTAAAAACTTCACATATCCATTATCAATCATAGCAGTACAACGAACATCAGAAACAAAATTATATCCAAATTCGTAGACCATTTAGCGAAGACTACAACCATTGAAGCGAGCCGAAGACACGCCGCCGTCATCGCCCCTCCATCGCCAAAGTCGGGCACAACTTGTAGTAGCGAAGTCATTGTGCTAATGCCCCATAGGACCAGCACCCATCACCCCAGAACAGCAGCCGCCGCCGATGCAGAATAGCGTAGATAAGAAGGATCCAAACAAAGACACGTGAACGTCGACGAACAATGACAAGATCCGAGCAAATCTATCAAAGATAGACCCGCCAGAGACACACCTTCACACTCCCACCGACGATGCTAGACAAACTGCCGGAATGAGGGCCATGCAGGGAGACCTTTATTCCATCCTCAAGGGGCCGCCGCCGTCTCATCTCACTGAAAAGGACACAAAATCTAACAAGATTGAAAAAGATGACTAAAAATGAAGCCCTCCCGCCTGCCCTTGTCAGGATCCACTACGTCTCCATGGCCCTAGGGCCGTCGGAGACGAGGCGGACCTGCGTTGGCGCCAGCAAAAGAGACAAACCCTAATTTTCTTTCTTGGAGGAGGAGGAGGCGGCGGCGGAGACGGCTGCTACGTTCCCAGATTAGATGAAATTACTTAAACTAGTTCATGGCGCACGTACGTACGTACGATTTTGAAAGTGGGCGCACATGCACAAAATAATGCGTGCGCTTTCCACTAGACTAGAAAATATACACAAAATAATGGAGGCACATACGCACAGGTCGTCGGAATGCAACAATGTATAGTACTCCATCCGTTTCTAAATATAAGTCTTTGGGGAGGATTTCAGTGTAGACCACGTACAAAGCAAAATGAGTGAATCTACACTCTGAAATGCATCTATATACATCCGTATTCGGTTAATAGGATAATCTCTACAAAGACTTACATTTAAAAACAGAGGGAGTATATCCAGAGATTTCGGCGCAAAAGCAGGGTCAAGGGAATACGCCGGCCGTTCCCGCGATGGATCGCCTCGCATTTGGCAAAATCACGTGCCGTTTCTCTTCTTCTTTGCGTCGAGGCATGAACGCTCCAGCCGCGCACCAACGTGTGCGTGTGCTCCGCGCTCGCGTCGGCTTGCCGGCCGGTCCGAGAGAGATCCAATTTTTTCTGGTCCATTAACACGATCAACGCTAATTTTGTAGGGTTTTTTCTTGCTTCTCGAGACGTGTTCAAATTTATTGCATGGTAGATGTAATATTATACTACCTCATTTCCGGTTTATAAGGCTTGCGCGTATCCCTAGGTCTATAATTTGACCAACATAAATTGAGTTGTATAGTATAAAAATTACACCATTAGAAAGTAGAAGATCTGAAATTTCTAATGATATATTTTTTGTGACAGTTAACTTGTATTACGTTGGTTTATTTTTCAACCTAGATATACGTGCAAGCCTTATAAACCGGAAAGGAGGTAGTATATACGCATTTATTTATTCATTTCATTTTTTTTGCGTTCACCGACCGGTGTAAAGGAGCTATCCAGTTCTTCATCCTTTTTTTTTTTTGAGAATTATCAGTATAGACGCAAGCGCTCATATACACGCGCATACACTCACCCCTATGAACGCACACACGCACACCCTACCCCTATGAGCACCTCCGAGAGACTGAGCCGGTATATCATCTTGAGATTTACGAAGTCACCGTAAGCGCCTCGTCGTCGACGGGAACGTCTCCTCCCACTAAAAGGGCATCGCCGGAAATACTGAAATAAATCCAAGAATAATGCGAGCACCAGGATTTGAACCCTGGTAGATTGGGGATACCACTGTCCACCTAACCATCTCAACCACAGGTTGATTCGCAGTTCTCCACCCTTCGCAGTTCCCCTTCCGCTTGTGCTGCTTCGACGACGGGAAGGGAAGGGAACCTCGGTGCGATAACTTTGCCGTGTAGACATGCTAGGGTTAGGATTTCGTGGTGGTGGTGTTGCTAAGATGATGGAGGGCCAGTGGCGGAGCCAGGGGGGACGAGCAGAGGCTAGGCCCCCCCCCAATGGTCGAGCCAGCTTCGAACAGGTACACGTCGCTGGCGATACAATCGCAGGTACACAAGTACTCGGCCCCCCCTATCCCAACGTGAAGACAAGAAAAGGCCAGGTAAAAGCCCATGTACTCGGCCAGATTGGTAAATTAGCTACTGTCCGCACAAGTCTCCTGGTAGTTGCATTCTCCCGTGATTAGCCTGTACGTGTAATTAGCGCCGCCGCCACCGTCTGGTGCCATGCCGCCCGCCTGCCCGTGATTGTTGTGCTCTCCCTGATCTGCGCTCACCATCTGGTTCATACAGTGGGTCGGCGACACAGCATAATTCGTTGTTCCAGCCAAAGTTAGCACATCAAACTCTACAAATCTCTCCCGATTCTCATCTTCTCTCGGTGTTGAAATTATACATCAGGTTTTACTTGTTTTGTTGTGTGATCCGAGATGTTCCAATTCTCATCTTCTCTAGGTGTTGAAATTATACCCCAGATTTTACTTGTTCTGTTGTGTTATCCGAGATGCTACGAAGAGTTTATACCCCAGATTTTACTTGTTCTGTTGTGTTGTCCTACAAATTGTTGTGATGCAAAATGCCAAAATTTTCTATGTCAAACTTATACAATATAGCTAATTCTGTGATTGCCATTTACCATGTTATGAAGAGAAAAAACGCCACCAAACACCATTAAGATTAATTCGTTTTTATGTAGCTTGTTTTCGAGTTCTCAACCTACCAACCTTGTTTCATCCGATTATATTTTGCACCAGATATTTTTTTCTCAAGTTGGCTTGGCCCCTCCCTATACTCAAATCCTGGCTCCGCCACTGATGGAGGGAGCATCGACGCTAAAATTAATAAGTTTGTTTTTCCACCTTCGACCATATCTTGACCTCGCCGAGGCGTGTTGTTGTGTAGATTCTTGCCATCTCACTGTGAGGACGAGGTTTAGGGTTCAGCAGGGTTCCCTTGGTTGCGACAGCGACGCGGTGACGGTGACGAGGTTTAGGGTTCAGCATGGATTTTCGCTCCTCCCGGAGCAGATGAGCTGCCCAGTAATTGGAGGGAGGCTCATGCAAGACGAGGTCACCCACGAGAGAGAGCGACGGCCGGTTTCATCTCACGACGAATTTCCGCGGCCAAGGAAGCAAGAAGAAACGAGTGGACACTAAGGAATTGCATGCATGCGATGCACAGCACACAAGTCGATCGACCGATCGACAATATTCAACGAATTTTATGCAAAAGGGGGAAGAGGAAAATAGCATAAAGCAGTGTGCGTACGTGCGTGAGAGGGATTGGATTGGGAGCCAGGCAGTAGGCACCGCCCGTCTCACCCATCAACGTCGACGCGTTCTAGTAAATCCTACATATGGCTACCATGCATAGTCATCTACTTTGGCTGGCTAGTATACGTCGTTTACGTTTTGTTCTCTATTTCTCTGCCTCTCTAGTTTGGTTGGCCGGAAACTCCACCTAGACGTACGGACACTGCTTTTTGCTCTCATGCTCCAACCTCTATTTTCTTTTCCTGCATACATGCCACTATTTTCCTCGCCGCGTTATTAAAAGGACTAAACTAGTTCCGCACAAAAAAACCAATGCTCCTCTTCAAGCTTGACATTAAGAAGGCATTAGACTCTGTCAAATGGGACTACTTGTTGGAGATGTTGAGTCATCATAGCTTCCCTACTCGCTTTCGAGATTGGATTTCTGCCCTCCTCTCCTCGGCATCCTCGATAGTCTTGCTAAACGGAATTGCTGGCGACCCCATCAAGCATGGTTGTGGCCTCTGACAGGGTGACCCACTTTCGCCTTTGATTTTCGTTCTCGCGATCGACCCGCTACACCATATCCTAAACAAAGCCACCGCTCACGGGAAGCTTCACTCCCTTCCCGGGAGGCACACGAGGATTCGTGCCTCCTGTTATGCCGATGTTGCTGCTGTTTTTTGTGCCCCATATAAGGAGCACGTTCAATTCCTGACCACTAGGCTAGCTTCCTTTGGTGAGTCCACGGGCTTGTCCACTAACTCGCCAAGAGTATTGTTGCGCCCATTAGATGTGCCAATGTGGACCTCGACGACATTCTTCAGTCCTTCTAGGCCCGTTATTCCTCCTTCCCTATCCGCTACCTTGGTCTACCTCTTGCGATCAAGAGACTTAAGAGGATTCACTTACAGCTACTAGAGGACAAGGCTGCTGGCAAATTGGTGCCTTGGAAAGGCAAGCATGTTGCTATCTCGGGTCGCATGGCTTTGGTCAACGCGGTCCTCACGGCTGTGGCCATCTATCACATCACTCCGCTGGACCTTCCGGTTGAGGTCCTAAAGGAAATTGACAATCTGCGACATGCCTATCTTTGTGTTGGAATGGACAAGGTGACTGGTGGCAAATGCAAGGTTAATTGGGAGCAAATTTGTAAACCGAAGGAATATGGCGGTCTTGGCATTCTAAATCTCAGTAAGTTTAACACTGCCCTCCGGCTTCGGTGGCTTTGGCTAGACTGGGATGAGTCCCCGAGGACGTGGTGCGGGCAAGGGACGCTTTGCACGGTTGCAGACCGTGATCTTTTTGCTTCTGCGACCAAAGTGACGATTGGTGACGGAAATTAAGTGATTTTTTGGAGTCATCTTGGCTAGAGGGTCTAAGACCCAAGGACATTGCGCCAAAGATCTTTGAGATTTCTTGCAAGAAAGGCGGAATGGTTGCCCAGGCTTTGAGGGATCACCATTGGATAGCTCAAATTGACACCCGAAGCGGCCTCACACTTGAGCACCTTCAGCAATTCTCAGGCTTGTGGGAAAAGCTTGCGGGCGTTGTCATCCAGCCGGGCTTCAAAGATAGCATTTTGTGGAAGCTCGCCAATGATGAGAACTACTCTGCTAAGTCTGCATATTTGGCGCAGTTCGCTGGACTCACCCTCTCTATCTTTCAGGTCTCAATTTGGAAGGCTTGGGCTCCTCCCAGATGCAAATTCTTTGCCTGGTTAGCCAATCAAAATAGAATTTGGACCGCAGATAGGCTGCAACGCCGAGGATGGCCAAACTATGACCGGTGCCCGCTTTCTAATCAGGTCCGAGAATCGGCTGCCCACCTCCTTTTCAAGTGCAGGTTCCCATTCTCTCTTCGGGTTTGGGATGAGGGCTTGCTGTTCCAATGACTATTTGACACCAATTCGGCACAGTTAAATCTTGGTGGGATGAGCTCCTCTCAAACAACACCCGACCGGTTAAGGCCTTATCCTCTCTGCTTCTTCTTGTGGGGTGGGAACTTTGGAAGGAACGGAATGCACGTGTCTTCAGGAGCAAAGCAGCTCCGGTGGCGATTGTCACACGGAACATCAAAGAAGAAATATCTATTTGGGCTATTGCGGGTGCCAAACAATTGAGCAATGTAATGCCGCGAGAGTAATCCGTTTAGGATTTTACCGTTTCACGGCACTTGTGTAACAATACCCTTTTCTTAATTAATGAAAATGGCAAATCTTTTGCCTAATTAATAAAAACTAGTTCTGATTCCTCACAAGTGGCAGAGCGTTGCTGAGATCTTATTTCATGCCTTGTGATGTTGATGAGATTCTTAAGTTCAGGGCTTCGCGTGGAGATTAGAGGAGGATACACTTGCACGGGTCCTGGAAAGTTTGTTTTTTTCGTGATAAAAGTGCATATGAGCTTGCGTTTGAGGAGGCGTGTAGAGATGGTGCGTCAGCATCAAGTTCGGTTCTTGATGAACGTAGAATCCGATGGAAATGGATCTGGTCTGCTGAAATGCTTCCTACCGTTCGCAATTTTGCCTGGAGAGTAGCAACCGACTCGTTATATACCTACATGGATGGATAAGCATAATAGAGGCCTCGAACTATAAAGTATATGTAATGTTTGTTGTAACCTGACATGTGAACTTTGACACACAATATCAGAAGTGTGGACGCTGCCGGCACTCGAGTAGGCACGCAACACAGGGAACGAATGGTTATTACATGGCCTTGAACCTTTATAGGAGATTGGGAGGAGTATGCCTCTTATGGTGTTGTGGCGTTGCTGGTTTATTCGTGATGAGATACTACACCACAAACCTCCTCGCTCGACGAATACTTCTAGAAGGTTCCTCATCGGCTATTTGGATTCTCTTATCGCAATCAAAGTGGACACCAACGTTGATGCTCAGAAGAGGAGATGGTGATTTCCTATGATCACATGGCAAAAAAGTCATCGTTCACTCCCCATGGTTGATGTGCTTATTTGGTCGTCATTGGATCCTGGTTGGATGAACTTGAACTCATATGGCTCTTTTGCTTTTGATAGCACTGGCGCAGGAATGGTGTTACGTGATGATCAGGGGAGCATTGTCTTTCCTGCATGCAGACAACTTTATTCATGTTATGAAACTATGGAGGCGGAGCTGTACGCTTGCATGGAGGGTTTGTCTGTGGCTCTCCGGAGAAGTGATTCTCCTTTTGTCGACGAGTTGGATTCTATTGTAGCTGTCAAGATGCTCCAAGTTCGAGACCAAGACATATCAATATATGCGTCCCTCGTCAAAGAAATTAGACATCTTATGTCTCTCCGTGAAACTTGTGTTACTCATGTTATCCGCTCCCAAAATAAGGTTAGCAATAGCTTAACCAATTTTACCAGGTCGGAAGGTAGAACCATGACTTGGTTTGGCTCTGGCCCTCCCAATGCACTTGACCTATCTTCAAATACATGTTTTTCACTAGCAAAAAAAAAAAAAAAAGGCGGAGCGTGCGACTAGAGTTTGGCGCATTTTTGGTTGAGGCAGACAATGGTTTTGCTAAACCTACAAACTAAGAATGGGCAAATTCAGCTCTCAGACGGTAGGCCATTTGCTATTGTTGGCGAAAGGAAAAAATCAGAGGGAAGGATGGGCCATGGACCAGGGTGGTCACATGCACATTTATTTCTTGTATAATCCACCAAGGGGATGCCAAGACTATTATACCCCGCACAACGCGAGATATAACCTAGCCTCCCCTCCTATGACCGTGTCATGGACCGGCCCAGTACAATAGTTCGTTTCAGCCCTTCTCTTTCAACTGTTTTGAACGTTTTTTTTAGTTTCTTCAAAGGTTTTATGTATTTTTCTTCGGTTTTCTCTAATTTTATCATTTCTTCACCGGTGTTCTTTGGTTGTTCAGTGTGTCTTCATCCATTTATTGTGTTTCCCCCCTTTTTCTACACATGTCTACTTTTCACAATGTGCATTTGTATTGTACATGTGGAACATTTTATATACATGTTGAACTATTCTAAATAAATGATGTACATTGAAAAAACATAAATAATATGATTACATGTTCAAAATTTTAAAAATACACATTTAGCATTTTTAATGGAAATTAATAATTTATAAACTTGGTGAACATTTTTTCATCTTTTATTTTACTTATTTTCAATTTTAATTACCTTTCCTTTTAATCAACACATGTCTATATTTTTGTAGTTTTTATTCAAGTTTAACATTTTTCGAATACATGATAACCATTTTTTCAATTAAATGTTTTAACACATATTTTTTTTATATATACACTGTTCATTTTGGTATACATATAAAACATCTTTTTATACATCTTTTTCATTTTTGAAATACATGGTAAACGTTTTTCAAACACATGTTTCTGTACTGTTTCAGAATATAATTTGAAACATTTTTTTGAATACTACAAAACTTTTTATAAATTACACCAATCTTTTTGTAGATTGTATAAATATTTTAAAACAGTTACTGAAACATTTTTTAAATGCGTGATTTTTTTCCATGTGTAATTTACATATTTTTAATTACACCAAGATATTTTTTGAAATGCGTTAACATTTTTAGAATGTCAAAAACGTTTTTTAGATTGTAGCAGCATTTTTAATTAAGGTAACAAATAGATTTACCCTGCGTTAAATATTTTTCTAGATTCATGATATTTTTATTTAATTTTATGTCTTGGAATATTTTCAAAAATAAGAACAAGAAAAATAACACACAAAATAAAATGAATTAAAAACAGGGAAAAATGAATTAACATGGAACCCGCTCATTTTATAGCGGTGCCTGACGCGAGCGCACACTCGGTCACGGGAGCTCCTAATTGGTAGAGCAACTAACTGAGGAGCGCTCGTACGGGAGCCTCCCCAAGGGTCACTTGGGGTAGGTTGAGAGCGCGCCACTTGGCTCGCTCTCAGCCGCCACCATGTGTCGCGCTCTGGACGCTTTGTACGGATTTTATTTTTGTATTTTACCCCAAGTGTTTTTGGTTTTTAGATGGGTTTTCCCGGTTTATTTGGCTTTTCGGAGTTTCACCGGTCTTTCTTATTTTTTTTGTGAAAACTCATTTTTTTTTTCCGCGGGAGGCACAGCCATGCCTCACGTAAACGGGAAAAACACATTTTTCTGCTTCCATGAGGGGCGTGATTATGCTTCAATGAGAGGCACTACCGTGCCTCTCGAAAACCGAAAAAACACGTTTCTTTTTTTTCTGCTGTGGAAAGTATGGTTCTAGATCCGCGAGAGGCACACCCCTTCCTCTTGGAAACGAAAAAATGCGTATTTTTTTCTTTCTGCGAGAGGCACGGCCGTGCCTCTCGGAAATGAAAAAATAAATGTGTTTTCTTATTTTTTTTTCCTTCTGCGAGAGGCACATATTTGATTCCGCAAGAGGCACGGCCATGCCTCTCGGAAATGGCTTTCGGAAAGTGAAAAAAGTGCTCCTGGTGTAGTTTTTCATTTGGTTTTTTCTAAAGTTATTTTTTGCCAAAACCTATCAACATGAGATCCAGTTTTAACATCTTGACACGAGGAATCCAACGGTTAAAATGGTTTGAGATTTGGACATACGGTTTAAGAGATAAAATGTTTTGAATAAATGGGTCTATGAAAAAAAGAAAAAACTTTCAAGTTGCAAAAAGTGGCGCACATGTAGCGCGCCAATTGACGCAGTTAGTGATTTCGACTAATTGGTGCTGTTTGCAGCAGTTAACGAGTTGGCTCTCTCACGGTTGCTCGTATGGGCCCGCCCACCAGCGCGCTCGCTCCCTCCAAAAAAACCAAACAGTCGGTACGGTTGAGTGCTTGCTGGCTTGCTCGAAAAATGTCTCGAAAACCTTTTGCAAATGTAGAGTTTTGGGAAGATATATAAGAAATATAAACAAGATTGTAAAATCAAAAAACTTATGCATTTGGAAAAAAAATCAAGAATTTGATAAAAGCTTGAGATTTTGGGAAAAGTTCATCAATTTGTAACAAACATTTTCAAATTTTGAAAAAACATTAGTGCACTTGAAAACAAAGTTCATCGATTTTGAAAAAAAAACATCGCATTTTAAAAACATTCGTGCATTATTTTCAAGAAATAAGGAAAAAGTAAAATTAAAACTAAAGAAAAAGGAAAAGAGTACAGAACAAAGAAAATATAAAAACGGAAAAAGAGAAGAAAGAAAAAACCAAACAAGACCGGTCCAGGAAAATCCGTAATTGAAAAAAAAAAACGAAGGGAAGGGGTCTCTCTCGTTCAAGTGTTAGATGAGCCGGGCCAGGTAAGAGCGTCTTTTGCGTCAGTTATCTCTACTACTAATAAAAGAGCAAACATCATGGAATTGTCGGGGGTTGGGGAACGGCCCGGCAATTCGTAGTCTCCTGGAACTCCGGGAGAAGGAGGACCCCGACGTTTTGTTTTTGTCGGAGACGAAAATGGAACAACGCAGAATGGAATGGTTACGGTGGAAGATGAGGATGCCCAACATGATGGTTAAAGACTGTGAGGGACAGAGTGGAGGTCTAGCAATTTTCTGGAAGAACGAAGTGAACCTGAGAGTTCTACCATTTATGTCCAAATATCATATTGATTCGGAAATCACCGAGGAGGACGGATTTGTGTGGAGATTTACAGGTATTTACGGGGAGCCAAAGAATGATGAGAAGGAGAAAACATGGCGGCTGCTGAGGACGCTGAAGCACCAGAACAGCAAACCGTGGCTGTGTGCCGGGGACTTTAATGAGGTGCTCCATGAATGGGAGAAACAGGGCGGTGCCCCTAGGAGCCAAGCATGTATGGATCGCTTCAAATCATCCCTGGAGATGTGTGAGCTGGGAGATCTGGGATTTGTTGGCGATGTTTTTACATGGAGAAACAACAGTCACACGACAGCAAACTACATAAAGGAACGTCTTGACAGAGCTGTGGCAACTGAGACTTGGTGCAACCGGTTTCCTGCTTTTCGGGTAGCAAATGGAGACCCATGTCATTCGGACCACAGGCCGGTGATCGTTGATACGGCGGGGGTGGCATCTGTCCGTTTCACACCGGCTAATAACATGTCGCCTAGATTTGAAGCGGGCTGGGTACAGGAGGAAGATTGTAGGGAAATCATCACAAAAGCATGGGAAGCGGAGGTGAATGAAGAAGGGAAGGAGGTGTCTGGGGCGGTCAAGGGTGTTATGAGGCAGCTGGTGGATTGGAGCAGAAATATTCTTGGCGATCTAGATAAGAGAATTCATAGACTGAAAAAACAACTAGAGGCGGAGAGAAGGAAAGATATTAGTGAGGAGCAAGTGAGGCGGGAGGAGGTCCTGAGATTTAAACTAAATCGGCTAGAAGAACAAAGAGAGACGTACTGGAAGCAGCGAGCTCATGTTAGCTGGATGAAAGGTGGTGATAGAAATACTAAATTCTTCCATGCCTCGGCGTCTGAAAGGAGGAGAAGGAACATGATTAGAAGGCTAAGAAGGGAAGATGGCTCTATAGCAGAAGGAGCTGAGGAGATGAAGGAGGTGGCTACTAATTATTTTTTAAACCTTTTTTCTTCCCACACAGGTACTCGTCAAGATGAAGTGCTGAACTTGGTGGACCATCGTGTAACCCCCAATATGAATGAGATCTTGCGAAATGAGTACACAAGAGAGGAAATCTTTGAGGCCCTACAGAGTATAGGCGATCTCAAAGCCCCGGGTCCTGATGGTATGCCCTCGTTATTTTATAAAAAGTATTGGGATGTTGTGGGAGACAAAGTTGTTGCAGAAGTGTTAGAGTTCCTTAATGGTGGGTCTATGCCAGCTGGTTGGAATGATACATGTGTGGTGTTAATCCCCAAGATAAATAACCCAGAAAGTATGAAGGATCTCAGGCCAATAAGTCTATGCAACGTGGTTTACAAGCTAATCTCAAAGGTACTTGCTAATCGGTTGAAACAAATACTTCCAGAAGTTATCTCCCCGAATCAAAGCGCCTTTGTGCCGGGTCGATTGATCACCGACAACATTTTGCTCGCTTATGAATGCACACACTACATGCAGAACAAAAGAAGAGGGAAGGAAGGGTATGCAGCGGTGAAATTGGACATGAGCAAAGCTTATGATCGAGTAGAATGGTCTTTTTTGGAGAAGATGATGCGCAAGCTTGGCTTGGATGAGGGCTGGATAAACAGAGTGATGGCATGTGTGACTTCAGTCTCTTACCGGGTCAAAGTGAATGGTGAATGCACTGACGTAATTATACCACAAAGAGGTTTGCGACAAGGTGATCCACTGTCTCCATACCTCTTCCTTATTTGTGCCGAAGGTTTCTCGACTCTGTTAAATAAGGCGGAGTTGGATGGAACACTAAAAGGAATCCGTATTTGCAATGCAGCCCCGAGCTTCAACCACCTACTCTTTGCGGATGACTCACTAGTGCTCATAGAAGCTACGCGAGAGAGTGCTATGTCTCTGCAAAATATGCTAACACTTTATGAGGTGTGCTCAGGGCAGATTGTAAATTACGATAAGTCGTCAGTCATGTTCAGCAAGAATACCAAACACGTCCAGAAAAGGGAGGTCCTTGACGCTTTGCATATAAGGGCTGAAGCAAGGACAGAGAAATACCTGGGGCTGCCGGTTTATGTGGGACAAGCGAGAAAGCAAGTGTTCGAATATCTGAAGGATCGCATTTGGAAGAAGATACAGGGCTGGCAAGAGAGACTGCTATCAAAAATGGGGAAGGATGTGCTTATTAAGGCATGTGCACAGGCCATCCCCACTTTCGCCATGTCTTGTTTCGACCTTACCAAGACCTGATGTGAGGAGATCGGCATGATGATCTGCAGGTTTTGGTGGGCGAAGCAGGAGAAGACTAACACCATGCATTGGTTGAGTTGGGAATTAATGACAAAACCGAAAAAAGACGGCGGTATGGGGTTCAGGGA
This sequence comes from Secale cereale, assembly GCA_902687465.1. Classification (NCBI taxonomy): domain Eukaryota; kingdom Viridiplantae; phylum Streptophyta; class Magnoliopsida; order Poales; family Poaceae; genus Secale; species Secale cereale. Next base: position 10,544,092 of record LR738716.1, read on the forward strand.
TATATACGGCTTTAATGTGGCAATGCTCTCCCGGCAGGCATGGCGACTGTTAATCAGCCCTGACTCCCCGTGTGCACGTGTACTGAAGGCGCGGTACTACCCAAACTGCTCGGTCTTGGAAGCCGAGCCTCGACCGGGTATCTCATACACATGGCGTAGCATACTGAAAGGGGTGGAGCTTCTTAGGGAGGGGCTGATCTATAGAATTGGGGATGGCACTTCAGTTAAAATTTGGACTGATCCCTGGCTAGCCCGGGATAGTGTGAGAACACCTCTGACACCGAGGAGGTAATGCCTGCTGACACGGGTCTGCGAACTGATCAACCCTGAAACTTCGAGCTGGGATGAGAGGTTGGTCAAACAAACCTTCAGAGAAGAGGATGCAAAGATCATCCTAGCAACCCCCATCCGTGAGGATTTCGAAGATTACTATGCATGGCACTTTGACAGTAAGGGGAATTTTTCAGTCAAGTCTGCGTACAGAGTTTACATACAAGGGCGAGATAAGGGCCGACCAGGGACAGCCCAGGAGCAGGTCAGAGGATGGGAATGGAAGGATATTTGGAACCTACCTTGCCAGCCAAAGATCCAACAGTTTATGTGGAGACTTGCGCACAACAGCCTCCCACTGAAACTCTCTCTGAAGCGGAGGGGTATTGACTGTGAGACCTTGTGCGTGTGCTGCAAACGACTGGATGAAGACGGAGCTCACCTCTTTTTACGGTGCAAGAAGGTTAAAGAAGTTTGGAGAGCACTGCAGTTGGAGAGGATCCATCAGTGTATGTGCGAGTGCAAGGACGCACAAGAGCTCATGCGAGTACTGCTGGGACTGCCGGAGAACCAAAGGATCCTGACTACCTGCCTGCTTTGGACATGGTGGACATGGCGCAATAAACTAAATGCTGGAGAGAAGGTCAGACCGGTTCAACAACTACCTTCAGAAATCAGTCACCTTGCAACTGACTCTCTGAATATGTGTGGTAAAACTCATACAGAGAGTACACCAAAGAAGGAGTTGGTCTGGCAGAAACCGGCGGGAGATCGGATGAAACTGAACTGCGATGGGGCGTTCGATAAGACTGCAGGCACTAGCGGCTGGGGATTTGTGATACGAGATAGCAATGGAGATGTCCGAGGATCAGGTGCTGGTAGATTGCCAAATGTTGTGACAGCGACTCGGGCTGAGGCGGAAGCGTGTGCTGCGGGTCTTCAAGCAGCAAGTGACTGGGGAATGACAAATGTAGATGTGGAAGCTGATTGCCAGGTCCTCATTAACGCAATCGAGGGAAAGAAGTCCGATCGAGCAGCTGAAGGAGTGATCTTCAGAGATATCCGGGAGTTTGCCCGGTTAAACTTTACTAGTGTTTCCTTTTCGTTTGCCCCCAGGGCTTGTAATAAGTTAGCACACTCATTAGCTGCCTTTGGTGCACGCTGTGATGCGCGATGGCAGGTTTGGGCCGAAGACCTGCCTGACGATGTAAACGTCCGGATGGCCAACAGTATAGCTGAGCCGGTGTGATTTATGGAATCGGGAGTGTTCCATCTCAAAAAAAGAGAGCAAACATGAGTTTTTCTATAGACACATGGCAAAGTGCACACAGGGGAACCCTGAACGTCCGATCTTGCAGACTAAATAAAATCCAACTGCCCACGTTACATCTATCAGTTCAACGGTTGGGATCAAATGTTCTACCGGCAGACTTCCCTTGCACGTCATGCTAGAGGACCCACGATCGCAACATCCCAGGAGCAAATTTGTAGCGGTTTCCTTTTTTCCTTTGATGGAGATTAATGGATAACCCTGCATGCAAGGAAATCATTAAAGCTTGAGACGTTAACGGAGCTATGCATGCAGCCCTTCGGTCCAAAAATCGCGCAGATTTGTTTCAGATCCCGACCCGGTCTTCCACCTGGGTTCCTAGACCGAGTCCACTTCCGTTCATTGGCAAGCTCCTCGACGTCATACGCAAGCTGCCGCACCGATCCTTAGGACGCCTCGCTGAACACTACGGCCCGCTAATGACGCATCGGCTGGGCATGATCGTCGTGAATGTCGCCTCCGCGGCCACGGCCCGGGATCGGCGCCGCGAACACATGCTGTTGTCCATGCGGCTTCATGGGGATGCGTTGCGGCGGCAGGGGCGGGATGCTATCCTCGGCATGCTCCGCTGCGTATCGGAGCTGGCGGCGTCCGGCCTGCGCATGGAGGTCGGCCATCGTCGGCCACCCGGCGTTCACGTGCATGATAGATCTCCAGTGGCGCATCATATTGTTGGCCGGCCTCAACGAGCCGACGTGCCGCATGTTACATGGCTTCGCGCGGGAGGCCCTGTGCACTCCCTGAGGCACAACGTCTCAGACTTCTTCCCTGCGCTCGCGACTGCGGTCGTCAAGCGCGTCCGGCTTCTTTACCACACACTTCGCGGCCTCTATGACGTGTGCAGCACCTACAACAACAATGTTGGCGCCCTCAACGGCCCTCAACGGCGTTTGCCTCAAGTTGTTGATCGCCGTACACTTCAGTGCCCTCCCTGTGCGTGAAGTCGTCTCGGGAGTGTTCCACCACGGCGCCCTCGACGACATCTGTGGCGGGGGACGATGACATATGTGTCCCGCGCGGGCATGACGGCGCCATCTAATACCTTCTCACCCGTAGTTGCCAGCACTAACGTATGGTTTGAGAGAAGGAAGGAGTACAAGATTAACTTTTTGAACTTTGCAATGTACACTTTTTATATAGAATCCAACTGTTAATGTTTTACAAAATGAAAGAATTATGTAGAAATTCCTGTGATGCTTAGTTGGTTACTTATTTCTCTCCATTTCCATTGTATTCGGATTGAGAAGATACTCTTGAGCCTATGAGAAGAACATCAACTCTTTAATTACTGCTATATAAATAGCGACAACTAGCTTTAGACGCAACATGCGCGTCCTAAAGGCCCCTGATATTTGTAACAGTCAAGCATGGTTCCTTGGATGCAATTCGTAGAAACTTGAATTGTACATGGTAATCAGATGATGTTGATATTCATGTGCAGTCTATGGCAAGCTGAATGCTATTGTCTGACACTAGTAGAAAACAGGGCATTGGTCCAGCCCATTAGCCCCGGTTCAATCTAGAACCGGGACCAATAGGGGTACTGGACCCGGTTCGTTAGCCCAGGGGGCCGGCCGGGCCACGTGGGCCATTGGTCCCGGTTTGTCTGGACCTATTGGTCCCGGTTGGAGCTAAAAACCGGGACCAATGGCTCTTGCTCCTGGCCCACCACTTTTAGTCCCGGTTTGTTTTATGAACCGGGACCAAAGGCACCCCTTTAGCCCCGGTTTGTAGCACCAACCGGGACCAGTGAGTTGCCTATATATACCCCCTCACTCAAGAGCAGAGCTCACTGCTCTGTTTTTTTTCTGGCCGAGGGGGAGAGGGGTTAGTGGTGCTCTAGCTCACCTCCTATGCACACAACATGTTCGGTGGAATGCCCGAGCCACACTAGTTAAGCTTTTCTCCTCTCGAAGCTCTATTTTCTTCGAGATTTGTCTAGGTTTAGCGGTCCGTCACGTCCCGTCCCCGTCTTCGCCGCCGTCGATCGCCCCCGCCGATCTCGTCACCGGCACCACCGTGGTGAGCCTCTTGTTATGTCCATGCTTTTCTTACTTTTATTATTGCTTTAGATAGATATTTGTCTAATTTTCTTACGTTTATTATTGCTTGTTATTATATAGTGCGATGGTTTTGATATCCGCCCACGTGGGCCCTCGTCCGGTCTACGATTCGGATGTGGTATATTATCTTTAATTTATAACTATTTGTTTTAGTGCTTGTGATAGTTATGCCGACCAACCTGACATGCATAGATGTTTTATTATGTCTAGGAGGTAGTTGAACCGGAAATTCCAACCGACCCTCTTGTGGAGAGGTTAAATTTAGTTGAAGAGGAAAACATTTCGTTAAAGAAAAAATTGGAAAAAATGGAGGAGGAGAAGATGGAATTGGAGTTGCATGTTGCGGAAGTTATCGATGATCACAAGATCAAGATGGAACCTATTGTCGAGAGGTTAAATTTAGTTGAAGAAGAAAACAAATTCTTGAAGGAAAAAATAAAAAAAATTGTGGACGAGAAGATGATATTGGAGTTGCATGTTGCGGATGTCGTCGATGATCACAAGATCAAGATGGATGCAATGCGGTTGAAGATTAAAAAGATTAGAAAATATGCCATTAATACCGAGGCTTGGTATCATTATGCCGTTGGATCAATTGTTACCTTGGTTGCGATTATGATAGCATTTGTTTTCGCGTTGAAATGTTTTACATAGTTTCGATGTGTATGAAGAGCTATATATGTTGTTAGATGAGAACTATATATGTATGTACTTTGGTTTTAATGTGATGATGAACTTTTATCCATTTGGTCACTTAATTATCTATTTATGATGTTCTGTAATGGTTTTTGACACACTTAATTATATATAAATGCACGCAGATGAACCGCCAATGGATGTACGGTGACAGACACACCTCCGAGTACATTAAGGGCGTGCGTGAGTTTCTAAATGTGGCAGAGGCAAACAAGCAGAATGGTTTTATGTGTTGTCCATGCACTCAATGTGTGAATACGATGTCTTACTCTAACCGAAAAATCCTTCACTCCCACCTGCTTTACAAGGGTTTCATGCCACACTATAATGTTTGGACGAGGCATGGAGAAATAAGGGTTATGATGGAAGACGGCGAAGAAGAAGAGTACGATGACAACTATGTGCCCCCTGAATACGGTGATGCTGCAATGGGGGGAGCTGGTGAAGATCAAGAGGAACCAGACGATGTGCCCAATGATGCTGCAACGGGTGAAGCTGCTGAAGATCAAGAGGAACCAAATGATGATCTTCGCCGGGTCATTGTCGATGCAAGGACACAATGCGAAAGTCAAAAGGAGAAGCTGAAGTTCGATCGCATGTTAGATGATCACAAAAAAGGGTTGTACCCCAATTGCGAAGATGGCAACACAAAGCTCGGTACCGTACTGGAATTGCTGCAGTGGAAGGCAGAGAATGCTGTGGCTGACAAAGGATTTGAGAAGCTACTGAAAATATTGAAGAAGAAGCTTCCGAAGGATAACGAATTGCCCGACAGTACATACGCAGCAAAGAAGGTCGTATGCCCTCTAGGATTGGAGGTGCAGAAGATACATGCATGCCCTAATGACTGCATCCTCTACCGCGGTGCATACAACGATCTGAACGCATGCCCGGTATGTGGTGCGTTGCGGTATAAGATCAGACGAGATGACCCTGGGGATGTTGATGGCGAGCCCGCCAGGAAGAGGGTTCCTGCGAAGGTGATGTGGTATGCTCCTATAATACCACGGTTGAAACGTTTGTTTAGAAACAGAGAGCATGCCAAGTTGATGCGATGGCACAGTGAGGACCGTAAGAAAGACGGGAAGTTGAGAGCACCCGCTGACGGGTCGCAATGGAGAAAAATCGAGAGAAAGTACTGGGAGGAGTTTGCAAAGGACGCAAGGAACGTATGGTTTGCTCTAAGCGCGGATGGCATTAATCCTTTCGGGGAGCAGAGCAGCAATCACAGCACCTGGCCCGTGACTCTATGTATGTATAACCTTCCTCCTTGGATGTGCATGAAGCGGAAGTTCATTATGATGCCAGTTCTCATCCAAGGCCCTAAGCAACCCGGCAACGACATTGATGTGTACCTAAGGCCATTAGTTGAAGAACTTTTGCAGCTGTGGAATGGAAACGGTGTACGTGCGTGGGATGAGCACAAACAGGAGGAATTTGACCTAAAGGCGTTGCTGTTCGTGACCATCAACGATTGGCCCGCTCTCAGTAACCTTTCAGGACAGACAAACAAAGGATACCACGCATGCACGCACTGTTTAGATGACACTGAAAGTATATACCTGGACAAGTGCAGGAAGAATGTGTACCTGGGCCATCGTCGATTTCTTCCGACCAACCATCAATGTCGAAAGAAAGGCAAGCATTTCAAAGGCGAGGCAGATCACCGGAAGAAGCCCGCCATGCGTACCGGTGATCACGTACTTGCTATGGTCAATGATTTACACGTAATCTTCGGAAAGGGCCCCGGCGCACTAGCTGTTCCGAATGACGATGAGGGACACGCACCCATGTGGAAGAAGAAATCTATATTTTGGGACCTACCCTACTGGAAAGACCTAGAGGTCCGCTCTTCAATCGACGTGATGCACGTGACGAAGAACCTTTGCGTGAACCTGCTAGGCTTCTTGGGCGTGTATGGAAAGACAAAAGATACAGCTGAGGCACGGGAGGACCTGCAACGTTTGCAAGAAAAAGACGGCATCCCTCCGAAGCAGTATGAAGGTCCTGCCAGCTATGCTCTTACGAAAGAAGAGAAAGAAATCTTCTTTGAATGCCTTCTCAGTATGAAGGTCCCGACTGGCTTCTCGTCGAATATAAAGGGAATAATAAATATGGCAGAGAAAAAGTTCCAGAACCTAAAGTCTCATGACTGCCATGTGATTATGACGCAACTGCTTCCGGTTGCATTGAGGGGGCTTCTACCGGAAAACGTCCGATTAGCCATTGTGAAACTATGTGCATTCCTCAATGCAATCTCTCAGAAGGTGATCGATCCAGAAATCGTACCAAGGCTAAGGAGTGATGTGACGCAATGTCTTGTCAGTTTCGAGCTTGTGTTCCCACCATCCTTCTTCAATATCATGACACACGTCCTAGTTCATCTAGTCGACGAGATTGTCATTCTGGGGCCCGTATTTCTACACAATATGTTCCCGTTTGAGAGGTTCATGGGAGTCCTAAAGAAATATGTCCGTAACCGCGCCAGACCAGAAGGAAGCATCTCCAGGGGCCATCAAACAGAGGATGTCATCGGGTTTTGTGTTGACTTCATTCCTGGCCTTAATAAGATAGGTCTCCCTAAATCGCGGTACGAGGGCAGACTGACTGGAAAAGGCACGCTTGGAAGGGACTCAATAATATGCAGGGACGGTTATTCTTGGTCTCAAGCACACTACACAGTTCTACAGAACTCTACATTGGTGACCCCGTATGTCGATGAACACAAGAACAGTCTGCGCTCCAAACACCCGGAGCAGTGCGACGACTGGATTACATGTGAACACATCAGGACTTTCAGCAGTTGGTTGGAAACACGTCTCAGAGGTGACAACACTGTTTGTGATGAGTTGTACTTGTTGTCCAGGGGACCATCTTCGACTGTATTGATTTACAAAGGATACGAGATAAATGGAAATACATTTTACACGATAGTCCAAGATCAAAAGAGCACCAACCAAAACAGCGGTGTCCGCTTTGATGCAACAACCGAGAGGGGAAAGGACACATATTATGGTTACATAGTGGACATATGGGAACTTGACTACGGACATGATTTTAAGGTCCCTTTGTTTAAGTGTAAATGGGTCAATCTGTCAGGAGGCGGGGTACAGGTAGACCCACAGTACGGAATGACAACAGTGGATCTGAAAAATCTTGGATACAATGACGAACCGTTCGTCCTAGCCAATGATGTGGCACAGGGTATCTATGTGAAGGACATGTCTACCAGACCGAGAAAAAGAAAAGATAAGGAAGCGAATACATCATACGATGAGCCAAAGCGCCACATAGTTCTTTCAGGAAAAAGGGACATCCTGGGAGTGGAGGGCAAGACAGACATGTCTGAAGATTATGAAAAGTTTCATGAAATTCCTCCCTTCAAAGTCAAGGCTGACCCAAGCATCCTGATAAACGATGAAGATTATCCATGGTTACGGCGCAATAAGCAAATGACACAAGCGAAGAAAAAGTGAAGAGTTATTTCCGCAACTATTATGATGATACCATGCCAACTTTGTAACAAACGAGTATGATACCATTGTCCGTTTGTGCTATTCAAATTTCAATACTACTTGCACTAACAAAACAAAACAAAACAAAACAAACTTGAAAAATAAATAACAACAATAAGTATTTTGTTGTAAGTATAAACAAAATAAAATAAATAAAGCAACAAAGAAAATAAATAAAGAAAGTAAAATAAATAAAGCAACTCTAAATACAGCAAAAAACAACTTAGAAATAAACAAAGAAAATAAAATAAATAAAGCAACTCTAAATACAGCAAAAAACAACTTAGAAATAAATAGCAACAATAAGTATTTTGTTGTAATTAAGTATAAACAAAATAAAATAAATAAAGCAACAAAGAAAATAAATAAAGGAAGTAAAATAAATAAAGCAACTCTAAATACAGCAAAAAACAACTTAGAAATAAACAAAGAAAATAAAATAAATAAAGCAACTCTAAATGCAGCAAAAAACAACTTAGAAATAAATAAAGCAAAAAAGGAAAAAAAAAAATTGGGCGCTGCCCAGTGAGCCTGCAAGGCCTATAGCACAGGATCCACCTGTAATATAAGGCCCAGCAAGCTCACAGGGCAACGCGCAGAGTTAGGCCCAGAAGCCTGCATTTGAGAGGAGCTCGAGAGGGTGGGAGCAGCAGCCCTTATAAACCACTCTCGAGCTCCCTCAGCTAGCGAGGTGGGACTAAACATCCCACCGCACCCGCGCCAGCTCAGGGCCTTTGGTCCCGGTTGCTGCCACCAACCGGGACTAATGCCCTCCTTTAGTCCCGGTTGCTGCCACCAACCGGGACTAAAGGCCCCTCCTTCCCGCCCTTTGGGCTGCTGAAAAGAAACAAAATAAAATAAATAAAGCAACAAAGAAAACAAATAATTTCAAATTTAAACTATTCAAATTTGAATACTACTTGCACTAACAGAAAGTTCGTAATTGGTTTTACAAAAGAAAATAAATAATGCAGAAAACAAAACAAAAAAACTTGAAAAAAAAATAGCAACAATAAATATTTTTTTGTAAGTAGAAACAAAATCAAATAAATAAAGAAACAAAGAAAACAAATAAATAAAAATAGCAACAGTAAGTATTTTGTTGAAAGTAGAAACAAAACTAAAAAATAAAGCAACAAAGAAAAAAAGAAAAAATATACCACCTGCTGGGCCCACACGGCCTGAATACGACTAGAAACCCAACCATGGGCCAGGATTCAGGCCCGTAGAAAGCCCAGCAAGTCCACAGGCAAAGCAGTGTCAGTTTAGGCCCTTAGGCCTGCAGTTTAGAGGAGTTCGATAGGAGAGAGGCAGCGGGGCTTATAAACTGGTGCTGCTCTCCCTCAACTAGCGAGGTGGGACTAAACTTCCCACCGCACCGCGGCAAGGCCTTTAGTCCCGGTTGCTGCCACCAACCGGGACTAAAGGGTGGCATTAGTCCCGGCTGGTGGCAGCAACCGGGACTAAAGGCCCCTCCTTCCCGCCCTTTGGGCTGCTGAAAAGGCACCTTTAGTCCCGGTTGGTGCCACCAACCGGGACTAAAGGGGGGGTATTAGTCCCGGTTTGTGCCTAGAACCGGGACTAATACTCCTCCTATATAAGCTACACTTGCGAAAATTTCGTTCAGTTTCTCCTTCCCAGCCCCGACGCCGACCTCGATCTGCTCCGTCCCCGTCGCCGTCGCCGTCGCCCCCGTCGCCCCCGTCGCCCCGTCGCCGTCGCCCCCGACGCCGCCTCGTCGCTCCGCCCCGCGCCGTCGCCGCGCCCCGCGCCGTCGCCCCGCCCCGCGCCGTCTCCGCGCCCCCCGGCCGGCCCGTACGTCGCGCGCCCCGCCCCGCCGCCGTCGCGCCGCCGCGCCCCGACGCCGCCTCGTCGCCGCCCCGCCCCGCCGCCGTCGCGCCGCCCTGCCGATGTGAGGGCCGGCTCCCTTTTTTTTATATGTTTAATATATATTGCTGTATATATATATATAGTTGCTGTGTATATATATGTATATATGTGTATATTTTTTTTTCTTAGGAATTTTCTTAGGAAATTGCAGTATATATAGTTGCTGTATATAGTTGCTGTATTTATATGTATGTGTATATTTTTTTTTTTTCTTAGGATTTGCTAAATATATATGTTAAATATATATTTATGTGTATATAAATATATTTTTTCTTAGGAAGTTGCTGTATATATGTGATGTGTGTATATGTGATGTATATATATGTGTATGTGGCTATATAGTTTTTTGTTTATATATGCTAAATATATATAGAAAGTTTTATATATGCAAAAGTTACAAATTTAGAAAAAGAAGGATAGGAAAGAAGAAAATAAGAAAGAGGAAAGAAAGAAGAAGAAGAGAGGAAGAAGAGGAGAAATAAATAAGAAGAAGAAAAAAAAGAAAAAGAAGGATAGGAAAGAAGAAAATAAGAAAGAGGAAAGAAAGAAGAAGAGGAGAGGAAGAAGAGGAGAAATAAATAAGAAGAAGAAAAAAAAGAAAAAAAGAGGAGAAGAAGAAAGGAATAGAGGAGAAGAAGAGAAATTTTCTCTTCTTCTCCTCTATTCCTTTCTTCTTCTCCTTTTTTTTCTTTTTTTTTCTTCGATCTTCTCCTCTAGCGGTTCCTTTTTTTCTTCTTCTTCCTCTTTTTTTATCGGATATGTCTATGTCGATATACACCCTCTCCCCGATAACTTCGACATTAGGGGGGGCCGGGGTCGAGGGTCGTCGAGGGACCGAGGCCGAAGGTCGAGGGGTCGAGGGTCGTCGAGGGACCGATCGAGAGGCCGAAGGGCGAGGGGTCGAGAGGTTGCCTAGCAGTCGGGGGTCTAGGGTTGTGGATCGCCGAGCAGTCGGGGGTCAAAGTATTGAAGAATTCCATGACTTCATCATTTGCCAGAAGTAACCGGGGCATTTTGGTACAAATTTATGCAAAGATATTTTGGAACGGAGTTCCTGATAGAATAATCCGTCTTTTGTTACAAATTATCCTATCGGGGACTCCGTTCCAAAATAACTTTGGAGAGCTTCGTACCATCATGCTACTGTTACTTTCGCCTAATGATGAAGTATTGGTTTTGTTGAATCCTTTGACACTCGACAAAATGTGACATGAGGGGGTCTAGGGTTGTGGATCGCCGAGCAGTCGGGGGTCGAGGGGTCGAGAGAGGTTGCCTAGCTAGTGTCAAAGTATTGAAGAATTCCATGACTTCATCATTAGCCAGAAGTAACCGGGGCATTTTGGTACAAAGTTATGCAAAGATATTTTGAAACGGAGTTCCTGATAGAATAATCCGTCTTTTGTTACGAATTATCCTATCGGGGACTCCGTTCCAAAATAACTTTGGAGAGCTTCGTACCATCATGCTACTGTTACTTTCGCCTAATGATGAAGTATTGGTTTTGTTGAATCCTTTGACACTCGACAAAATGTGACATGAGGGGGTCTAAGGTTGTGGATCGCCGAGCAGTCGGGGGTCGAGGGGTCGAGAGAGGTTGCCTAGCTAGTGTCAAAGTATTGAAGAATTCCATGACTTCATCATTTGCCAGAAGTAACCGGGGCATTTTGGTACAAAGTTATGCAAAGATGTTTTGGAACGGAGTTCCTGATAGGATAATCCGTCTTTTGTTACGGATTATCTTATCTGGGACTTCGTTCCAAAACAACTTTGGAGAGCTTCGTACCATCATGCTACTGTTACTTTCGCCTAATGATGAAGTATTGGTTTTGTTGAATCCTTTGACACTATAGCTAGACAAAATGTGACATGAGGGGGTCTAGGGTTTGTGGATCGCCGAGCAGTCGGGGGTCGAGGGGTCGAGAGAGGTTGCCTATAGCTAGTGTCAAAGTATTGAAAAATTCCATGACTTCATCATTTGCCAGAAGTAACAGGGGCATGTTGGTACGAAGTTATGCAAAGATGTTTTGGAACGGAGTTCCTGATAGGTTAATCCGTCTTTTGTTACGGATTATCTTATCTGGGACTCCGTTCCAAAACAACTTTGGAGAGCTTCGTACCATCATTCTACTGTTACTTTTGCCTAATGATGAAGTATTGGTTTTGTTGAATCCTTTGACACTAGCTAGACAAAATGTGACATGAGGGGGTCTAGGGTTTGTGGATCGCCGAGCAGTCGAGGGTTGAAGCTAGTTCTACGTTTGCCATTAATATATCCATCTGTCATGTTTGAATAATAATTGGCATGTTGTAAATATTTGTAGAAACAATGGACGACAACACCCGAGACCTAGCACAAGAAGCGATGTTGATGGACATAATCGCAGACGGACAAAATGCCGTCAGGTCGTATCTCAACGACACCGATGAGCAGGTCGAACAAGAGCTGTGGCTGGAAGATCTAGGCTATGATATTGATGAATTCGGTGACCCAATGCACATGGAAGAAGTAGACCGTGAGGACGGCTCCGGTGACCCAATGCCGGTGCAAGAAGGAGACCGTGATGCTGGCTCCGGTGACCGAACCGAGTCCGGCCAGGAGGTATATATGTTAGTTAAGCATGTGCTGACTAGTTAATTGATTCATTCATTAACTCTCGTCTTTGTTCCTTTTCTAGCCCTCCGGATCGAGCAAATCTTCGGTAAAGAGACGAGGAGCGAAGAAAAAGTTGAGGCTGGATGAAAAGTTTGAGATCTCAGAAATCTCGCGCTCCGGCGAGCCGATTGCACCCATCCGCACAAAGAACGCATTTGTTAATCAGTGCGGGGTTCTGGTTAGGGACAAGATCCCGATCAGCATCCATCAATGGTTAAAGCCGGCTGCAAACGACGCTCAGGTGACTTATGTCACTGATATGCAGAAAGAAGATCTTTGGACTGAGCTGAAGTCAAACTTCGTCCTACCGCGAGAGGTTGATCCGGCGAAGCCAGTTAAAGAGGACTTAATCAAGTCTTATGCACTTTCGAAGATGGCAGACCAATTCAGGGCATGGAAGAAAAAACTGAATAAGTTTGTCAAAGATGAAACGACTCCAGAATTCGTGGGCATATATGAGAAGATCAAAGATGACTGGCCCGCATTTGTGGCCCATAAGAAGTCGGAAAAGAGTCAGAAGATGTCGGAGACAAACCGGATAAATGCTGCAAAGAAGATGCATCACCATCGCTGAAGACGGAGAATACTATGTGGACCCTGCATCCATGTGTTAGGAGATTATTTTTGTAAGAGATAATTATTGTATATATGTGCCCGGTAGTGTCGGATCGATAGATATACGAGAACTTGTTGTTCGACCAATCTCTCGGAGAAGGAGAGGTGGTCGATATTATTACTTCTCTCTGTATGCATATATATATATGTTGATTATATATACGAGATCTTCTGTTCCTTCGTTTGCTTAGTATAGCTAGCAGCTAGCTAGCTAGCTAGCGTGACTCTAGTCCATATATATACGTATGTGTAGTATGTAGCGTCGACCAAAAGCACGGACATAAGAGAGAACACTTCTCTCTATTAATTAGCTAGCTAACACAATATATCAAACACCTAAATTAACCCCCAAAACCTAAAACCCCCCTCCCCTTTCAAAAAAAAAACAAAAACCACAGCTACAGAAATGCTGACACGTGCATGCCTTTTGGTCCCGGTTGGTACCACCAACCGGGACTAAAGCCCCTCCTGCCTGGACTCGGTGCACAGGCCACGTGGACACCCTTTTGCCCCGGTTCTGGATTGAACCGGGACTAAAGGGTCAGAGCATTAGTACCGACCCTGTTGCCCCGGTTCCAGAACCGGGGCTAAAAGGCCAAATGAACCGGGGCTAAATCCCCTTTATCTACTAGTGTGATGGAAAACAAGGCACTTTATATTGAGGTGGAAGTTATATTTGACCAGTTGATCAAGGTATGTCCAGAACCTCATGTGTAATACATTGATATGATTCCACTTTGAGGAGCACCATTGATAAGATACTTGTTGCCAACACTCAGAGTAGAAAAACAAGGGCCATTTTAGCTGAAGCCGATTGTGTCTGTGATGCCGTAGCAAGATGAAGCTACCACCACGGTGGCGTAGAGGTGAGTTAAATTTTAATCTAAATCTCTTGTCACTTTGACTATGTGTACTTCTATATTTGCATGTGGTGCTTACTATTTTGTTCCATCAAAGACAGAGTTTGTATTATTTATGTCTTTTGTAGCAAAGATATTAAGGAGATGATAAGTAATCATATAATTAATTTTTCATGTTACCCTAAGGTGAGAAGAGAAGTACGTGTCATTAATTCCTGATTATTTGTTGACCGTTTTTGTAAGGGTACGGTGTGGTAATATTTGTTCTAAGCTGTTGCTATTAATACCCATTGGTTTTTATCGCGCGTTGCTGCGGGAATCGTTGGATATTTCAGGGATTTTATTGTATGAAGCTTCCATCGTTGAATTAATAATAAATGAATTTGAAGATAAAAATAAATATTATATATTGTATTTGATTATTATGTAGTCAGAAAATATTTTGAATATAAGTGGCATCATGTAATGGAAAACTTCTTTTCATGCATGTTATGTGGATTTTTTATAAGGTGCCATGTGTGGTGAGGTGAAAGGTGTGCATGAGATCAACTAATAATAAAAAAAAATCTCATGCATGTAGTGGTGGGCCTTGGTAAGGTGGCATGTGTGCATCTTGAGATAAATAATGTAGTGGGGATCAACTTGTTATGTATATAGAATTTGACGGTGAAAAATATAATTTTGAATTCAGAGCAATCCTGAGCTAGACAAAGAAGGGAAAAATATGTGATCATGTAGCCATAATCTGGATTTTGAAAACTTGTGGACAATATATTACATTGACTTTTTTTAAGGGAGACGTGCGTTGCACGTGCACACTAACTAGTGAAATGCAAGTCAGCGCCGAATAGGAAATGCCCTAGGTCTCACACTAACCATTGCCTTGCCTGAAGTGGCGTGGTCATGGACCAGCCCAACTACGTCATTGGTTCTATTCTTTTCTTTTCGTTCGTTCACTTAGTCTCGGTTTTCTCAACAAAAAAAAAACTTAGTATCTGTTTTTCATTTTCATTTTTCTAATTTTTTTCAGATTTTAAAAACAAAAATACAAATATTTCACAAGGAATTACTGCAGTTTTTTTAAAATAGCTTTAAAAAATGTTTCTTACGTATAAATAACACGTACAATATGTATAGAAAAAATAGATATAAAAGCGTATGTCCAAAAAATGTTTGTCATGTATCTAGCATGATATATCTGTTATAGCGTCAATTAATATGAGACGAAGGGAGTATTTGAAAAATGTTATACGTATATCAGGAAAAGAAAATATTATGTACATGAAAAATGTACAATCTGTACCAAAAAAGTACACATCAAACATATAGCTAAAACAATATTTATCATGTATTTGAAAATGTTAAACCAGTATAGAATATTTTTTCTATTGTATATGAAAAATGTACAATCCATATGACATAAAATAGCCCTATAACACATATTAAAAAAATTCATTATGTATTAAAAAATGATAAATATGTACTCCATTCGTTCCAAAATACTTGTTGTGGTTTTAGTTTGAATTTGAACTAAAACTACAACGAAAGGCCACAACGAGAGCCTTCCACTTACGACAGTCCAGAAAGCATGTTCCTCCTTTTGAAAGGCAAAGCTAACTTCAGACTTGATTGGCTGTCGCAGGAGCAGAAGCGTAGGCGTCGTCTTTAGATGTAACTGTTGGTGCCGAAGGAGATGTAGCGGTTGGTACCAAAGGAGGACGATTGCCCGCGGCTGCTTGTTGGTGGTCATCTTTCTGAATAAGAAGATACGAGGAGACCTCAAGGGCGACAACTACAAGAAACAAGAATATCGTGTTCACGAAAACTCCAACACCCCCGACACCTCCAACACAGCTACTATTCCCAATAGTTTTCTCCATAGATCCTGCAATCCCTAATAGGGCGCCTCCCAGAAACGCTAGCACCGTTATGATCGCTAGGATCCTGCAAGTATACATGTATGGCATAGAGACCACATTAGTTAATACTACTTGAACAAACAATCCACCAAGTATATATAGCTTTTGGTAAACTTCAGTCTGCAAAATTTAAGCAAAGGTGTATCTTTTTTGAAAACCATAGAGAACGAAAGTTCTCCTGTGTCCTGCTGCCTTCCAGCACAACAGAGCCTGCACCATATAATTCTGACTCACGGCCGTGCAGTCATATGATCATGATGCATACATGACATCGACACGGCAACCTCAACAGTCACCGTGGCAAATTAGGATGACATGTAGCGATTTGAATTGTGAGTTGCCTAAGGGCATGTATAGTACGTGGTTGATAGAGCAGTCTTATCTTAAATCCATCAAGTAATCTTGATATGACAATAAAAATGGTGTACAATAGGTTATACCTAAATATGTGATGAGAGATATTGTTGCCAAGAGGTCATCGTTTAATTAAGAGAAAGCACAATTTTTCTCCCGTTTCTCCCTCATTCACCTCAATATTTATTCTACGTGACACTTCTAATATATTATCATTGTATACGTCTTAAGTTCATGGACCCTCTTGCAGTTCTACCTGAGGGATTGTTCTGTACCTAGGTTTCAAGTTTAGTGCCCATGGTGGAATTTCCCTCTTTTTCTTTAAAATTATATAATACTAATTCTAGTGACAGTAATATTTTATTTTGCCAGAAGACTATATTTTTCTTGACTACTGATAGAAAGCACTTGAGGTATGGAGCTTTCAATGACAAAATTATTTACGTACCATGAGACTGCGTAGAAAACTACGGCGGCGATGCGATTGGCCCTTTTGGGATTCTGCCATGCCCCACAGCAGCCGATGGCCACGCTGGCGAGAATCTGTGTCGTTAGCGCCAGCACGGCCGCCACGACGCCGCAAACCGTCGCCGGAGATCGCTCGTACTTACACACGCTGTGGTCATCCTGATAGCTTCTCTGCATGAATGAATGCACACAGTTAAGAAGAATCAACAAAATTACTATCAACTAGATTATTGGTTGGCCGGAGGTTAATTGCAACCGAGGAAGAGATGATATCGGGTGCGGCGTGTGCGTACCATCCCCAAGAAAACGGCGCTGATGACTCCGAAGATGACAGTCATCACGGCGGCGACGGTGGTCGCCACAACTATACCTTTCTTCCCCATGGATGATCACACTATACTCCTAATCGGGGCAGAGGAGTTGGATAGTGCATTAGGCGCAAACGCATGCATATAGGTAGATGAACAAGTGCAGGAGTACAATGGTAGCTCGAATATGATTACTCGTCGACGGGCTAACTCATGCATAAAGATTATCAATCGCATTAATTGCTCCATTTCTTTGTAATAAGCTAGTATGTACTTATATATGCTACTCCATTCCATCCAAATTAACTGTTGCAACTCTAATACAACATCCCTAAAGTATTAGATTAAGTTGTGCCTAGAGAAGAGGTTTGTCGAGGATTGACGCGACCCAAATGGAGTGGTGTCAAGAATTCCCGCCTCTCCAAGCATGGCGAAAACGAGCGGGCTGGGCCACAGGCTCAGAAGAATCCTCACTTCAATCACGGAGTAGACATCAAGAGAGGCACCCCAAACATACTAAACACATATTACATAGTTAAATTCCATTAGACATGATGGGGAAGCACCGTGAGCAAAGAAAACTCCCGAGCTTGCGGGCTGAGGAACGCAATGCGAGGATAAATATAGAGTGAGAATCATGCGCTGCGGCTTCGCAAGAACTGATGAAA
The DNA here is from genome assembly GCA_902687465.1 of Secale cereale. NCBI lineage: Eukaryota > Viridiplantae > Streptophyta > Magnoliopsida > Poales > Poaceae > Secale > Secale cereale. The sequence continues at coordinate 10,561,701 of LR738716.1, forward strand.
TGAAAGCAAATCTCCTAAACTATCACTGAACTAACAGAAAAAGAGGAAGAGCAGAAGAATCCTTACGTTAGTTCCAAGTCGACGGGAACCGGCCCAAATGAAGCAAGCGACTGCCGACCACAGAGCTCTACACCGGAGATAGGAACGGAAGCCTCCGGGAGTATGATTTTGGTTGAGAGGTGTGAATGGATCCTCCACACAAAAATCCAACCAATACTATCACTAATAAATAGCGTGGAGAGATAAAGCAATAATAAACAAGTGGATAGCTTGGGAACTTATCTCGAGTTCATGACTCAAGTACGTTTCCAGAAAGAGAGGATGAGAACGAGCCGAATATTCAAGGATTGCATGCGACCGATGCACGATGCAGGTAGGGTCTGCATCAAACATTACTCAAGAAGAGGTTGGCGAGTGCCTCTCTTGAATATTGCTGTTTCTGTCGAGGCAGGCAACGTCTCAGCTGACCTCCGGGGACACACATACGCGTGCGTACAATACATACATACGTGGTGATGCACGCGTGTACGTGTCGGCCGGGCAGCCAGAGATATTGAAGGCCAGGCAGTAGGGACCCACTGGTGAATCCTTATCAACGTCGCGGTCGGAGTAAAATGCATAGAACCCACAACATAGACATCATCCTCATCGCTTGGTGGTTTTGGAAGCACCGAAATGAGTTAGATCATCCTCATCGCTTGGTGGTTTTGGAAACACCGGAATGCGTGCATCTTCGACGGGCAGCATCCATCCATTTTGTACTAGGTGCAACAAATCCAAAATGATGCGCGCCTTTGGACCAAGGTAGGAGCCTCCGGGTTAAATAGTTTGTTGCCCAAGAGTCAGGCTGAGTTGGCAGAAAAAAGTGTCACGTAGGCATAAAACCTTTTGTTGTCTTCTTCCTCTCCTTCTCTCTCCTTTGCATTTCATCAAACACCCCATGTGCAGAGCAGAGTGATGAGGAGAGACGAAGGGTTTGGAGGCGGCGGCCACCAGACCCTCAAACCCCATCACATCGGCGGCGAACAGAGGTGGAACCATCTCTTGCGGTCCTGCCTCAACGGAGTTGTAGAGGGCAGGCGCCGCAGTCGCTTTGTGTCACGTCCAAGATGCGATTCTATCCCGCTCACGTGATAACTTTGTGACTGGGGCACAATCACATTTCGGGCGCTTAGCAAGATGGATATCATTACATCGTACCATAACATACATAGATGGGGACACATACAAGTCATACAAACATCCACATGGATACATCAATTCATACACAAGACATCCAACTACGGATGAAAACATGAAAAGCACAACGACATCCATCCTGCTATCCCAAGCTGCCGACCAGGAACCTATCCCAAGATCGACGAAGAAGAAGAAGAAGAAAGAACTCCAACACAAGTAACATCGCTCTCACGTCAAGTCATCGGAAACCTACACCTGCAACTGTTGTTGTAGTATCAGTGAGTCACGAGGACTCAACAATCTCATAATCATGGGTATCAAGACTAGCAAATCTTAATGGGTATGGAGAGGTTAAGTGGTGAGGTTGCAGCAGCGGCTAAGCATTGTATGGTGGCTAACTTACGAGTACAAGAATAAGAAGAGCCTCTACGCAAACGGTCGCAACTAGTAATGATCACTAAGTGATCCTGTACTACTTACGAGTCAAACATAACCCCACCATGTTCTCTTCTCAAAATGAAAAGAGACGGTCACGGTTACTCACGCCATTGCCTGGTCCAGCTTCTCCGACAAGGCCGCCCTATAGTGGGCGCGGATAGACTACCTCCGCGACGAGATGGTCTGGCAACGCCGGGCCCTGGAGGAGATAGCCGCCCGCCGGCGTGGGCGCGAGGGGGAGGACGGCGTCGTCATCCTCGACAGCGACGAGGACGTCCCCGGACCATCCAACCCGCCGCGCCTCGACGACTTCGGGCAGGGGAGCAGCAGGGACGGCGGCCGCGGCGGAGGCGACGACGACGGCGGCGACTACACGCAGTTCTACAGGCTCCTCGGCAGGTAGAGCTTCAGGATGGCGACGAACGGCGAGGGCGAGGGCGACGGCGAGTCCAGTAGTTTGTTTGTTTTTTTTTGTAAAATATGTGATGAACTTGCCGAAGTTTGGTTAAATTTATGTCGTGTTTGTCCGAATGTGAGGCCGGATTAAAAAAAAATGCACCATGGGGGCGGCGACTGGGGCGCATCACGCCCCCACGACACGGTTTAGCGCCGGTTCGCCCCCAGACGGCGATTTTAGGCGCCACCTGGGGGGCCAACGGCTGGAGATGCTCTTAGGTATCATACATTGTGTCCGTCATTGGGTAGCTATCTCTAGGCGACAATTCTAAAAAGATGCTAGTATTGATACCTATTTTTGGAACGAAGACGCTAGGGGCGTCCGGCTTTAAATTAATAAAGCCACAAGGGCATCGTCGTCACACATGCAGAAGTCGATATTACAGACCAAAATAAGTTGCATACAAGGGTCTCCGGGCCTCTCCGAAAATAAAACCACCAAGTAGCACAAGGAGGGGCAATCTCTCCAAAAACAGCAGCACCTAAGTGGCAGGAGGAGGTGATCCGCCATGTTGTCGTGCCTGCCTCGTCACCGTCTTGATCTTCTCCATCACTGCTTGCATGTACTGCTCATCACGCGTTTTCCCCAACGCTATCCACACCTATAGAAAAAGATGGCATTTGAAGAGGATGTCGGTTGGATGGTTTGGGAACTTATGTTCGATGGTAATCTTGTTGCTAACCGTCTAGAGGGACCATAACAGCGCCCCAACGCATCGCCAAAGAATACGAGCATTGGTCCCTTTCTGCGCTTTAAGAATAGCTAAGAGGTCCGAAGTAGACCGGGGGTTCCAATTTTTGGAAAAGGTCTCACGGACCGCACTCCACGCAAACCTGGCCAGCACGCATTTGAAAAAGACATGATTTGCGTTTTCCCCCAATCCGCAGATAGAGCAGGACCCGTCAGCGGGCCCGTTGCATTTAGCCACATTATCTGAGGTTGGAAGCCGATTCCGCACCACCTGCCACATGAAGATCTTGATTTTCAGTGGCAGGCCCGCCTTCCATAGCCCCCTAGCCATGTCTAACATGGGGCCTTCGGACATCTTGGAGTATAGGGATTTAACCGTGAATTGTTTTGAAGCCGAAAGTTTCCAAGAGATGAGATCTGGCTCACTAGATAGATTAATATCCCTCCAAGCCGTCACGAGGCAATCCCAGCTAGAAGCCTCACCCTGACCCAAGGTGCGAATGAATGTGATCGCCGGAGGCTGAACTCTAAGAGCGTCGGCAACCAAAATATTAGTGTCAGTGGCAAGATGGTATAGATCAGGGTGAGATTGCCACAGCGGGGCATTATCCCACCAGTGATCTAACCAGAATCGAGTAGATTCGCCATTGTTGACGCCAAAATGCCCCCCCCCCCAAAGAGAAAGCCGGCCGAACTTCTTGGATCCCTTTCCAAAACGACGAACCGGAGGTCTGGGCCTTGAAGACGTTTCCGTCCGGGAAGTATTTAGCCCGCAGGATTTTGGCCCAGAGTCCTGACTCGTTGTGGGCCAGTCTCCACCACCATTTGGTTAGTAGCGCCACATTCATTAATTTGGAGTTTGTTACCCCAAGGCCCCCCATTTTTTTGGACGGCAGACTACCGCCCATTTAACCAGATGGTACTTTCGTTTGGTCCCGGCTCCTTCCCAAAAGAACCGAGACCGAGGGGTGTCCAGTTTGGCATGTACGCCATCGACCAATAGATACATACCCATAGTAAAAATGGGTAGAGAGGATAGACTCGAATTGGTCAGAATGAGTCTAGCCGCCGAGGACATAAATCTGCCCCTCCAAGGACTGACCCTGTTGAACACTTTCCCGTAGAGCGGTTCCCATTCCGTGATGGTTAGGCCCTTAGTAGAGATAGGCAGCCCCAGATATTTGATCGGGAAAGTACCACGCTTACAGTTCAGCGAGTTTGCAATCCTAACACTCGAATGATCGTCCATCCCTATGGTGATCACTTCGCTCTTAAGAAAATTGATCTTGAGACCCGACATAAGCTCGAAGGCGAGAAGAAGAAGTTTAACGGATGCAATGCTACTATCGTTGGGTTCAAACAGCAACATCGTGTCGTCTGCATATTGGAGGTGGGAAACTCCTCCAGGGATGAGGTGGGGCACTAAGCCGGAAATGTGTCCCGCGGCCCTAGCTCGGTTGATTAACGCTGCTAGTGCGTCGGCAACAAAATTGAAGATCAGGGGGAGCTCGGATCACCCTGTCTGAGTCCCCTTTTATTGCGGAAGAAATTTCACAACACACCGTTAATGGTGACAGCCGTGTGCCCGCTGGACACAAGGTGCATTAGACGGTGCATAAAACCTGCCTCAAAACCCTTTTTGAGGAAGACCTCTTGGACAAACTTCCAGTTCACTCGATCGTAAGCCTTCTCAAAATCGAGTTTAAGGAGCACTCCCTTAGATTTGGTCCTTTTGAGCTCGTGCACAATTTCTAAAAGTGCAATCGGTCCCTCTAGAATGTTTCTATGTTTTAGGAAATCCGTTTGGCTATGGCTAATTATACGTTGCGCAATTGGGGCCAGGCGCGAGGCATAAGCCTTTGCGCAAATCTTGAAGGGAACATTAATGAGAGTGATAGGCCGAAAAAGTTTGATGTTGTCTGCCCCTTTAACCTTCGGAATCAGGCTAATGGCCCCGTAGTTAAGACGCGAGAGGTCTACCGTACCTAAGGCAAAACCATTAACAATCGCATAGAACAAGTGTTTAAGGCTGGGCCAAAAACGCTTGAAGAATTCCATGGGCCAGCCATCCGGGCCAGGCGCCGTGTCATTCTTCATGTCCATGAGGGCCTTATCAATCTCCTCTGGGAGAAAGGAGAGGGCAAGATTGTCATTTTCTGCCTGAGACACCTTTTCCGCGGGATCCCACAAATCCGCGCGCAGACATAGAGGTTTATCATTCGCCGTCCCCAAAAGGCCAATGAAAAACTCATAAATAGGGCCGTGATTTGACCCTGGGTGAGCAGCAGACCAGAGTCAGATTGAAGGTGAAGGATAGTGCTTTTCCTTTTCCTTCCATTCGCAAATGCGTGAAAGTAACCAGTGTTAGCATCTCCCTTTGTCACCCATTTGACGCCACCCCTACGGCGCCAATATTCCTCCTCGGCTCTCAGCAAGGCTAGGACTTGATCTTCCAACGCGTATCTGTGGGCCCATTCTGTTTCCGAGAAGAGACGCTGATCTGCTTCGAGGTCGAGTTTAGCAATTTCGTCCGTGAGACGAGCACGCTCTTTCTTAGAATTACTGCCCTGGTTAGCCCCCCAACCACGCAGAAAAGCCGAAGCTTGGCCGCCGCAGCGGTCCAAAGCTCTGCGGGGCCCCTTTGAGGCCCCAAGGTCTCACAGATAGCGTCCCATCGCTCCCTGGCCATTTACTCAAACCCCTCGGACTCGAACCAAGACGTTTCGAAATAGAAACGTTGGCTATGAGTAATCGCCTCCTCCCCGGAAGAGAAAATGAGAGGCACATGGTCCGACCCTATGCGCGTTTCTGCCACCATCGAGCATAGGGGAAACAGGGTTTTGTTGGGGAACGTAGTACTTTAAAATTTTCCTACGATCACGCAAGATCTATCTACCAGATGCATAGCAACGAGAGGGAAGAGTGTGTCTACGTACCCTCGTAGACCGGGAGCGGAAGCGTCAAGTGACGAGGTTGATGTAGTCGAACTTCTTCACGATTCGACCGATCAAGCACCGAACGTACGGCACCTCCGCGTTCAGCACACGTTCAGCTTGATGACGTCCCACGAGCTCTTGATCCAGTTGAGCTTCACGGGAGAGTTTCATCAGCACGACGGCGTGGTGATGGATATGGTGTATTCACCGGCGCAGGGCTTCGCCTAAGCACCGCGACGGTATGACCGAGGTGTGTTTCTGTGGAGGGGGGCACCGCACACGGCTGGAACAATTCAACTTGTGTGTCTTTGGGTGCCCCCCTACCCCCGTATATAAAGGAGCGAGGGGGGAGGCCGGCCGGCCCTTGTTTGGTGCGGCTAGAGGTGCAATCCTACTAGGAATAGGATTGCAATCCTATTCCTAGTAGGAATCACCAAAGAAGGAAGAGAGGGAAAGGAAAAGAGGGAGAGGTGGCGCCCCCCCAATCCTAGTCCAACTAGGAACCCTAGGTGGGGCGCCGGCCAGCCCTATGGGCTGCCTCTCTCTTTCCCTTAAGGCCCACTATGGACCATCCCCTTTCGTAGGGGGTTCCGGTAACCCCCTCCGGCAATCCCGTTAAATCCGAAACTTTTCCGGAACACTTCCGGTGTCCGAATATAGTCGTCCAATATATCAATCTTTATGTCTCGGACATTCCGAGACTCCTCGTCATGTCCGTGATCTCATCCGGGACTCCGAACTACCTTCGGTACATCAAAACTCATAAACTCATAATACCGATCGTCATCAGACGTTAAGCGTGCGGACCCTACGGGTTCGAGAACTATGTAGACATGACCGAGACTCATCTCCGGTCAATAACCAATAGCGGAACCTGGATGTTCATATTGGCTCCTACATATTCTACGAAGATCTTTTATCGGTCAAAACCGCATAACAACATACTTTGTTCCTTTTGTCATCGGTATGTTACTTGCTCGAGATTCGATCGTCGGTACCTCCATACCTAGTTCAATCTCGTTACCGGCAAGTCTCTTTACTCGTTCCGTAACACATCATCTCGTGACTAACTCATTAGTCTTTTGCTTGCAAGGCTTATTGTGATGTGTGTTACCGAGAGGGCCCAGAGATACCTCTCCGACACTCGGAGTGACAAATCCTAATCTTGATCTATGCCAACACCACGAATACTTTCGGAGACACCTGTAGAGCATCTTTATGATCACCCAATTACGTTGTGACGTTTGATAGCACACAAGGTGTTCCTACAGTATTCGGGAGTTGCATAATCTCGTAGTCATAGGAACATGTATAAGTCATGAAGAAAGCAATAGCAGTAAAACTAAACGATCATAGTGCTATGCTAACGGATGGGTCTTGTCCATCACATCATTCTCCTAATGATGTGATCCCGTTGATCAAATGACAACTCATGTCTATGGCTAGGAAACATAACCATCTTTGATCAATGAGCTAGTCTAGTAGAGGCATACTAGGGACATACTGTTTTGTCTATGTATCCACACATGTACTAAGTTTCCGGTTAATACAATTCTAGCATGAATAAAAGACATTTATCATGATATAAGGAAATACAAATAACATCTTTATTATTGCCTCTAGGGCATATTTCCTTCAGTCTCTCACTTGCACTAGAGTCAATAATCTAGCTCACATCGCCATGTGATTTGATACCGATAGTTCACATCGTTATGCGAATAACACCCATAGTTCACATCACCATGTGACCAACACCCAAAGGGTTTACTAGAGTCAATAATCTAGTTCACATCGCTATGTGATTAATACCCAAGAGTAATAAGGTGTGATCATGTTTTGCTTGTGAGAGAAGTTTAGTCAACGGGTCTGTCACATTCAGATCCGTATGTATTTCGCAAATTTCTATGTCTACAATGCTCTGCATGGAGCTACTCTAGCTAATTGCTCCCACTTTCAATACACATCCAGATTGATACTTAGAGTCATCTGGATTTAGTGTCAAAGCTTGCATCGGCGTAACCCTTTACGACGAACTCTTTATCACCTCCATAATCGAGAAACATTTCCTTAGTCATCCAGTTACTAAGGATAATTTTGACCGCTGTACAGTGATCTACTCCTGGATCACTATTGTACTCCCTTGACAAACTCATGGCAAGGTACACAACATGTTTGGTACACAGCATGGCATACTTTATAGAACCTATGGCTGAGGCATAGGGAATGACTTTCATTCTCTCTATATTTTTCTGCCGTGGTCTGGCTTTGAGTCTTACTCAACTTCACACCTTACAAGTCAGGCAAGAACTCCTTATTTGACTGATCCATTTTGAACTACTTCAAAATCTTATCAAGGTATGTACTCATCGAAAGTCTTATCAAGCGTCTTGATCTATCTCTATAGATCTTGATGCCCAATATGTAAGCAGCTTCACCAAGGTCTTTCTTTGAAAAACTCCTTTCAAACACTCCTTTATGCTTTCCAGAAAATTCTACATCATTTCTGATCGACAATATGTCATTCACATATACTTATCAGATCGGTTGTAGTGCTCCCACTCACTTCTTGTAAATACAGGCTTCACCGCAAGTCTGTATAAATCTATATGCTTTGATCAACTTATCAAAGCGTATATTCCAACTCCGAGATGCTTGCACCAGTCCATAGATGGATCGCTGGAGCTTGCATATTTTGTTAGCACCTTTAGGATTGACAAAACCTTCTGGTTGCATCATATACAATTCTTCTTTAATAAATCCATTAAAGAATGCAGTTTTGTTATCAATTTGCCAGATTTCATAAATGCGGCAATTGCTAACATGATTCGGACAGACTTAAGCATCGCTACAGGTGAGAAAGTCTCATCGTAGTCAACTCCTTGAACTTGTCGAAAACCTTTCGCAACAAGTCGAGCTTTGTAAACAGTAACATTACCGTCAGCGTCGGTCTTCCTCTTGAAGATCCATTTATTTTCGATGGCTTGCCGATCATCGGACAAGTCAACCAAAGTCCACACTTTGTTCTTATACATGGATCCATCTCAGATTTCATGGCCTCAAGCCATTTTGCGGAATCTGGGCTCATCATCGCTTCCTCATAGTTCGTAGGTTCATCATGGTCTAGTAACATGATTTCCAGAACTGGGTTGCCGTACCACTCTGGTGCGGAACGTACTCTGGTTGATCTACGACGTTCAGTAGAAACTTGATCTGAAGTTTCATGATCATCATCATTAGCTTCCTCACTAATTGGTGTAGGAATCACTGGAACTAGTTTCTGTGATGTTCCACTGTCCAATTCGGGAGAAGGTACAATTACCTCATCAAGTTCTACTTTCCTCCCACTCACTTCTTTCGAGAGAAACTCTTTCTCTAGAAAGGATCCACTCTTAGCAACAAAGACCTTTGCCTTCGGATCTGTGATAGAAGGTGTACCCAACAGTTTCTTTTGGGTATCCTATGAAGATTTACTTCTCCGATTTGGGTTCGAGCTTATCATGTTGAAACTTTTTCACATAAGCATCGCAGTCCCAAACTTAAAGAAATGACAACTTAGGTTTCTCGTCAAACCACAGTTCATACAGTGTCATCTCCACGGATTTAGATGGTGCCCTATTTAACGTGAATGTAGCTGTCTCTAATGCATAACCCCAAAAGCGATAGTGGTAGATCGGTAAGAGACATCATCGATTGCACCATATCTAATAAAGTACGGTTATGACGTTTGGACACACCATTACACTGTGGTGTTCCAGGTGGCGTGAGTAGTGAAACTATTTCACATTGTTTTTACTGAAGGCCAAACTCGCTAACTCAAATATTTTACCTCTACGATCATATCGTAGAAACTCTTATTTTCTTGTTACGATGATTCTCCACTTCACTCTGAAATTCTTTGAACTTTTCAAATGTTTCAGACTTGTGCTTCATTAAGTAGATATACCCATATCTGCTCAAATCATCAGTGAAGGTCAGAAAATAACGATACCCGCCGCGAGCTTCAACACTTATTGGTCCACATATCTGTTGCTCGCTCCACAGTTCCGGAGAACGGAGTTTTAGTCATCTTGCCCATGAGGCATGGTTCGCAAGCACCAAGTGATTCATAATCAAGTGATTCCAAAAGTCCATCACTATGGAGTTTCTTCATGCGCTTTACACCAATATGACTTAAACGGCAGTGCCACAAATAAGTTGCACTATCATTATTAACCTTGCATCTTTTGGCTTCAATATTATGAATATGTGTATCACACGATCGAGATCCAACAAACCATTTTCATTGGGTGTATGACCATAGAAGGTTTTATTCATGTAAACAGAACAACAATTATTCTCTAACTTACATGAATAACCGTATTGCAATAAACATGATCAAATCATATTCATGTTCAACACAAACACCAAATAACACTTATTTAGGTTCAACACTAATCCCGAAAGTATAGGGAGTGTACGATGATGATCATATCAATCTTGGAACTACTTCCAATACACATCGTCACTTCATCCTTTAACTAGTTTCTGTTCATTATGCAACTCCTATTTCGAGTTACTACTCTTTAGCAACTGAACCAATATCAAATACCGAGGGGTTGCTATGAACATTAGTAAAATACACATCAATAATCTGTATATCAAATATACCTTTGTTCACTTTGCCATCCTTCTTATCCGCCAAATATCTAGGGCAGTTCCACTTCTAGTGACCATTTCCTTTGCAGTAGAAGTACTTGTTTCAGGCTTGAGTTTAGCTTTGGGTTTCTTCACGGGAGTGACAACTTGCTTGTCATTCTTCTTGAAGTTCCCCTTCTATCCCTTTGCCCTTTACTTTAAACAAGTGGTCTGGTTAACCATCAACACTTGATGCTCTTTCTTGATTTCTACCTTCGCCGATTTCAGCATCGTGAAGAGTTCGGGAATTACTTTCGTCATTCCTTGCATATTATAGTTCATCACGAAGTTCTACTAACTTGGTGATAGTGTCTAGAGAACTTTGTCAATTACTATCTTATCTGGAAGATTAACTCCCACTTGATTCAAGCAATTGTACTACCCAGACAATCTGAGCACATGCTCACTGGTTGAGCTATTCTCCTCCATCTTGTAGGCAAAGTACCGTCAGAGGTCTTATACCTCTCGACACGGGCATGAGTATGAAATACTAATTTCAACTCTTGGAACATCTCATATGCTCCGTGGCGTTTCAAAACGTTTTTGAAGTCCCGGTTATAAGCCGTAAAGCATGGTGCACTAAACTATCAAGTAGTCATCATATCGAGCTTTTGTCAAAACGTTCATAACGTCTACATCTGCTCCTGCAATAGGTCTGTCACCTAGCGGTGCATCAAGGACATAATTCTTCTGTACAGCAATGAGGATAATCCTCAGATCACGGAACAATTCCGCATCATTGCTACTAACATCTTTCAACTTGGTTTTCTCTAGGAACATATGAAAAACAAACGGGGAGCAACATCGCGAGCTATTGATCTACAACATAGATATGCTAATACTACCAGGACTAAGTTCATGATAAATTAAAGTTCAATTAATCATATTACTTAAGAACTCCCACTTAGATAGACATCCCTCCGGTCATCTAAATGATCACGTGATCCAAATCAACTAAACCATGTCCGATCATCACGTGAGATGGAGTAGTTTCAATGGTGAACATCTTATGTTGATCATATCTACTATATGATTCACGCTCGACCTTTCGGTCTCCAGTGTTCCGAGGCCATATCTGCATATGCTAGGCTCGTCAAGTTTAACCCGAGTATTCCGCGTGTGCAAAACTGTCTTACACCCGTTGTATTTGAACGTAGAGCTTATCACACCCGATCATCACGTGGTGTCTCAGCACGACGAACTTTCGCAACGGTGCATACTCAGGGAGAACACTTATACCTTGAAATTTAGTAAGGGATCATCTTATAATGCTACCGTCGTTCTAAGCAAAATAAGAAGCATAATAAGATAAACATCACATGCAATCAAAATATGTGACATGATATGGCCATCATCATCTTGTGCTTTTGATCTTCATCTCCAAAGCACCGTCATGATCACCTTCGTCACCGGCGCGACACCTTGATCTCCATCGTAGCATCGTTGTCGTCTCGCCAACTATTGCTTCTACGACTATCGCTACCGCTTAGTGATAAAGTAAAGCAATTACATGGCGATTGCATTTCATACAATAAAGCGACAACCATATGGCTCCTGCCAGTTGCCGATAACATTACAAAACATGATCATCTCATACAAAAACCGTATAACTCATCATGTCTTGACCATATCACATCACAACATGCCCTGCAAAAACAAGTTAGACGTCCTCTACTTTGTTGTTGCAAGTTTTACGTGGCTGCTACGGGCTTAGCAAGAACCGTTCTTACCTACGCATACAAAACCACAACGATGTTTCGTCAAGTATGTGATGTTTTAACCTTCACAAGGACCAGGCGTAGCCACACTTGATTCAGCTAAAGTGAGAGAGACAGACACCCGCCAGTCACCTTTAAGCAACGAGTGCTCATAACGGTGAAACCAGTCTCGCGTAAGCGTACGCGTAATGTCGGTCCGGGCCGCTTCATCTCACAATACCGCCGAAGCAAAGTATGACATGCTGGTAAGCAGTATGACTAGTATCGCCCACAACTCATTGTGTTCTACTCGTGCATATCATCTACGCATAGACCTGGCTCATGATGCCACTGTTGGGGAACGTAGTATTTTAAAATTTTCCTACGATCACGCAAGATCTATCTACCAGATGCATAGCAACTAGAGGGAAGAGTGTGTCTACGTACCCTCGTAGACTGGGAGCGGAAGCGTCAAGTGACGAGGTTGATGTAGTCGAACTTCTTCACGATTCAACCGATCAAGCACCGAACGTACGACACCTCCGCGTTCAGCACACGTTCAGCTTGATGACGTCCCACGAGCTCTTGATCCAGTTGAGCTTCACGGGAGAGTTTCGTCAGCACGACGGCGTGGTGACGGATATGATGTATTCACCGGCGCAGGGCTTCGCCTAAGCACCGCGACGGTATGACCGAGGTGTGTTTCTGTGGAGGGGGGCACCGCACACGGCTGGAACAATTCAACTTGTGTGTCTTTGGGTGCCCCCTGCCCCCGTATATAAAGGAGCAAGGGGGGAGGCCGGCCGGCCCTTGTTTGGTGCGCCTAGAGGTGCAATCCTACTAGGAATAGGATTGCAATCCTATTCCTAGTAGGAATCACCAAAGAAGGAAGAGAGGGAAAGGAAAAGAGGGAGAGGTGGCGCCCCCCCAATCCTAGTCCAACTAGGAACCCTAGGTGGGGCGCCGGCCAGCCCTATGGGCTGCCTCTCTCTTTCCCTTAAGGCCCACTATGGACCATCCCCTTTCGTAGGGGGTTCCGGTAACCCCCTCCGGCAATCCCGTTAAATCCGAAACTTTTCCGGAACACTTCCGGTGTCCGAATATAGTCGTCCAATATATCAATCTTTATGTCTCGGACATTCCAAGACTCCTCGTCATGTCCGTGATCTCATCCGGGACTCCGAACTACCTTCGGTACATCAAAACTCATAAACTCATAATACCGATCGTCATCAAACGTTAAGCGTGCGGACCCTACGGGTTCGAGAACTATGTAGACATGACCGAGACTCATCTCCGGTCAATAACCAATAGCGGAACCTGGATGTTCATATTGGCTCCTACATATTCTACGAAGATCTTTTATCGGTCAAAACCGCATAACAACATACGTTGTTCCTTTTGTCATCGGTATGTTACTTGCCCGAGATTCAATCGTCGGTATCTCCATACCTAGTTCAATCTCGTTACCGGCAAGTCTCTTTACTCGTTCCGTAACACATCATCTCGTGACTAACTCATTAGTCTTTTGCTTGCAAGGCTTACTGTTATGTGTGTTACCGAGAGGGCCCAGAGATACCTCTCCGACACTCGGAGTGACAAATCCTAATCTTGATCTATGCCAACACCACGAATACTTTCGGAGACACCTGTAGAGCATCTTTATGATCACCCAGTTACGTTGTGACGTTTGATAGCACACAAGGTGTTCCTACGGTATTCGGGAGTTGCATAATCTCATAGTCATTGGAACATGTATAAGTCATGAAGAAAGCAATAGCAGTAAAACTAAACGATCATAGTGCTATGCTAACAGATGGGTCTTGTCCATCACATCATTCTCCTAATGATGTGATCCCGTTGATCAAATGACAACTCATGTCTATGGCTAGGAAACATAACCATCTTTGATCAATGAGCTAGTCTAGTAGAGGCATACTAGGGACATACTGTTTTGTCTATGTATCCACACATGTACTAAGTTTCGGTTAATACAATTCTAGCATGAATAAAAGACATTTATCATGATATAAGGAAATACAAATAACATCTTTATTATTGCCTCTAGGGCATATTTCCTTCAGGTTTCCCATTCGGGAGTGAAAAAAACCCTGTCTAGGACACTCCGCACCGGATTGGTCTGTTTATTTGTCCAAGTAAACCTGGCTCCAGTCCGAGCCGCCTCCCTGAGGACAGCAGAGGCAATGGCCTGATTAAACATGGACACCCTTGTCCACTCTATATTATCATTATTCTTGTCCGCATCCGAGCGGATCAAGTTGAAATCTCCCCCAACCACCACTGGTAGGTTGAGGTCTCTCTTAGCTCCCACCACCGTAGTAACCTCACGCAGGAAATCGTGGGAGCGCGCGTGGTCAGCAGGGCCGTAAACGCAGATGGCAACCCAAGTTAGCCCCGTGCCCTTATGTTTAATGGTAGCAGATAAAAAGAAAGTGCCAACCTCCCAAGCCAAAACATCACAAATATCCCGATTGCAACCCATAAGAAGGCCACCGGAATGTCCCGTGGAGGGCAACCAGTGCCACTCGAAACGTTGAAGAGGGTCGTAGGCAAGGAGATCTCTGTGAGAGAAGTCTAGTTTAATCGTTTCTTGCAGCGCAATAAAATCAATACGTTCCTTAGCAATGTACTCCCTAAGTTGGGTGCGACGGCCAGCATGACCGCAGCCCCGAATGTTCCAAAATAGGAAACGCATCTATATCACACGGTTACGGAGGCGAACACCTCTAGAGGTGATAGCTTTGGCCACTCGCTTCTTTGTCTGGCCCCGTCCCTGCGAGGCCCAAGAGGAAGAAGGAGGAACACAGGCTTCCCCTGTCTGTGTTTCCTCACCGGGCACCACTTCATCTCCAGCCCCTACTGGAATGATGGCAAGTTGATCCGCCGCCAAGCACCTGGCTGCGGCCTCAGCCAGGGAGGCCTAAGCCTCTTCCCGTGCCCGAATTAAGGATATGAGTTCGCAAGGGGGGTTGGGAACACTGACACCCGAATCATCTAGAATGGACGCGAGATGCTCGTCGGAAAAGGCATTAAGAATACGGAAAGAGGGAGGGGGATTACCTGCGGCCTCCATGTTCTTGTCTGCGATGCGGAGCTGCGCACTTTCCATGGACGATAGCTCGCCCAGCTTGGTCTTGGCACGGGCACTAGGAGCACGTTGCGCCACCGGCGTCGCCTTGGATCGCTTGGCCTTGCTGTTGGTCCCGGTTGCTCCTAATGCCACCCCCAGCTCGCCACCCAGTTCCGCAGGATTCCCCGCCGCCGCCGTTGGTGCTTTGGTGGCAGTCTTCCGTCCCGCCGTCTTCTTAGGCTAACGGCTCGAGCTGTTCGAACCACGGCGAGGGCCCGGGGTCAGCTCGCCGTCTCCAAGCACCACCAGCTCAAGATCTTCATTCGTATGTGTGGAGGAGGGAGGAACCAGCTTAGCCGAACCAACCCCAGCCTTGCTCGACAAGGGGAGTGGCATAGCCTCCAGATTGGATCCGTACTCGTTGAAGGTGGTGTCAAGCGACCGATCCAGTGGAGGTACACTGACGGCCGTATGTTGGGTCGCCATCCCTATGGCCCCAGCATCAGAGGTTAAAGCTCCCAGCTTCTCCCAAGTTTCTATGTCAATGGAGGTGTCATGTAAACTCTCATCGGGTTCCTCAGTCACAACAGGGATAGGGGGAATGCCGACCGCAGTCTTGCCCTGCACGCGTGCACCGCCGGAACCGCTAGGGTTCGTGCCATGGGCGGGTGGCAGCTGCGCGCACAGCCCCTTGGCAGGAGCCGCGCACTTGGGTGGGTTTGTGGCTGCCACCACAAGATGTGCACGCTCGCCGCCGCGCTTAGGGATGACCTCCCTTTCCACTTTGATTTGGTATCCCTCGTTGTTGAACCAAACTTCCACCACACCATTGAGTTTCTCGGGCGCACGGCAAGCAATCTTCATCTCGACAGGCCCCAACCTGATCAGCGATAGTTCGTCGACCACGATTGGCCGCCCCAGCATCCGAAGGCCCTCCTTGATGCGGTCCTCGCGCCTGCGCTTCTTTGGAATGCCGTCGAGACGAACCCATGTCTCTGGCATCAGCATTGGTTGGATCTCCTCGTGTAACATATCTCGCACCCTTGCGGTTATGTCATTAATGGAGAGGAAAAGCTTGCCACTTGATTTGGCCATGTGTAAAAGGTCTGCAGAAGGGAAAACCACTAAGAAATCATCATCGCCAACTTGAGTTACCTGCCAGTCCCAGTCAATTGCCACCATGTGCTTCAACTCTTGCTTAAGGATGCGTAGCGTCAGTTTTCCGGGCTCAGCAGAGAGGATGGCCACGTTCTTGATGCGCTCGTCGATGGGGGTCTCCAGTTCGCCGTCGTCATCATATTCCAGGCAGAAGAAACCTTCCCCGGAAATTGCACTTTCCATGATTTGCAGGTGTAGTTGCCGACTCCTCGTCAGACAGTTGGCCGAGGCGTCTCCTTCCTCTTTGCACAGCACGCAAAGAGGCTTGAACTTACACCTAGATTGATAGTGACCGAGGCGGCCGCATTTGAAACACTCCACCTCCGGAGCTTCCTCCACCGGGATTGGCTCCGCCGCCATGCCCTTTGATGCCCCAGGGAGATCCACTGCCGACGGATCTGAGGTAGCCCGTGGCTTCTTGGGCAACGGGGCCTCCATGCTGCCCCCCGCATGGAACTGTCCCTCCAGTTTTTTCTCCAGCGCGCGCCGTCGCTGGAAGCTCTGCTTCTTGTTCTTCCTAGCTTGTTGTTGGATCCACCATGGGGGAGGGGGACCCCAATCCCCCTCACGCCCACCGAGCTCGCGCGCCACGTCGGGCCCTGCACGACCGTCTCGCCCATCCGAGCGTTCCCGCATCGAGCGCTTGGCCTTGTCACGGAGCTCCCTCTCATGCCGCCGATCCGCCTCCGGGTCCGAAGACTCCAAAGGGCGCTTCTCTGCTCGCCGGTCGCCCATCACCGCCGCCGCGAAAGATCTGAGGAGGGGAGGAGGGGGAGCAAGAGGCTTGAGGGTGCGAGCGGAGTGAGCAAGGCGCCGCACCTCCAGAGGAGTGGCAGGAAACCCTAAATGGGGATCCAGACTCCCTCGCCTCAGCCATATATACCCCCACCCCTCGAAGGCGCGGGCCCTTGCGGTGTGGGCCGTGGAGGCCCGACGGGGTCCGACCGCACAGGCCTAGAAGAGACGCCCGTCCCCACTGGGCCACAGGACAGATCCCCCAAGGCAGACCGGCCCCCGCGGTCAGGCCCCCCACGGGTGGGCCAGCGAGAGCAGGCCCATCCGAGCGGCTCGGCCCGAGAGGCTCCACCGGCCCAACCCTAGGACCAGCGACAACCAGAGCCCCCGACCGTGCGCGTGGCTGCGCCGCCGCACTCGGCGCCGGAGACGGAGCAGGGGGCCGAAGCTCCGGCCACTCCGTCGAGGGGGTCACCAGACCAGCCTGCAGCAACCTCGCCGCCGTCGAGGCCCGGATAGAGCCAGCCGCATCAACCTGCCCCCCAGTGCCTATGGTCTCCGTCGGACGCCAGATCCGCCCCGCCGTGGCGCGGGATCCTTTGCCCCCAGGGGCAAAACGGCGAGCCGGCGCCAGCGCTGGCCTGGTCACCGCCGCAGCGAACGCGATGAAGTCCTCCACCGTAGGCCCCGCCGAAGTCTTGCGCAGGTCGGACCCCGACGCGGCGAGCTCCCCTCCCTCGGGCGCATCGTCCTCCTCATCCGATCCCTCCTCAGATAGGGCCCAGAAGCGATTGGCACGGGGGCCGGCGATGCGTGAAGCCAACTCCGGCGCCCCTACAACCGCCGGAGGTTTGCCGTCGCGGGGGGAAGCACCACCGTGGCGGACTAACGTCCAGCTCCCCGACGTGACCGAAACCCGCTCCGTCCGCGGCTCCCCGGAGCCCGCGCCCACTCCCACGCGCGGGAGGGAGCCGGCCGACGCCCAGCACGCCGGCGATTCGCCGTCCCGCGGCCTGCGCGGCGCGCCCGCCCCGGCCTCTCCGCCGTCGTCAGCGCTGGGGTCTCTCCGTCGTCGCCAGCGCGCCTCTCCAACGGCTCGAATTCAAAAGCCATCGTCCAGCTAGTCCCCATTTCCTTCATGTCCACTAGTATTGATACCTATTACTATCCCCGTTTCTAAATACAAGTCTTTTTTTTAGAGAAAAGGACTACATACGGATGTGTTAGACATATTTTAGAGTGTGGATTCATTCATTTTGCACCGTATGTTATTCGCATTGAAATCTATATTTAAAAACGAAGGGTGCATAAAACAACCACGTAGGTATGCACGTATGTATAGTTTGGTTATTATATTCCTGGAGTATCATACCTCAATCACATCTCTATCGGGTGTTCATAGATATCATCTGTCGAGGTATTCGGTTTACATACATGTATAATCTTATTAAAAGATGGTGACACTTATGGATATATACCAATAAATTTCACATCAAGCTGAGTACATACAGAGAAATATCTTGAGTATGCACAGTTTTTTTGTGGGGACTTGAGAGTATGCACTTAAGTTATATTAGACTTTGTTTATAGGCATTTAATAAAACCTAGAATAAATCTTTAGGAGTAGTAGAATTGTTTAAGGAAAGAAATTGTTTATGAAGGAATCAATAGCATGCATTTTTTGGAAGCTAATCTGCAATGAATGGACGTGGAGGTACTAGTGCACGCAAGCAGAAAAATGGAAAGCAAATTGTTTGGAAGGTAATAGTGATTATTTGCAAGAAGAAAATGCACTAACGGGATGGATCCAGAGCAAGGTGCCCCGGATATATGTAAGGCACAGATGCTTTCCAAAATCAAACTCTGACCGTAAAGTACGTCAATAAGAAATATTTTTATGACTGACAAATTATATACTAATGAGAAGTTTTTTCGGATTTGAATTCAGCAGTATAACTTTTATGACATAGTATAAGATACATGTGGTCAGTCTAGTTTTTGGTCAAAGTTAGTTTTGGGATGCATGTGCGCCTTATTCATTGGAATGGAGGGAGTACGTAGGTAATAATATAGATTTGATCATTAGTTCAGAACCTGGTAAAGTTACCTGATATTATTAGTTTGTTTGTTATGTTAGCATAGACATATGTACCACTTAGCTTATTAATACTCATACATATCTTATACACCCAAACTCACTGGCGGAGCTTCACAGCAATGTCG
>LR738716.1:10581183-10617317 GCA_902687465.1 Secale cereale
AGCCCCCTCAGCTATACACATAGCTCCACCACTGCCCAAACTCAACCAATAACGATCATGATTAATTCACCGAGACAACAATGTAATGGCACAGCAACAAAAAAGCATCAGATCTTGTCGGATACATATAATCTGCAAAAAAGAGGCAAAGAACAATCTTGTCTCCGACGGCAGAAAGAGAAAGAGAGGATGGATTCTTTGTTTATTGATCCACCTCTTAGATAGATAGATCAGGAGTGCGATATGTTTTGAGGGACGACTGCGTGGAGTGAATTGCAGCGGACGCACTTGCAGACAGATTCGTCACAAATCCCGCCACAAAAGCCATTATCGACGCATGTCTCGGCACAGGCTCGGGCGGCGCAGGCCGGAACTCTGTGCCAAAGCAACTCCCTGCTTGCACCAACATCTATGTGCATATACAGGGGAAAAAAATGGAGGTTTTGTCATAAGATAAGAGGTACTACTATACAGAAATTACAAATTAAGATCTTTTAGAATCATACCGAAAGACGCAAGGAGCAGCGCCAATGCCACTACCAGGACGGTGATCTTGATAGCCATGATCGCCCAAGGAGTGGAAGTACAAAACACTAGCTTTGGGCTTAATAACTTGTCTAGCTAGGTTGTACAAGAAGAAGCAATCCACGGTCTACTAGTTCGGAGTGTGATTTATAGAGAAGCACAAGTGTTATCCGTACGTATGGAAATATATCCTGGATATGCAATTTAGGTAATATTTTAATGTCAACTTTTTAATTTGTTTTTATTGCTTACCACATATATCACGTGGTATTTTAATATCAACCTTAGAGAAGATAGCGCTGATAATACTAAATACTAGTAACCTTCCTCTTATATTGGTATTAATTAATACTAAAAGATTTGGGGTGGTCAACGCTGATGGCATTGCGTGATTTCTAGTGATCCGTTGCTTTCACATCCAGGCCGAAAATATGATTGCTTTACATATATAGAAAATACGATTGCTTTACATATAAAAAAATATGTTTGCTGTCACAGGGACCGTGCAAGCGCTGCAGTCAAACGTGCAGTTTGTGACACAGCCTGCGTACAGGATTTTGCATTAGTTATGATTAATTTGTTTTCAAACAACTTCTTCCTCAAATCAACGCATGTCATACACCTGTAGGATGAGATCTGTCGTACATATAGCAGATTTTCTACACAGACTTCAAGCGTGAGAGTCCTTAGTTCCGAAATGGAATGGCTGTGTGAACGACCGTCTTGAATCCAAAATTTTAAGTTGCTTCGTCCAGTTAACCTTTCTGTTTCGGATTCTAAAACACGATTTATTTTTTTCTTTCAAATTGCTTCCATGAAACTAAATAAAGATGAGTGCTTTGCTTAACTAGCAGGTAGTGCGCGGCAAGTCGCCGCGCCTCACTGGTTCGTCTGGGAATTGTCGAAGCGTTGCAAGATTTTTTATTGAACTCAACATATATTGAATAAACTTGGTAATACAGAGCACAAGAGAGAAAATGGAGTGAAATAAGAAAACTACTGGTAAAAGCTATATTTTTTAGGGAACCCATGAGAAGTTTGTTAACTTGACTATATGAAATCCGAAGAACTATCATTAAAATCAATATTTTAGAGTTAGCCTATGAGAACTTACAAAATTTTCATGTGTTTCCACGGACTAACAGAAAAAGTGCAGATACAAGCATGTAAAAAAGATTTAATTTCCTCTCTCAGTATATCCCTATAATCTCGGTCATCGAACAATATCAATCCAACGACCTAGATTGATACATAAACGCTCAACATGTTTAAACTGCAATTAATATCATATCATATATTACAATATATACCGTCAATGCAAGCACACATTTGACGCATAAATTGATGTCCTGCCTAATATAAACATGTAATTAATTTCTTCTCTAATTGACATCCTTTTGTATGGCTTCTAGGAAGGTAATCTCACATATATGGTGTGATTTTGAATGATTAATTACATAATATTTACATAGGGTCAGACTAATCGATTCGCCTTTTAGTGGAAGGGTGAAAACTAGCATGGGGTGGTGGTGGTGGGAGGTGAAGGCAAAAATAAACCATGGACACAAAAATAAACCATGAGTACCGGACTACCAACTCCTAGAGATTCATTGTACGCAACTGAAAAAACGACCCGCGAGAGGAAATTTGATGTAATCAACAAAAGTAACACATGGTAACCCGGTACATAATCACAAAAGTAGTTAGAATAAAAAAAATCATAAATCACAAATAAAAATAAAATCTACCTACAGATATGTCTGTCGGGACATGCATACTCTAATTTATGAAGATAAAACTCAAATATTTTGTGCTCTAACATGTACAATATAAACTTGTAGATGAACATGTCCTATGATAGAGATGATTTGGCCCAATTATGTGAAATACAAACTGAAATTTTGCAATTTGGAAAATAATGTAAAACTTCAAAGCTTAACTTGTAGAAAGGACAAATATCTAACACAAAGTGCTTATTAATTTATATTGCTTATTATTAACATCACTACCTGAGTATATGGCAGGGTAACAGGATATTAGAAGAATGAATAGTTACCATCACTACTTGAGGATATGTACCGGAAAGGAATTGAGGATGTCATATTTTCGATTTGGAAGAACACTCAGAGAGCATTCTTCGGAATCAACAATGATAACCCACAAGTATAGGGGATCAATTGTAGCTTCTTTCGATAAGTAAGAGTATCGGACCCAACGAGGAGCTAAAGGTAGAACAAATATTCCCTCAAGTTCTATCGACCACCGATACAACTCTACGCACGCTTAACGTTCGCTTTACCTAGAACAAGTATAAAACTAGAAATACTTTGTAGGTGTAATGGGATAGGTTTGCAAGAATATAAAGAGCACGTAAATAAAAACTAGGAGCTGTTTTAGGTAAATAAGCAATAAAGTTAGTATAGCGAGTGTGGAAAAGTGGTGGTAGGAGTTGTGAAATTGTCCCTAGGCAATTGACTACGTTACTAGACCGATAGCAAGTTTTGTGTGGGAGAGGCCACTGCTAGCATATCATCCCTGACTTGGAATTTTATGCACTTATGATTGGAACTATTAACAGGCATCCGCAACTACTAACGTTCATTATGGTAAAACCCAACCATAGCATTAAGCTATATTGGTCCCCCATCAATCCCGTATGCATCAATTTCTACGCTAGGTTGAAGCTTCTGTCACTCTTGCCCTCCAATACGTAGTTCTATCAACATACAACTAACCCTATGGTGTGATCCACACGCGCGCTCATATGATGGGAACCAAAGGACAACAACATAACCACAAGCAATTTAAACCAATCATAGCAATCCACCAATCACCGATAGGACAACGAAAATCTACTCAGACATCATAGGATGACAACACATCATTGGATAATAATATGATGAGACGCACAACTTAAAGTCAAAGGCAAAGGCAAAGCCAAAGCCAAAGGCTTCGAGGGATATGGTGAGACGCATAACTGGACTCACATTACCCCCTTCTCGCAGCTTCCCTATTTCAAGGACCCCAAACTTCCTTACAACATCGATGTGATGCACACCGAAAAGAATGTACGTTTAAAGTCTTTTTTCTTCTATAGTTTAGGAATATGCCTTTTTATGCTTTTTTATCAATGTGTTTATTATTCCTTATTATTATGCCTTTTCCTTCATTTTATTAATGTACTAATTATTTATTCTCTTTCCAATGCAGGTTCGTGGAACATGGGCAAGGGGAAGGCCGGCGGCGTGGGTTTCCTACGCAAGGTCGTAAGTCGGGGTGGTCGAGCACATAATCCTCCCTCCCGACTACTTGACGATGACTCCTCACAGGGATGTCGAGGGAGAGGTGCCCCTAGAGAAGGAGGGGGCGGGGGGAGAGCCCCTAGAGGGCGAGGAGGTGGGAGGAGAGCCACTACAGGGGGGTCGCGGCCAGAAAGAGCGCACCCTCACTGACTTAGGGGTGTTGTCTTTGAGGCCCTTCTCTAGTGAGGTACCCTCCTCTAGTGAGGTACCCTCTGACGATGATGATGATGAGGAGGTTGGGGAGGGAGACGAGGAGGAGGAGGAGGTTCGGGAGGGGGACGACGAGGAGGAGGCAGGCGAGGAGGATGGTGGTGGCGGGGATGATGGTGGTGGCGGGGATGATGGTGGTGGCGGGGAGGGGGTTGGCAACAAGGGGTGGTTGCATGGTAACGCAAATCTGCCAAAACAGATTCCTGCTACCGAGGAGCAGAAGTGGCTCATTGAGCCCACGGGCAAAGAGTAAGTGGCACTTTATAATACTTTCATTCTTTTGCTTGTCACATGCTCATTTCGGTAGTTATTTATTTTGCTTACCACATGCTAATATTTCATTCTTTTGCAGCAACTAGATATATCCTAATGAGGCTCGTATTCCCAATGGCCTCATTACCGTCTTGCTCAAGGTACACTGGACGGGGCTGTACTGTCCAGATCCAGTCAGGCACCCGGACCGTCGGGTTTTGGCCACGAGCTGGGACTACTGGGAAGTGGCCCTCCACGCAGACCATGAGACCCATGCCAAGGCCGTGATCACTAATTTCTGGGTGAGTTCTCTTCAGAAGCACAAGTCCATTCTGGTTTCATGAATGATTTAACTCATGGCTTCTTCCATTTCTTGTTTCATTAATGATTGTAGAAATACTATCGAGTTCTTCCGGAGCACAAGGTGAAGGAAATATGCCCTAGAGGAAATAATAAAGTGTTATTTATATTTCCTTATATCATGATAAATGTTTATTATTCATGCTAGAATTGTATTAACCGGAAACTTAGTACATGTGTGAATACATAGACAAAACAGAGTGTCCCTAGTATGCCTGGGAACAACGTATGTTGTTATGCGGTTTGTCCGATAAAGATCTTCGTAGAATATGTAGGAGCCAATATGAGCATCCAGGTTCCGCTATTGGTTATTGACCGGAGATGAGTCTCGGTCATGTCTACATAGTTCTCGAACCCGTAGGGTCCGCACGCTTAACGTTTGATGACGATCGATATTATGAGTTTTGATGTACCGAAGGTAGTTCGGAGTCCCGGATAAGATCACGGACATGACGAGGAGTCTCGGAATGTCCGAGACGTAAAGATTGATATATTGGACAACTATATTCGGACACCGGAAGCGTTCCGTAAAGTTTCGGAATTAACCGGAGTGCCGGGGGTTACCGGAACCCCCCGGGGAAGCTATGTGCCTTAATGGGCCATAGGAGAAAGAAAGAGGGAGGGCCAGGGCTGGGCCGCGCGCCCCCACCCCTTGGTCCGAATTGGACAAGGAAGGAGGGGGGGCCGGCGCCCCTTTCCTTCTCCCTCTCCCTCTCCTTCCTTCCCCCCTTCTCCCTCTTGGTGATTCCTACTAGGAATAGGATTGCAATCCTATTCCTAGTAGGATTACTCCTCCTAGGCACACTAATAGGGGCCGGCCGGCCTCTCCCCTTGCTCCTTTATATACGGGGGCAGGGGGGCACCCTAGAACACACAAGTTGATCTCTCCAGCCGTGTGCGGTGCCCCCTCCACAGAAACACACCTCGGTCATACCGTTGCAGTGCTTAGGCGAAGCCCTGCGCCGGTAACTTCATCATATCCGTCACCAGACCGTCGTGCTGGCAAAACTCTCCCGTGAAGCTCAACTGGATCAAGAGCTCGTGGGACGTCATCAAGCTGAACGTGTGCTGAACACGGAGGTGCCGTACGTTCGGTGCTTGATCGTATTGATCGCGAAGAAGTTCGACTACATCAACCGCGTCACTTGACGCTTCCGCTTTTGGTCTACAAGGGTATGTAGACACACTCCCCCCCTCGTTGCTATGCATCTGGTAGATAGATCTTGCGTGATCGTAGGAAAATTATGAAATACTACGTTCCCCAACAGTGGTATCAGAGCCAGGTCTATGCGTAGATGATATGCACGAGTAGAACACAAGTGAGTTGTGGACGATACTAGTCATACTGCTTACCAGCATGTCATACTTTGTTTCGGAGGTATTGTGAGATGAAGCGGCCCGGACCGACATTATGCGTACGCTTACGCGAGACTGGTTTCACCGTTATGAGCACTCGTTGCTTAAAGGTGACTGACGGGTGTCTGTCTCTCTCACTTTAGCTGAATCAGTGTGACTACGCCCGGTCCTTGTGAAGGTTAAAACAACACATACTTGACGAAACATCGTTGTGGTTTTGTATGCGTAGGTAAGAACGGTTCTTGCTAAGCCCGTAGCAGCCACGTAAAACTTGCAACAACAAAGTAGAGGACGTCTAACTTGTTTTTGCAGGGCATGTTGTGATGTGATATGGTCAAGACATGATGAGTTATACGGTTTTGTATGAGATGATCATGTTTTGTAAAGTTATCGGCAACTGGCAGGAGCCATATTGTTGTCGCTTTATTGTATGAAATACAATCGCCATGTAATTGCTTTACTTTATCACTAAGCGGTAGCGATAGTCGTAGAAGCAATAGTTGGCGAGACGACAACGATGCTACGATGGAGATCAAGGTGTCGCACCGGTGACGAAGGTGATCATGACGGTGCTTTGAAGATGGAGATCAAAAGCATAAGATGATGATGGCCATATCATGTCACATATTTTGATTGCATGTGATGTTTATCTTATTATGCTTCTTATTTTGCTTAGTACGACGGTAGCATTATAAGATGACCCCTTACAAAATTTCAAGGTATAAGTGTTCTCCCTGAGTATGCACCGTTGCAAAAGTTCGTCGTGCCGAGACACCATGTGATGATCGGGTGTGATAAGCTCTACGTTCAAATACAACATGTGTAAGCCAGTTTTGCACACGCAGAATACTCAGGTTAAACTTGACGAGCCTAGCATATGCAGATATGGCCTCGGAACGCTGGAGACCGAAAGGTCGAGCGTGAATCATATAGTAGATATGATCAACATAAGATGTTCATCATTGAAACTACTCCATCTCACGTGGTGATCGGACATGGTTTAGTTGATTTGGATCACGTGATCATTTAGATGACCAGAGGGATGTCTATCTAAGTGGGAGTTATTTAAGTAATATGATTAAATTGAACTTTAATTTATCATGAACTTAGTCCTGATAGTATTTGCAAATTATGTTGTAGATCAATAGCTCGTATTATAGCTACCCTATGTTCCTAGAGAAAACTAAGTTGAAAGATGTTAGTAGCAATGATGCGGACTTGTTCCGTGATCTAAGGATTTTTCATCTTTGCTGCACAGAAGTATTATGTCCTTGATGCACCGCTAGGTGACATATCTATTGCAGGAGCCGATGTAGACGTTATGAACGTTTGACAAGCTCGGTATGATGACTACTTGATAGTTTAGTGCGCCATGCTTTACGGCTTATAACCGGGGCTTCAAAAACAATTTGAACACCATGGAGCATATGAGATGTTCCAAGAGTTGAAATTAGTATTTCATACACATGCCCGTGTCGAGAGGTATAAGACCTCTGATAGTACATTGCCTACAAGATGGAGGAGAATAGCTCAACCAGTGAGCATGTGCTTAGATTGTCTGGGTACTACAATTGCTTGAATCAAGTGGGAGTTAATCTTCCAGATAAGATAGTAATTGACAAAGTTCTCTAGTCACTATCACCAAGTTAGTAGAACTTCGTGATGAGCTATAATATGCAAGGGATGACGAAAGTAATTCCCAAGCTCTTCGCGATGCTGAAATCGGCGAAGGTAGAAATCAAGAAAGAGCATCAAGTGCTGATGGTTAACAAGACCACTAGTTTCAAGTAAAGGTCAAAGGGATAGAAAGGGAACTTCAAGAAGAATGACAAGCAAGTTGTCACTCCCGTGAAGAAACCCAAAGCTAAACTCAAGCCTGAAACTAAGTGCTTCTACTGCAAAGGAAATAGTCACTAGAAGTGGAACTGCCCTAGATACTTGGCGGATAAGAAGGATGGCAAAGTGAACAAAGGTATATGTGATATACAGATTATTGATGTGTACTTTACTAGTGTTCATAGCAACCCCTGGGTATTTGATACCGGTTCAGTTGCTAAAATTAGTAACTCGAAATGAGAGTTGCAGAATGAACAGAGACTAGTTAAAGGTGAAGTGACGATGTGTGTTGGAAGTAGTTCCAAGATTGATATGATCATCATCGCACACTCCCTATACTTTCGGGATTAGTGTAGAACCTAAATAAATGTTATTTGGCATTTGCGTTGAGCATGAATATGATTTGATCATGTTTGTTGCAATACAGTTATTCATTTAAAGTCATATAATAATTGTTATTCTGTTTACATGAATAAAGCCTTCGATGGTAATACACCCAATAAAAATAGTTTGTTGGATCTCGATTGTAGTGATACACATATTCATAATATTGAAGCCAAAAGATACAAGGTTAATAATGATAGTGCAACTTATTTGTGGCACTGCCGTTTAGGTCTTATTGGTGTAAAGCGTATGTAGAAACTCCATAGTGATGGACTTTTGGAATCACTTGATTATGAATCACTTAGTGCTTGCGAACCATGCCTCATGGGCAAGATGACTAAAACTCCGTTCTCCGGAACAATGGAGCGAGCAACAGATTTGTTGGAAATCATACATACTGATGTTTGTGGACCGATGAGTGTTGAAGCTCGCGGCGGGTATCGTTATTTTCTGACCTTCACTGATGATTTGAGCAGATATGGGTATATCTACTTGATGAAGCAAGTTTGAAACATTTGAGAAGTTCAAAGAATTTCAGAGTAAAGTAGAGAATCATCGTAACAAGAAAATAAAGTTTCTACGATCTGATCGTGGAGGTGAATATTTGAGTTAGGAGTTTGGTCTTCATTTGAAACAATGTGGAATAGTTTCACAACTCACGCCACCCAGAACACCACATCGTAATGGTGTGTCTGAACGTCGTAATCATACTTTATTAGATATGGTGCGGCCTATGATGTCGCTTACCGATTTACCACTATCGTTTTGGGTTATGCATCAGAGACAGCTGCATTCATGTTAAATAGGGCAACATCTAAATCCGTTGAGACGACGCCTTATGAACTATGGTTTGGCAAGAAACCAAAGTTATCGTTTCTTAAAGTTTGGGGCTGCGATGCTTATGTGAAAAAGCTTCAAAACTGATAAGCTCGAACCCAAGTCGGAGAAATGTGTCTTCATAGGATACCCAAAGGAGACTGTTGGGTACACCTTCTATCACATATCCGAAGGCAATATATTCATTGCTAAGAATGGATCCTTTCTAGAGAAGGAGTTTCTCTCGAAAGAAGTGAGTGGGAGGAAAGTGGAACTTGATGAGGTAATTGTACTTTCTCCCGAATTGGATAGTAGTACATCACAGAAACTAGTTCCAGTTATTCCTACACCAATTAGTGAGGAAGCTCATGATGATGATCATCAAACTTTGGATCAAGTTACTGCTAAACTTCGTAGATCAACCAGAGTACGTTCCGCGCCAGAGTGGTGCGGCAACCCGGTTCTGGAAGTCATGTTACTAGACCATGATGAACCTACGAACTATGAGGAAGGGATGCTGAGCCCAGATTCCGCAAAATGGCTTGAGGCCATAAAATCTGGGATGGGATCCATGTGTGAGAACAAAGTGTGGACTTTGGTTGACTTGCTCGATGATCGGCAAGCCATTGAAAATAAATGGATCTTCATGAGGAAGACCGACGCCGACGGTAATGTTACTGTCTACAAAGCTCGACTTGTTGCGAAAGGTTTTCGACAAGTTCAAGGAGTTGACTACGATGAGACTTTCTCACCCGTAGCGATGCTTAAGTCTGTCCGAATCATGTTAGCAATTGCCGCATTTTATGAAATCTGGCAAATGGATAACGAAACTGCATTCTTCAATGGATTAATTAAAAAGAAGTTATATATGATGCAACCAGAAGGTTTTGTCGATCCTAAAGGTGCTAACAAACTGTTCAAGCTCCAGCGATCCATCTATAGACTGGTGCAAGCATCTCGGAGTTGGAATATACACTTTGATGAGGTGATCAAAGCATATGGTTTTATATAGACTTACGGTGAAGCCTGTATTTACAAGGAAGTGAGTGGGAGCACTACAACATTTTTGATAAGTATATGTGAATGACATATTGTTGATCAGAAATAATGTAGAATATTCTGGAAAGCATAAAGGAGTGTTTGAAAGGAGTTTTTTCAAAGAATGACCTCAGTGAAACTGCTTACATATTGGGCATCAAGATCTATAGAGATAGATCAAGATGCTTGATAAGACTTTCGATGAGTACACCTTGATAAGATTTTGAAGTAGTTCAAAATGGATCAGTCAAAGAAGGAGTTCTTACCTGATTTGTAAGGTGTGAAGTTGAGTAAAGACTCAAAGCCTGACCACGGCAGAAAAATATAGAGAGAATGAAAGTCATTCCCTATGCCTCAGCCATAGGTTCTATAAAGTATGCCATGCTGTGTACCAAACCTGTTGTGTACCTTGCCATGAGTTTGACAAGGAGGTACAATAGTGATCCAGGAGTAGATCACTGTACAACGGTAAAAAATATCCTTAGTAACGGGATGACTAAGGAAATGTTTCTCGATTATGGAGGTGATAAAGAGTCCGTCGTAAAGGGTTACACCGATGCAAGCTTTGACACTAATCCAGATGACTCTAAATATCAATCTGGATACATATTGAAAGTGGGAGCAAATAGCTAGAGTAGCTCCATGCAGAGCATTGTAGACATAGAAATTTGCGAAATACATATGGATCTGAATGTGACAGACCCGTTGAATAAACTTCTCTCAGAAGCAAAATATGATCACACCTTATTACTCTTTGGGTGTTAATCACATGGCGATGTGAACTAGATTGTTGAATCTAGTAAACCCTTTGGGCAAAGTGTTATTTATATTTCCTTATATCATGATAAATGTTTATTATTCATGCTAGAATTGTATTAACCAGAAACTTAGTACATGTGTGAATACATAGACAAAACAGAGTGTCCCTAGTATGCCTCTACTAGACTAGCTCATTGATCAAAGATGGTTATGTTTCCTAGCCATAGACATGATTTGTCATTTGATCAACGAGATCACATCATTAGGAGAATGATGTGATGGACAAGACCCATCCATTAGCTTAGCACTATGATCGTTTAGTTTTACTGCTATTGCTTTCTTCATGACTTATACATGTTCCTATGACTATGAGATTATGCAACTCCCAAATACCGGAAGAACACCTTGTGCGCTATCAAACGTCACACCGTAACTGGGTGATTATAAAGATGCTCTACAGGTGTCTCCGAAGGTGTTCGTGGTGTTGGCATAGATCAAGAATAGGATTTGTCACTCCGAGTGTCGGAGAGGTATCTCTGGGCCCTCTCGGTAATGCACATCATAATAAGCCTTGCAAGGAAATGACTAATGAGTTAGTCACGAGATGATGTATTACGGAACGAGTAAAGAGACTTGCCGGTAACGAGATTGAACTAGGTATTGAGATACCGACGATCGAATCTCGGGCAAGTAACATACTGATGACAAAGGGAACAACGTATGTTGTTATGCGATTTGACCGATAAAGATCTTCATAGAATATGTAGGAGCCAATATGAGCATCCAGGTTCCGCTATTGGTTATTGACCGGAGATGAGTCTCGGTCATGTCTACATAGTTCTCGAACCCGTAGGGTCCGCACGCTTAACGTTTGATGACGATCGATATTATGAGTTTATGGGTTTTGATGTAACGCAGGTAGTTCGGAGTCCCGGATAAGATCACATACATGACGAGGAGTCTCGGAATGTCCGAGACGTAAAGATTGATATATTGGACGACTATATTCGGACACCGGAAGCGTTCCGTAAAGTTTCGGAATTAACCGGAGTGCCGGGGGGGGGGGGGGTTACCGGAATCCCCCGGGGAAGCTATGGGCCTTAATGGGCCATAGGAGAAAGAAAGAGGGAGGGACAGGGCTGGGCCACGCGCCCCCCCACCCCTTGGTCCGAATTGGACAAGGAAGGAGGGGGGCTGACGCCCCTTTCCTTCTCCCTCTCCCTCTCCTTCCTTCCCCCCTTCTCCCTCTTGGTGATTCCTACTAGGAATAGGATTGCAATCCTATTCCTAGTAGGATTGCCCCTCCTAGGCGCACCAATAGGGGCCGGCCGGCCTCCCCCCTTGCTCCTTTATATACGGGGGCAGGGGGCACCCTTGAACACACGAGTTGATCTCTCCAGCCATGTGTGGTGCCCCCCTCCACAGAAACACTCCTCGATCATACCGTTGCAGTGCTTAGGCGAAGCCCTGCGCCGGTAACTTCATCATATCTGTCACCACACCGTCGTGCTGACGAAACTCTCCCGTGAAGCTCAACTGGATCAAGAGCTCATGGGACGTCATCAAGCTGAACGTGTGCTGAATGCGGAGGTGCCGTACGTTCGGTGCTTGATCGGTTGGATCGCGAAGAAGTTTGACTACATCAACCGCGTCACTTGACGCTTCCGCTTTCAGTCTACAAGGGTATGTAGACACACTCTCCCCCTCGTTTCTATGCATCTGGTAGATAGATCTTGCGTGATCGTAGGAAAATTATGAAATACTACATTCCCCAACACAAGGCCACTGCTGACCAGATCATGCTGCGCCAAGCCAAGAAGAAGGCCCGCCAGCCTCAGTACGAGGTGCACTGGGTGCTACCTCTTGAGCTTGCGTTGTATTCCCTCGAAGAGGAAAGGGAGATGCAGCATAGTAGCATAAGTATTTCCCTCAGTTTTTGAGAACCAAGGTATCAATCCAGTAGGAGACCACGCGCGAGTCCCTCGCACCTGCACAAACAAATAAGAACTTCGCAGCCAACGCGATAAGGGGTTGTCAATCCCTTTACGGTCACTTACGAGAGTGAGATCTGATAGAGATGATAATTATATTTTTGGTATATTTAGTTTAATAAAACAACAAATAAAAGCAAGAGAAGTAAAGAAGATGTAGATTGATATGTTGAGAATAGACCCGGGGGCCATAGTTTTCTCTAGTGGCTTCTCTCATGAAAGCGGTATTCTACGGCGGGTAAACAAATTACTGTCGAGCAATTGATAGAAAAGAGAATAATTATGAGACTATCTCGGCATGATCATTGTATATAGGCATCACGTCCGTGACAAGTAGACCGAGTCCTGCCTGCATCTACTACTATTACTCCACACATCGACCGCTATCCAGCATGCATCTAGTGTATTGAGTTCATACGAATAGAGTAACGCTTTAAGCAAGATGACATGATGTAGAGGGATAAACTCAAGCAATATGATGAAAACCCCATATTTTTATCCTCGATGGCAACAATACAATACGTGCCTTGCTGTCCCTAATATCACTGGGAAAGGACACCGCAAGATTGAACCCAAAGCCAAGCACTTCTCCCATTGCAAGAACTATAGATCTAGTAGGCCAAACCAAACCAATAATTCGAAGAGACTTGCAAGAATATTATGGGCACACATAAAAAGTTCAGAGAAGAACCAAATATCTTTCAGAGATAACCTTGATCATAAACTCACAATTCATCGGATCTCGACAAACACACCGCAAAAAGAGATTACATCGAATAGATCTCATCGAAGACCGAGGAGAACTTTGTATTGAGATCCAAAGAGAGAGAAGAAGCCATCTAGATACTAGCTATGGACCCAAAGGTCTATGGTAAACTACTCACAACTCATGGTGAGGGCGATGATGATGATGATGAAGGCCTCCGTGATGGATCCCCCTCCCGGAACAGGCTCCAAGATGGGATCTCCACGGGAACAGAAGCTACAGCGGTGGAATTAGGGTTTTCTCTCTGCGTATGGAGTTTCTGGGGCACGTAGGTATATATATAGGAAGAAGGAGGGCACCAGGGGCCGTGTGGGCCAGCCTCAAGGCAGGGGGGCGCGCCCCCCACCCTCGAGGGCTGGCCCTTCGTCCCCTGACTTGGTCCTGAAATTTCCCGAGCGTGATTTCCTCCAAAAATATCTCTCGCGAAGGTTTCATTCCGTTTGGATTCCATTTGATATTCCTTTTCTGCAAAACCCTGAAATAGGCAAAAAACAACACTTTGGACTGGGCCTTTGGGTTAGTAGGTTAGTCCCAAAAATGATATAAAAGTGAATGATAAAGCCCATTAAACAGACTAACCTACTAACCCAAAGGCCCAGTCCAGATTGCTATTTTTTTTTGCCTATTTCAAGGTTTTGCAGAAAAGGAATATCAATCGAAGTCCAAACGGAATGAAACCTTCGCGAGAGATATTTTCGGAGGAAATCACGCACGGGAAACGTCAGGACCAAGTCAGGGGACGAAGGGCCAGCCCTCGAGGGCGGGGCGCGCGGCCCCCTTCCCAGGGCGCGCCCCCTGCCTCGAGGCTGGCCCACACGTCCCCCGTTGCCCTCCTTTTTTCCTATATATACATACGTACCCGGGAAACTCCATACGCAGAGAGAAAACCCTAATTCCACCGCCGTAGCTTCTGTTCCCGTGGAGATCCCATCTTGGAGCCTGTTCCGGGAGGGGGATCCATCACGGAGGCCTTGATACGTCTCCAACGTATCTACTTTTCCGAACACTTTTGCCCTTGTTTTGGACTCGAACTTGCATGATTTGAATGGAACTAACCCGGACTGATGCTGTTTTCAGCAGAACTACCATGGTGTTGTTTTTGTACGCAGAAATAAAAAGTTCTCGGAATCGCCTAAAATCGACGGAGATTTATTTTAAAAAATATAAAAAATACCTGCAAGAAGATCCACATCGGGGGGCCCACGGGCTGTCCTCGAGGGTGGGGGGCGCGCCCACTGCCTCGAGGGCACCCCGATGCCCCACCGACATATCCCCAGGTCCTATATATTCCGTTTCGTGGAGAAAAAAATGAAGGAGAAAGAATTATCGCGTTTTACGAGACGGAGCCGCCACCAAGCCCTAATCTCTCTCGGGAGGGCTGATCTGGAGTCCGTTCGGGGCTCCGGAGAGTGGAGATCGTCGCCATCGTCATCATCAACCTTCCTCCACCACCAATTCCATGATGCTCACCGCCATGTGTGAGTAATTGCATCGTAGGCTTGCTGGACGGTGATGGGTTGGATGGGATCTATCATGTAATCGAGTTAGTTTTGTTCGGGTTTGATCCCTAGTATCTAGTATGTTCTGAGATTGATGTTGCTATGACTTTGCTATGCTTAATGCTTGTCACTAGGGCCCGAGCCATGATTTCAGATCTGAACCTATTATGTTTCCATGAATATATGTGTGTTCTTGGTCCTATCTTGCAAGTCTATAGTCACCTACTATGTGTTATGATCCGGCAACCCCGAAGTGACAATAATCGGGACCACTCATGGTGATGACCATAGTTTGAGGAGTTCATGTATTCACTATGTGTTAATGCTTTGGTCCGGTACTCTATTAAAAGGAGGCCTTAATATCCCTTAGTTTCCAATAGGACCCCGCTGCCACGGGAGGGTAGGACAAAAGATGTCATGCAAGTTCTTTTCCATAAGCACGTATGACTATATTCGGAATACATGCCTACATTGCATTGATGAACTGGAGCTAGTTCTGTGTCACCCTAGGTTATAACTTCTACATGATGAATTGCATCCGACGTAATTTCCCATCACCGATCCAATGCCTACGACCTTTACCTATATTGCTTGCCGCTTATTTACTTTTCCGTTGCTATTATCACAAAAACTACAAAAACACTATCGTTACTTTTATTGCTGCTACCACCACTATCATATTACCGTGCTACTAAACTATCTTGCTGCAGATACTAAGTTTCCAGGTGTGGCTGAATTGACAACTCAGTTGCTAATACTTAAGAGTATTCTTTGGCTCCCCTTGTGTCGAATCAACAAATTTGGGTTTAATACTTTACCCTCGGAAACTGTTGCGATCCCCTACACTTGTGGGTTATCAAGACTATTTTCTGGCGCCGTTGCCGGGGAGCATAGCTCTATTCTTTAAGTCACTTGGGATTTATATCTGCTTATCACTATGAAGAATTTGAAGGACTCAAAAACCAAGATCTTACCCTCAACTACGAGGGGAGGTAAGGAACTGCCATCTAGCTCTGCACTAGATTCTCCTTCTGTTATGAGTAAACTTGCGATACCTACTCCTGCTATTGAATCTGATATGTCGTATGTTCTTGATGATGCTACTTCTGCTATGTATGATGAAACTACCTCTATGCCTGATACCGTGCCACTAGGTGAATTTCTAGATGAACAAATTGCTAAGGTTAGGGAGAGTGCAAATGTTGATGATATTTATGAAAGTGATGATGAAACTACTCCCAATAGGTATGAATTGCCTATTGTGCCTGAGGGTTATGTTATGGATGAAGAAACTGCTAGAGACTTTCTTGCTTGCAATGATAGATATGATCTTAAGAAATTATTAGCTAAATATAAAGAAAAGTCCTTGAATGCTAGAATGAAACATGACCCTGCTTTTGCTACTTCACCTATATGTGTCACTGATTAGGATTATGAATTCTCTGTTGATCCTGAGTTAATTACTTTGGTTGAATCTGGTCCTTTCCATGGCTATGAGTCTGAAACTGTTGTGGCACATCTTACCAAGTTGAATGATATAGCCACCCTGTTTACCAATGACGAAAAGATTCGCTACTACTATATCCTTAAATTATTTCTGTTCTCGTTAAAGGGTGATGCTAAGACTTGGTTTAGTTCTCTTGATCCTGGTTGTGTGCGTAGTCCCCAGGATATGATGTATTACTTTTCTGCTAAATATTTTCCCGCTCATAAGAAACAAGCTGCCTTACGGGAAATATATAACTTTGCTCAAACTGAAGAAGAGAGTCTCCCACAAGCTTGGGGGAGGCTTCTCCAGTTACTTAATGCTTTGCCTGATCATCCTCTTGAGATGCATGATATACTTGATGTCTTTTATAATGGACTAACCGATGCTTCTAGAGACCACCTGGATAGTTGTGTTGGTTGTGTTTTTAGGGAAAGAACAGTGGAACAAGCTGAATTACTATTGAACAATATGCTAGCCAATGAAAATAATTGGACACTTCCTGAACCAGCCCCTAAGCCAACTCCGAATAAAAGAGGTGTTCTATTTCTCAGTTCGGAAGATATCCAAGAGGCAAAGAAATCTATGAAAGAAGAAGGTATTAAAGCTGAAGATGTTAAGAATTTACCGCCTATTGAAGAAATACATGGTCTTAATAACCCGACACAGGTAGTAAAGGTAAATTCTCTTTATAGATTTGATGAAGGTGATATTCCTCGTTATAAGTCTGCTAGCCAATGCTTAGATGAGTTTGACAATTTTATTGTGAAACAAGAAAACTTCAATGCTTATGTTGGTAGACAACTACAACACAATGCCCATATGATTGAACGCTTGAGTGATTATCTGTCTAGTGCTAAAGATGAACTGAAACTTATTAGTATACATGCTTCCATGGTCACCACTCAAGTAGAACAAGTACTTAAGGCTCAGAATGATTTGCTCAGTGAATTAAATTGTAAGAACAATGACTATGCTGTTAGAGTTGCAACTAGAGGTGGTAAAATGACTCAGGAACCTCTGTAGCCTGAAGGCCACCCTAAGAGAATTGAGCAAGATTCTCAGAGAGCTAATATAGATGCACCTAGTTCTTCTAAGAAGAAGAAAAGAAAAATGATAGAAATTTGCATGCTTCTAGTGAACCTGTAGCTCACCCACCTGAGAATCCCAATGATATATCTGTTTTCGATGCTGAGACACTATCTGGTAATGAACATGAACCTAGTGATAAGGTTAATGATGATGTTCATGATGATCCTCAACCTAGTAATGATAATGATGTAGAGACTGAACCCGCTGTTGATCTTGATAACCCACAATCAAAGAATCAACGTTATGATAAGAGAGACTTTGTTGCTAGGAAGCACGGTAGGGAAAGAGAACCATGGGTTCAGAAACCCATGCCTTTTCCTCCTAAACCATCCAAGAAAAAGGATGATGAAGATTTTGAGCGCTTCGATGAAATGATTAGACCTATCTTTTTGCGTATGCGTTTGACTGATGTACTTAAAACAAATCCTTATGCCAAGTATATGAAAGATATTATTACCAACAAAAGAAAGATATCTGATGTAGAAATCTCCACCATGCTTGCTAATTACACTTTTGAGGGTGGAATGCCTAAGAAGTTAGGAGATCCAGGAGTACCTACTATACCTTGCTCCATTAAGAGAAACTATGTTAAAACTTCTTTGTGTGATCTTGGAGCCGGTGTTAGTGTCATGCCTCTCTCTTTATATCATAGACTTGACTTGAGTAAGCTGACACCTACTGAAATATCTTTGCAAATGGCTAATAAATCAACTGCTATACCTGTCGGTATCTATGAGGATGTGCCTGTTGTAGTTGCAAATGTTACTATTCTAACGGACTTTGTTATACTTGATATTCCCGAGGATGATAGTATGTCTATTATTCTGGGAAGACCTTTTCTGAATACTGCAGGGGCTGTTATTGATTGCAACAAAGGCAATGCCACTTTTCATGTCAATGGTAATGAGCATACGGTACACTTTCCGAGGAAACAACCTCAGGTTCATAGTGTCAATTATATTGGAAAAACTTCAACTATCACTATTGGAGGTTTTGAGTTTCCTATTCCAACTATCAAGAAGGCATATGACATACTTATTGTTGGGGACATACATATCTCCATTGAGGTAACATAGTGTTATTCGAAAATTCTCCGGTTTCATGTTACTCGGAAAGAGTTTATTAACAAGACCTGATCAACCTTGTTAATGGATTCCTTTTGATGAACATGGGATAGGTGAATCTAGATAGCACAACCTTCTGTACCCTCCTTTTACTTTCTGGTAATTAGGTTAAATAAAGAAAAATAGCATTATCTGTCTGTTTCCAGACTTATCCATGCAATAAAAATTATCCCGAAAATAAAAGTTCTCCAAATGCCATGAAAATGAGATATGATTTTTTCTAGAATATTTAAGAAAATATGGCACTGAACACACAGCGAGGGGAGCCATCACGTGGCCTCGAGGGCACAGGGCGCGCCCCCTGCCTCGAGGGCCCCACGTGCCCCCCCTCCACTTATCCTTTCACCCATGCTCTTCTTCTTCCTCCCAAAAAAATCCCCAACGAGCTCAAACCCGAGTTCTAGCTCATTTGGCTGCCATTTTTGATCTCCTTTATCAAAGCACCATTCACCAAACTGTTTGGGGAGATTGTTCCTTGATATGTGACTCCTCCATTGGTCCAATTAGTTTTTGTTCTAGTGCTTTATTTGTTGCAAATTTGTGCTGCTGTGGTGACCTTGTTCTTGAGCTTGCATGATCATTTTTCTTGGCCCCAAGTAGTCCTAATGCATGATATAGCTTCTAGGCACTTATAGGAGTTGTTGCTATCAATCTTGTTGAGTTTGGTTAATTTTATTGTGAGTCACTAAAAGTTCAGAAATTTTCAGAAAAGGAAAATGTTAAAAAGAATATTGAGGGGCTCTTCCAGCAAGAGCTCAGAGGATAAGAAGAAAGAAGAAAATAAGAAGCCCAAGTATCATCTTTCTCGCATGGCGGAAGTTCGGCCGTGCGAATGGCCTTGTAATAATTTCATGATGTCCGCCGGTATTTACCAAGACTTTTATTGGATGGAAAATAATGCAGGCCTCACCGACTTCCTCCACGACCAAAACGAATAGTATCTCTTACTCGACAATATTTTTACGCAAAGCTTTCATTTTCATTCTAGAAAAACACCACCTACGGTGGAGTTTCGCTTATATGATGTGGTTAAGGAGATATCACTGTTAGATTTTTGTGAAATTAGCAAAGTACCCTTTGAAGGTAGACTAGATGAACCATGTCATGAAGACATCAAAGGGTTTATTGATATGATAGCCGTAGGTGAAACTAGACAAGTTTCAGGGGCAAGAATCACCAGTATACACTTCCCTATTCCGCGCTACTTTGCTTTATTTGCTAGTAGATGTTTAATTGGTCGCGGGAATAGTGGGAATCTCAGTGCCCCTGATATTATCATTTTACGCCATGCCTTGTTTCGTGACACAACTATTAGCTTGGGCACCGTCGTTGCCAAACGATTGAGTCTGAACCGCTCAAAGGGGCCCGTCTTTGGAGGTATCTTTGCTTCTCGCCTTGCTGAACATTTTAATATACCTATTAGGCATCATGAGAAGGATGAAAAATTGCTTGCCTCTATTTATAGACTACAAGAGCATGGTAGCTCATGACTTTATTGTTAAAGACAAAAATATGCATCTACCTTATAAATTGAGGTTTGATGAAATATACTGTGAAATTGTTACCTTGCCTGCACCATCTCTGTTTGATCTATCGACAGGCAAGTACCTCATTACATCAGATGCCTTCTACAAGTACCAAGGCCAGGCACAAGCTTCAAAGCCT
This sequence comes from Secale cereale, assembly GCA_902687465.1. Lineage (NCBI taxonomy): Eukaryota > Viridiplantae > Streptophyta > Magnoliopsida > Poales > Poaceae > Secale > Secale cereale. The sequence goes on from LR738716.1 coordinate 10,601,645, forward strand.
GAGCCAGAACCACCACTTGATCCTTCTCGTCAATCTGTTTATGGGTGGGATCTGGACGAGCTCGCCAACCTGTGGCATCGAGAGGACACATCTCAGTACACTGGAGGGAGTGGCTTCGATCAGTGGCCATAGACCAACTTAGGCCAAAATCCTAAGCTTGGGGGAGTACGTGTTTCTCACCGACTTACATTCATGTTCACACACTTATTCTAGCTGTCGGTGCTCACACTCTTTCACTGTACCATCCATGCTTACTTTAAATTTCTTTTTCTTAGTCTTTTTCTTGTGTGCTAGAAAAAACCCAAAAAAACAAAAAATATTAGTTGAAGCTTCTAGCTAGTTTACTTTCTTTGCTTGTGGTAGTAACTAAAAATGAAAACCCAAAAAGATTTCCCGTTCTTCTTTTGCTTGTTGCGAGCTTTCCCGTGTAAATAGTTTCTTTTCTTTTCTTTAGGGGTTAAGAGTAGAAGACCATGATGAAAATGCTTAGTGGCTCTCATATGCTTTGTTGTAAATTTAACCTCGAGCCATATTACCTTGTCTTCTCTCTTGTATTAAATGCTTGCAGATTCCATCCAATGCACGTGCACTACTATTATTTTCTACACCGTTCTGTCGTGCGAGTGAAAGGCAATAAGGATGATATATGATAAACTAATTGAGATGAGAAAAGCTGGTATGAACTCGACCTCTCTTGTTTTTGTAAATATGATTGCTCGTCGTTCTTGATTCAGCCTGTTATGAATGAAACATGTTTGCAATGATAATTAGAGATCATAGCTGCTTATGCCATGCTTAATTAGCTGAGAGTTTATAATGGTCTATCTTCCGTGCCAACATGATATTAAAATGGTTGTGATGTAGTATGATGGGTGGTATCCTCCTTTGAACGACTTAAGTGACTTGACTTGGCACATGTTCATGCATGTAGTTGAAACAAATCAACATAGCCTTCACGATATTTATGTTCATGGTGATTTATATCCTACTCATGCTTGCATTCATTGTTGATTAATTTTAATGCATGTTCATGACCGTTGTTGCTCTCTAGCTGGTCGCTTCCCAGTCTCCTTCTAGCCTTCACCTGTACTAAGCGGGAATACTGCTTGTGCATCCACTTCCATAAACCCCAAAGTTGTTCCATATGAGTCCACTATACCTTCCTATATGCGGTATTTACCTGCCGTTCCAAGTAAATTTGTATGTGCCAAACTCTAAACCTTCAAATGAAATTTTGTTTTGTATGCTCGAACAGCTCATGTATCAACTAGGGCTGTCTATATCTTCCATGCTAGGTGGGTTATTCTCACGATGAGTGGACTCCGCTCATCATTCACGAGAAAATGGCTAGTAACCGGGATGCCCAATCCCATGCTCAAAATCATAATAATTAAACAAAACTCCCCCAGGGTTGTTGCTTGTTTGGACGGTAACCCGTGGATTCGGCTGGCCGTGGAGTGTGCTTGTTGGTGGTTGGGGGAGTATAAACTTTACCATTCTATTTGGGAACCGCCTATAATGTGCGTAGCATGGGAGATATCGAGATTCTTGGTTGTTATGTTGACAATGAAAGTATACCGCTCAAAATGTTATTCATCTCTACTTAAAAATCGAGCTCTAGCACCTCTACAAATCCCTGCTTCCCTCTGTGAAGGGCCTATCTATTTACTTTTATGCAGAGTCAACACCCTCTTATCAAAAAGCACCAGTAGGAGAGCACCTCTGTCGTTGCATGTATTACTATTAATTTGCATTGAATATGATCATGACTGGATCTCTTTTACCATGAATTACAATGTCTAGTCAGTCCTTGATCTTTAAAGGTGCTCTGCATTTATGTTTTGCGGTCTCAGAAAGGGCTAGCGAGATACCATCCTGTTATATCATATCATGATTGTTTTGAGAAGTGTTGTCATCCGAGGTTTATTATTATTGCTCGCTAGTTGATTATGCCATTGATGTGAGTAGTCTTGAGACCTGAAAGTTATTGTGAATGTGGTTAGTTCATGATCTTGTTGAAAACCTGAATGCTAGCTTACATATTTACAACAACAAGAGCAAACAGAGTTTGTCAAAGTTTTTCTTTATCACTTTCAGTTTATCAACTGAATTGCTTGAGGACAAGCAAATGTTTAAGCTTGGGGGAGTTGATACGTCTCCAATGTATCTACTTTTCCAAACACTTTAGCCCTTGTTTTGGACTCTAACTTGCATGATTTGAATGGAACTAACCCGGACTGACGCTGTTTTCAGCATAACTGCCATGGTGTTGTTTTTGTGCAGAAATAAAAAATTATCGGAATTGCCTGAAAACCAACGGAGATTTATTTCAGAAAATAAAAAAATACCTGCAAGAAGATTCACACCGGGGGGCCCATGGGCTGTCCTCGAGGGTGGGGGGCGCGCCCACTGCCTCGAGGGCACCCCGATGCCCTATCGACGTATCCCCAGGTACTATATATTCCGTTTCGTGGAGAAAAAAATCAAGGAGAAAGAATTATCGCGTTTTACGAGACGGAGCCGCCGCCAAGCCCTAATCTCTCTCGGGAGGGCTGATCTGGAGTCCGTTCGGGGCTCCGGAGAGTGGAGATCGTCGCCATCGTCATCATCAACCTTCCTCCATCACCAATTCCATGATGCTCATCGCCGTGTGTGAGTAATTCCATCATAGGCTTGCTGGACGGTGATGGGTTGGATGGGATCTATCATGTAATCGAGTTAGTTTTGTTAGGGTTTGATCCCTAGTATCCACTATGTTCTGAGATTGATGTTGCTATGACTTTGCTATGCTTAATGCTTGTCACTAGGGCCCGAGTGCCATGATTTCAGATCTGAACCTATTATGTTTCCATGAATATATGTGTGTTCTTGATCCTATCTTGCAAGTCTATAGTCACCTACTATGTGTTATGATCCGGCAACCCCGAAGTGACAATAATCGGGACCACTCATGCTGATGACCATAGTTTGAGGAGTTCATGTATTCACTATGTGTTAATGCTTTGGTCCGGTACTCTATTAAAAGGAGGCCTTAATATCCCTTAGTTTCCAATAGGACCCCGCTGCCACGGGAGGGTAGGACAAAAGATGTCATGCAAGTTCTTTTCCATAAGCACGTATGACTATATTCGGAATACATGCCTACATTGCATTGATGAACTGGAGCTATTTCTGTGTCACCCTAGGTTATAACTTCTACATGATGAATTGCATCCGACGTAATTTCCCATCACCGATCCAATGCCTATGAGCTTTACCTATATTGCTTGCCGCTTATTTACTTTTCCATTGCTATTATCACAAAAACTACAAAAACACTATCGTTACTTTTATTGCTGCTACCACCACTATCATATTACTGTGCTACTAAACTATCTTGCTGCAGATACTAAGTTTCCAGGTGTGGCTGAATTGACAACTCAGTTGCTAATACTTGAGAGTATTCTTTGGCTCCCCTTGTGTCGAATCAACAAATTTGGGTTTAATACTTTACTCTCGGAAACTGTTGCGATCCCCTACACATGTGGGTTATCAGGCCTTCATCATCATCATCATCGCCCTCACCATGAGTTGTGAGTAGTTTACCACAGACCTTCGGGTCCATAGCTAGTATCTAGATGGCTTCTTCTCTCTCTCTCTGGATCTCAATACAAAGTTCTCCTCGGTCTTCGAGGAGATTTATTCGATGTAATATCTTTTTGCGGTGTGTTTGTCGAGATCTGATGAATTATGAGTTTATGATCAAGGTTATCTATGAAAGATATTTGGTTCGTCTCTGAACTTTTTATGTGTGCCCATAATATTCTTGCAAGTCTCTTTGAATTATTGGTTTGGTTTGTCCTACTAGATCTATAGTTCTTGCAATGGGAGAAGTGCTTGGCTTTGGGTTCAATCTTGCGGTGTCCTTTCCCAGTGACAGTAGGGGCAGCAAGGCACGTATTGTATTGTTGCCATCGAGGATAAAAATATGGGGTTTTCATCATATTGCTTGATTTTATCCCTCTACATCATGTCATCTTGCTTAAAGCGTTACTCTGTTCGTATCAACTCAATACACTAGATGCATGCTGGATATCGGTCGATGTGTGGAGTAATAGTAGTAGATGCAGGCAGGAGTCGGTCTACTTGTCTTGGACGTGATGCCTATATACAATGATCATGCCTAGATAGTCTCATAATTATTCACTTTTCTATCAATTGCTCGATAGTAATTTGTTTACCCGCCGTAGAATACCGCTTTCATGAGAGAAGCCACTAGAGAAAACTATGGCCCCCGGGTCTATTCTCAACATATCAATCTAAATCTACTTTACTTTTCTTGCTTTTGTTTGCTGTTTTAATAAACTAAAAATACCAAAAATATAATTATCATCTCTATCAGATCTCACTCTCGTAAGTGACCGTAAAGGGATTGACAACCCCGAATCGCGTTGGCTGCGAAGTTCTTATTTGTTTGTGCAGGTCCGAGGGACTGGCGCGTGGTCTCCTACTGGATTGATTTCTCATAAACTGAGGGAAATACTTACGCTACTGTGCTGCATCTCCCTTTCCTCTTCGAGGGAATACAATGCAAGCTCAAGAGGTAGCAAAGCTCAACAAAAGAAACTAGTGGGTGTGCATCCAACTTGCTTGCTCACGAAGACCTAGGGCATTTGAGGAAGCTCATCGTTGGAATATACAAGCCAAGTTCTATAACGAAAATTCCCACTAGTATAAGAAAGTGACTAAGCATGAGACTCTCTACAATGAAGAACATGGAGCTACTTTGAAGCACAAGTGTGAAAAAAGATAGTAGCAATTGTCCCTTTTTCTTTTCTCTTTTTTTGGGCCTTTCTTTTTCTTTTCTTTGGCCTTTCTATCTTTTTTTTTGCAGAGGGGCTTTATAGATTCAGCCTTTCCTCCCATGGGACAATGCTCTAATAATGTTGATCATCACACTTTCATTACAACATGAAATTACAACTCGATACTACAACAACAAAGTATGACTCTATATGAATGCCTCCGGCGGTGTACCGGTATGTGCAATGAAACAAGAGTGACATGTATGAAAATATTATGCATGATGGCCTTGCCACAAATATGATGTCAACTACATGATCATGCATTGCAATATGACAGTATGATGCGTGTCATATAAAGTTGCGCGGTACAAGAGAGGCTAGCAATGGTGGAAGGGTGAGAGTGCGTATAATCCATGGACTCAACATTAGTCATAAGAACTCATATACTTATTGCAAAAATTTACGAGTCATCAAAACAAAGCAATCAACGCATGCTCCTAGTGGGGAGGTTGGTAGGAGTTAACCATCGCGCGCCCCCGACCTCCACACAAATGTTGACACTCTACAAATACCTCATGCTTTAACTTAGTCACACAACGGTTCACCATACGTGCATGCTACGAGAATCACTAACCTTAACACAAGTATTTCTCAATTTCATAATAACTCCACTAGCATGACTCTAATATCACTATCCTCATGTCTCAAAACAATTATCAAGCATCCAACATCTCTTTCTATTCAATGCACTTGGTGTGATTTTTTTTACTACATTGACATTGGATGTTTATCATGTGAAGACTAGTTTCTTTAGCCTAAACACTTTACCATGCTGTTTTAATAGACTCTAAAATAGATATAAGTGAAGCATGAGAGTTCAACAATTTCTACAAAATATTACCACCACCATGCTCTAAAAGATATAAGTGAAGCACTTAGAGGAAAAACTATTCAACTCAAAAGATATAAGTGAAGCACATAGAGTGTTCTAACAATTTCTAGGCCATATTTAACTCTCTCAATTAGGTGTGTCCAGAAAGGATGATTGTGGCATACTAACAAGCAAAGACTCAAATTATACAAGACTCTCCAAGCAAAACACATAACATGTTGCCAATAAAAATATAGCTCCAAGTATAGTTACCGATGGATGAAGACGAAAGAGGGGATGCCTTCCCGGGGCATCCCCAAGCTTAGGCTTTTGATTATCTTGAATTTACTTGGGGTGCCTTGGGAATCCCCAAGCTTAGGCCTTTGCTACTCCGTGTTCCATAGTCCATCCAAGCAATACTCAAAACTTGAAAACTTCACAACACAAAACTTAGACAAAAATTCTCGTGAGCTCCGTTAGTAAGAGAAAGCAAACCACTACTCAAAGGTACATCAATGAATTCATTCTTTGTTTATATTGGTGTTAAACCTACTATACTCCAAGTTCCCTATGGTTAATATCCTTCAATATTACTCATAGATGCATTGGAATAAGCAAACAACACAAGAAAAACAGAATCTGTCAAAGACAGAACAGTCTGTAGTAATCTGCAGGGTTCGCCTACTTCTGGAACTCATAAAATTTCAAACTAAACTGGTCAATTTGCGAAAATTTTCTAAAAATCATCAGCAAAAAAAATCAACTAAAAAGCACGCTCCAGTAAAATCCCACGACTACTTTAGCGAGCACTAACGATTCTGTTTTTCACAGCAAGATCATATAAACTTCACACAAGTCTTACCAAAGGTTCTACTTGGCACAAACACTAAACAAAACATGAAAAAACATCTAATAAGAGTCTAGATGAAATATTATTCCCTAACAGCAACAAAAGCAAACAACATAAAATTGGGTTGCCTCCCAACAAGCGCTATCGTTTTACGCCCGTAGCTAGGCACGATACAAGATAGATCTAGGTATTGCCATCTTTGGAAGGCAATCCATAAGTGGCTCTCATGATAGATTCATATGGTAATTTGATTTTCTTTCTAGGAAAGTGTTCCATGCCTTTCCTTAATGGAAATTGGAATCTAATATTTCCTTCCTTCATATCAATAATTGCACCAATCGTTCTAAGGAAAGGTCTACCAAGAATAATAGTACATGAAGGGTTGCAATCTATATCAAGAACAATGAAATCTACGGGCACATAATTCCTATTGGCAACAATAAGAACATCATTAATTCTTCCCATAGGTTTCTTAATAGTGGAATCCGCAAGATGCAAATTTAAAGAACAATCATCAAGCTCATGGAACCCTAGCAAATCACACAAAGTTTTTGGGATAGTGGAGACACTTGCACCCAAATCACACAAAGCATAGCATTCATGATCTTTTATTTTTATTTTTATAGTAGGTTCCCATTCACCATAAAGCTTTCTAGGTATAGAAAATTCCAACTCAAGTTTTTCTTCATAAGATTGCATCAAAGCATCAACTATGTGTTTAGTGAAAGCTTTATTTTGACTATAAGCATGCGGAGAATTTAGCACAGATTGCAACAAGGAAATACAATCAATCAAAGAGCAATTATCATAATTGAATCCCTTGAAATCCAAAGTAGTGGGTTCATCACTATGCAAAGTTTTAATATCTTCACTCCTACTTTTAGCAATTTTAGCATCAAGATCTAAAAACTCAGAATCATTGGGACACCTTAAAGCAGAATCATCTCCAATCCTATTCTCATCAAGATTAATACTAGAAAACAAGGATCTAATAGGAGACACATCAATAACTTTTAGATCTTCATCTTTATTTTCACGATAACAAGAAGAACACGATTTAATATAATCTTCTCTTTTAGCACACATTCTAGCGGTCCTTTCTTTGCATTCATCAATGGAAATTCTCATGGCTTTGAGAGACTCATTGATATCATGCTTAGGTGGGATAGATCTAAGTTTCAAAGAATCAACATCAAGAGTAATTCTATCCACACTTCTAGCCAATTCATCAACTTTAAGGAATTTCTCTTCAAGCATAGCATTGAAATTCTTTTGCGAGATCATAAACTCCTTAACACTAGTTTCAAATTCAGAAGGCATATTTCCATAAGAGTTGTTGTAGGAATTACCAAAATTATTAGAGGAATTACTAGGAAAAGGCCTAGGATTAAAATTACCTCTGTAAGCATTGTTACCAAAATTATTCCTACCAACAAAATTCACATCCAAAGATTCATTGTTATTCTCAATCAAAGTGGACAAAGGCATATCATTAGGTTCAGAAGAAGCACTCTTAGCAGCAAACAATTTCATAAGTTCATCCATCTTTCCACTCAAAACACTAATTTCTTCGATAGCATGCACTTTTTTACTAGTAGATCTTTCGGTGTGCCATTGAGAATAATTAACCATAATATTATCTAGGAGTTTGGTAGCTTCTCCTAAGGTAGTTTCCATGAAAGTGCTTCCTGTGGCCGAATCTAAAAGATTTCTAGAAGCAAAATTCAAGCCAGCATAAAAGTTTTGAATAATCATCCATAGATTCAAACCATGTGTAGGGCAATTACGTATCATTAATTTCATTCTCTCCCAAGCTTGTGCAACGTGCTCATGATCTAGTTGCTTAAAATTCATAATATCGTTTCTAAGAGAGTTGATCTTAGCAGGAGGGAAATACTTAAGAGATAAAAGCATCTTTGCACTTACTCCATGAATCAATACTATTTCTAGGCAAACAGGAGAACCAAGTTTTAGCAAGATCTCTAAGTGAAAACGGAAATAACTTCAATTTAAGAATATCATTATCCGTATCCCTTTTCTTTTGCATATCACACAAATCAACAAAGTTGTTTAGATGGGTAGCGACATCTTCACTAGGAAGGCCGGCGAATTGATCTTTCATGACAAGATTTAATAAAGCAGCATTGATCTCACAAGATTCAGCATCGGTAATAGGAGCAATCGGAGTGCTAATAAAGTCATTGTTGTTGGTATTGGAGAAGTCACACAATTTGGTATTGTTCTGAGCCATAGTGACAAGCAAGCAATCCAACACACACAAGCGAACAAGAAGCTAGCGAACGATAAACACACGGCGGAAGAAGGGCAAATAAAATGGCAAGGGTGAAGTGGGGTAGAGGAAAATGAGAGGCAAATAAATGTAATGCGAAGGATAAGGGTTTTGTGATAGGTACTTGGTATATGACTTTTGCGTAAGCCTCCCCGACAACGGCGCCATAAATTCTTCTTGCTACCTCTTGACCTTGCATTGTATTCCCTCGAAGAGGAAAGGGAGATGCAGCGCAGTAGCTTAAGTATTTCCCTCCATTTTTGAGAACCTAGGTATCAATCCAGTAGGAGACCACGCGCGAGTCCCTCGCACCTGCACAAACAAATAAGAACTTCGCAGCCAACGCGATAAGGGGTTGTCAACCCCTTTACGGTCACTTACGAGAGTGAGATCTGATAGAGATGATAAATATATTTTTGGTATTTTTAGTTTAATAAAACAGCAAATAAAAGTGGTAAAAGTAAAGTAGATGTAGATTGATATGTTGAGAATAGACCCGGGAGCCATAGTTTTCTCTAGTGGCTTCTCTCATGATAGCTGTATTCTATGGCGGGTAAACAAATTACTGTCGAGCAATTGATAGATAAGCAAATAATTATGAGACTATCTAGGCATGATCATTGTATATAGGCATCACGTCCGAGACAAGTAGATCGAAACGATTCTGCATCTACTACTATTACTCCACACATCGACCGCTATCCAGCATGCATCTAGTGTATTGAGTTCATACGAACAGAGTAACGCCTTAAGCAAGATGACATGATGTAGAGGGATAAACTCAAGCAATATGATGTAAACCCCATCCTTTTATCCTCGATGGAAACAATACAATACGTGCCTTGCTGCTCCTACTGCCACTGGGAAAGGAGACCGCAAGATTGAACTCAAAGCCAAGCACTTCTCCCATTGCAAGAACTATAGGTCTAGTAGGCCAAACCAAACCAATAATTCGAAGAGACTTGCAAGGATATTATGAGCACACATAAAAAGTTCAGAGAAGAACCAAATATCTTTCATAGATAACCTTGATCATAAACTCACAATTCATCGGATCTCGACAAACACACCGCAAAAGGAGATTACATCGAATAGATCTCCTCGAAGACCGAGGAGAACTTTGTATTGAGATCCAGAGAGAGAGAAGAAGCCATCTAGATACTAGCTATGGACCCGAAGGTCTATGGTAAACTACTCACAACTCATGGTGAGGGCGATGGTGATGATGATGAAGGCCTCCGTGATGGATCCCCCTCTCGGAACACGCTCCAAGATGGGATCTCCACGGGAACAGAAGCTAGGGCGGTGGAATTAGGGTTTTCTCTCTGCGTATGGAGTTTCTGGGGTACGTAGGTATATATAGGAAGAAGGAGGGCACCGGGGGCCACACGGGCCAGCCTCGAGGCAGGGGGGCGCGCCCTGGGAAGGGGGGCACGCCCCCCACCCTCGAGGGCAGGCCCTCTGTCCCCTGACTTGGTCCTGACGTTTCCCGAGCGTGATTTCCTCCAAAAATATCTCTCGCGAAGGTTTCATTCCGTTTGGACTCCGTTTGATATTCCTTTTCTGCAAAACCCTGAAATAGGCAAAAAACAGCAATCTGGACTGGGCCTTTGGGTTAGTAGGTTAGTCCCAAAAATGATTTAAAAGTGAATGATAAAGCCCATTAAACATCCAAGACTTCATAAATAATAGCATGTAACAATAAAAAATTATAGATACGTTGGAGACGTATCACTGGGTGGTCATCTCGACATACTATAATGACACTCTTGGTGTGTGATGTCTACTACGCAACCTTCTTCTTGTAGACGTTGTTGGGCCTCCAAGTGAAGAGGTTTGTAGGACAGTAGAAAATTTCCCTCAAGTGGATGACCTAAGGGTTATCAATCCGTGGGAGGCATAGGATGAAGATGGTCTCTCTCAAACAACCCTGCAACCAAATAACAAAGAGTTTCTTGTGTCCCCAACACACCCAATACAATGGTAAATTGTATAGGTGCACTAGTTCGGCGAAGAGATGGTGATACAAGTGCAATATGGATGGTAGATATAGGTTTTTGTAATCTGAAAAATATAAAAACAGCAAGGTAGCAAGTGGTAAAAGTGAGCATAAACGGTGTTGCAATGATAGCAAACAAGGCCTAGGGTTCATACTTTCACTAGTGGAAGTTCTCTCAACAATAATAACATAACTGGATCATATAACTATCCCTCAACATGCAACGAAGAGTCACTCCAAAGTCACTAATAGCAGAGAACAAACGAAGAGATTATGGTAGGGTACGAAACCACCTCAAAGTTATTATTTCTGATCGATCTATTCAAAAGTCTGTAGTAAAATAGCACGAAGCTATAATTTCCGTTCGATCTATCATAGAGTCCATACTAGAATAACACCGATACAAATCAACCAAAACCCTAATGTCACCTAGATACTCCATTGTCACCTCAAGTATCAGTGGGCATCACACAATCTCAGATTCATCTATTCAACCAACACAAAGAACTTCAAAAAGTGGCCCAAAGTTTCTACCGGAGAGTCAAGGCGAAAATGTGTGCCAACCCCTATGCATAGATTCCCAAGGTCACGGAACCCGCAAGTTGATCACCAAAACATACATCAAGTGAATCAATAGAATACCCCATTGTCACCACGGGTATCCCACGCAAGACATACATCAAGTGTTCTGAAATCCTTAAAGACTCAATCCAATAAGATAACTTCAAAGGGAAAACTCAATCCATTACAAGAGAGTAGAGGGGGAGAAACATCATAAGATGCAACTATAATAACAAAGCTCGCGATACATCAAGTTCGTGCCATCTCAAGAACACGAGAGAGAGAGAGAGAGAGAGAGAGAGAGAGAGAGAGAGAGAGAGAGAGAGATCAAACACATAGCTACTGATACATACCCTCAGCCCCGAGGGTGGACTACTCCCTCCTCGTCATGGAGAGCGCCGAGATGATGAAGATGGCCACCGGAGAGGGATTCCCCCCTCCAGCAGGATGCCAGAACGGGTGTAGATTGGTTTTCGGTGGCAACAGAGGCTTTCGGCGGCGGAACTCCCGATCTAGGTTATTTTCCGGAGGTTTCAGTATATATAGGAGGTGTTGGAGTCGGGGCCAAGTAAATGGGGTCTCCAGGCTGTCCACGAGGCAGGGGGCGCGCCCCCACCCTCGTGGGCAGCCTGTGGATCTTCTCGTCCCCCTCCGGCACTTCCTGGGGATAAAATCATATAAAAGTGTATATAAAAGCCCATAAAACATCCTAGAAGGATAATATAATAGCATGGAACAATAAAAAATTATAGATACGTTGGAGACGTATCAGCATCCCCAGGCTTAATTCCTGCTCGTCCTCGAGTAGGTAAATGATAAAAACAGAATTTTTGTTGTGGAATGCTACCTAACATAATTATCAATGTAATTTTCTTTATTGTGGCATGAATGTTCAGATCCGAAAGATTCAAGACAAAAGTCTATATTGACATAAGAAATAATAATACTTCAAGCATACTAACAAATCAATCATGTCTTCTCAAAATACTATAGCTAAAGAAAGTTATCCCTACAAAATCATATAGTTTGGCTATGCTCCCTCTTCATCACACCAAATATTCATATCATGCACAACCCCGGTTTTAGCCAAACACTTGTTTTCATACTCAATTTTTTCAAACTTTTCAACTTTCACGCAATACATGAGCATGAGCCATGGATATAGCACTATGGGTGGAATAGAGTGGTGGTTGTGGAGAAGACAAAAAAGAGGAAGATAGTCTCACATCAACTAGGCGTATCAATGGGCTATGGAGATGCCCATCAATAGATATCAATATGAGTGAGTAGGGATTGCCATGCAACAGATGCACTAGAGCTATAAATGTATGAAAGCTCATCAAAAGAAACTAAGTGGGTGTGCATCCAACTTGCTTGCTCATGAAGACCTAGGGCATTTGAGGAAGCCCATCGTTGGAATATACAAGTCAAGTTTATAACGAAAATTCCCACTAGTATATGAAAGTGACTAAACAAGAGACTCCCTATCATGAAGAACATGGTGCTACTTTGGAGCACAAGTGTGGAAAAGGATAGTAGCATTGCCCCCCTTTTTTTATTTAGCCTTTTCTCACATGGGACAATGCTCTAATAATGATGATCATCACACTTTTATTGATTTACAACTCGATATTACAACTCGATACTAGAACAAGGTATGACTCTATATGAATGCCTCCGGCGGTGTACCGGGATGTGCAATGAATCAAGAGTGACATGTATGAAAAATTATGCATGGTGGCTTTGCCACAAATACGATGTCAACTACATGATCATGCATGGCAATATGACAATATGAAGTGTGTCATATGAACGGAACGGTGGAAAGTTGCATGTCAATATATCTCGGAATGGCTATGGAAATGCCATGATAGGTAGGTATGGTGGTTGTTTTGAGGAAAGTATATGGTGGCTGTTTTGAGGAAGGTAAATAGTGGGTGTATGGTACTGGTGAAAGTTGCGCGGTACAAGAGAGGCTAGCAATGGTGGAAGGGTGAGAGTGTGTATAATCCATGGACTCAACATTAGTCATAAAGAACGCATATACTTATTGCAAAAATTTATGAGTCATCAAAATAAAGCAATCAACGCATGCTCCTAGGGGGGAGGTTGGTAGTAGTTAACCATCGCGCGCCCCCGACCTCCACACAAAGGATGACACTCTACAAATACCTCATGCTCTAACTTCGTCACATAGCGGTTCACCATACGTGCATGCTACGGGAATCACAAACTTTAACACAAGTATTTCTCAATTTCATAATAACTCCACTAGCATGACTCTAATATCACTATCCTCATATCTCAAAACAATTAGCAAGCATCAAACTTCTCATCATATTCAATGCACTTTGTATGAAAATTTTTACTACATTCATCTTGGATGCCTATCATATTAGGACTAGTTTTATAACCAAAGCACATTACCATGCTGTTCTAAAAGACTCTCAAAAGGATATAAGTGAGGTGTAGCGACCAGACCTCAAACAGTCTGATCTCCATGCATCAATGTCATCCCTGGATCAGTAATGCTGACACGCATGGTGCTCGAAGGATTTATAACAGAGTAGCAATCACACACTTATTACATCGATAGTTCAACGATGAATTTATTACAAATAATATGGCTGAAGGCCATCTAACACGATAACAGCGGAAGGCTTGGAAGATAAGTGAGTCCATCAACTCCAGCGGCAGCACTGAGTATAGAACCACGACCTAAAAGGGCATCTTACTCGTCGTCTGAAAAGTCTGCAACATGAAACGTTGCAGCCCGAAAAATGGGTCAGCACATGGAATATGCTGGCAAGGTAACACAAGAGATGCAATGAAAGTAAAGCTATACTATATGCAATATGGCTGGTGGAAAGCTCTATGGTTAAGTTTTTGCGTAAAGCCAATTTTTACCTACTTCAAAGGAATGTATTTTATTTAACTATCATGGTAGTTGAAACATCGTTGAGAAGATAGACATCCTCTCAACCCCAATTAAAGTAATCATTAAACCCAACAAAATTAAATTAGAGTAACATGTTGAGATGCACATGAAAATCCAAGTACCAGATACTCAAGATGTCCATAACCGGGGACACGGCTAATCATGATCAGTTTGTACACTCTGCAGAGGTTTGTGCACTTTTCCCACAAGACTCGATCGCCTCCGTTTGGTTTCTCGCACTGCATGGTGTTTGAGAAACGGATGACCGAGACATAGTCTTTCAGAAGCGCTAGCACCTTACGATCGGGCGGACCGCACCAACCTACATCCCCTACATCTGCTAGTCCACCACTGTAAGAGTTCGCACAACTTACTCATACTATGCTAGAGCCCATAATAGCATTGTGGTTGCACACGGAAGTTTCTAGTATGAATAATCTCATGATCCCTTTGAGCCTGGGTGGCGGTCCAAAAGAAAAACAGGCAATCCTGGAATACCCAGGTGCCTCAATCCACCCAGATGTGTATTAAAGTTGCCACCTTAAGTTGAACCATTAATTAACGACTCACATCTGTCATGCGTTTCACTCAAACCCAAACCACGTCTACGAGCATAGCATGTCCTATCAGCAAACGTAGAAGTAACTCCCAGGGGTTTGAATGTAATGCAGGTAATAGGTACTACCTCAATCTACTTCCCAATCCCACAAGTTAATTGATCCTACTCATGCAATGTGTGAGGGGTTTGACTAATGCAATGAAAACTGGGTAATTGGAAAGCATAATCAAAGTGTTACTTGCCTTGCTGATGATTCACAAAACCTAGAGACTCAAAGTAGCAAGCGACGCACTCCGGGTACTCTATTGCAATCAAACAAACAAGCATACAATAAGTGCTTATTAATGCACGGGTAAAACTCAAATAAGAGATCTAACCAGAAAGTTCAACTTAAGAACTCCGGTTTGCAAAAAGAATCAACTCGAAAGAAGCAACGAAACTCAAACTGCAAAAGAAACGAGCTCCGAATTACTAGTTGGCCTAAAGTCAAATTTTACAGTAGCCAAAACTTTGTTCAAGTTGATCTAACGTAAAGAGGGCTTCGAGACGAAGATCTGGGATTTTGAATCACCTGATTCCGACTCTCGAGCGAAAAGATAAACGAAAAACAAGATCAGGGCAGAAATCGCGATCGGAAAAATCGCGGATAAAATACCCCAAAAAAGAAAAACGACGAACAGGCTAACGAACGAACGTTCGCTGTCTGCGGTTAACTAACGAACCGTTCGTTAAAACGAACGTACGGACGAACGTCCGCTGTTTAACTAAACCGTCGAAAAAAACCGATCTAAACCGAAAAAAACAGATCTAGGGTTCTTCAA
>LR738716.1:10618774-10705220 GCA_902687465.1 Secale cereale
TTTCTAAAAAAAAAAAACTACCGCGGCGTCTACCTCAACTCCGGCGGGGGCGGCGGCTCCGACGAGGGGCGGCGGGGCGGCGGCGTCCGGCGAGGGTCGGCGGTGACTGGCGGCGGGGTGGCGGCGTCCGGCGGCGGCGGCGGCGGCGGCGAGGGGCGGCGGCTAGGGTTGGGGTTGGCGCGGGCGGCTGTGCGACTTGGGCCGGCCTGGGCGCTATATAAAGCCCGGAGTCCCGGTCCGGTACGAGACTATGTCGGTTCCCGTTTTTTTTTAATAGAGTCCTGGCGCGGTAAACCTAATGAAAGAAATAGCAAACAGACTCCAAAATTCCCAAAATAAATTTTCACCGTCCTCTAATAATAGTTAGGATAAGGTGAACATTTTTCCCGGATCTAAATGCAATTTTGAAAAACGCGTATTTTTCCTATGCAAATAAATCCGAAAATAAATCCAGAAAAATACCAAAAGTGATTTTAATATTATTCCTCCAATATTTCTGTTATTTTGGAGAAGTCATATTATCTCCGCTCATTTATTTTATTTAGAAATAGTTTTAGGAGGGAAAAATAATTAGAATCACACTGTCCTCGTACCGGTATTCGAGCGAACTCAAATACGAAAACGGTAAAATTCCCAACTCTCTCCGTAGGTCCTTGAGTTGCTTAGAATTTCAAGGAACTTCACGAAAAAAAATGCAAAAATATGCAAATGCAATATGATCTATGTATAACATTCCAAATTGAAAATTTGGGATGTTACATGAGGCATGAGAGGTCATCTATTTCTTAAAAATAAAACCACCGCCGTGCTTTAAAAGATATAAGTGAAGCACTAGAGCAAATGACAAACTACTCCAAAAGATAAAAGTGAAGAACAACGAGTAGTTGTATAATTATGTAACTATGCGAAGACTCTTTAACATTTAAGACTTTCAGATCTTGGGATATTATTCAAACAGCAAGCAAAACAAAATAAAACAAAATGACGCTCCAAGCAAAACACATATCATGTGGTGGATAAAAATATAGCCCCGAGTATAGTTACCGATAGATGAAGACGAAAGAGGGGATGCCTTCCCGGGGCATCCCCAAGCTTAGGCTTTTGGTTGTCCTTGAATTTTACCTTGGGGTGCCTTGGGCATCCAAAGTCTTAGGCTCTTGCCACTCTGTGTTCCATAGTCCATCAAAGCAATACTCAAAACTTGAAAACTTCACAACACAAAACTTAGAGAAATATCTCATGAGCTCCGTTAGTATAAGAAAACAAACCACCACTCAAAGGTACTGTAATGAACTCATTCTTTGTTTATATTGGTGTTAAAACTACTGTATTCCAACTTCTCTATGATTCATACTCCTCAATACTACTCATTGATTCATCAAAACAAGCAAACAACACACGAAAACAGAATCTGTCAAAAACAGAACAGTCTGTAGTAATCTGTAACTTTCGAATACTTCTGTAACTCCATTTCTTTGAAATAAATTGGTAAACGTGAGAAATTTTTCTATTAATCATCTGCAAAAAGAAGCAACTAGATAGCACTCTCCAGTAAAATCTGGTGACTATTCTCGTGAGCAATAGTGTTTCTGGTTTTTACAGCAAGATCATATAAACTTCACACAAGTCTTCCCAAAGGTTCTACTTGGCACAAACACTAATTAAAACACAAAACCACATCTAAACAGAAGCTAGATGCAATATTTATTCCTAAACAGAAGCAAAAGGCAAAGAACAAAAATAAAGTTGGGTTGCCTTCCAACAAGCGCTATCGTTTAACGCCCCTAGCTAGGCATGATGATTTCAATGATGCTCGCGTAAAAGATAAGAATTGAAACATAAGGAGAGCATCATGAAGAATATGACTAGCTCATTTAAGTCTACCCCACTTCCTATGCATAGGGATTTTGTGAGCAAACAACTTATGGGAGCGATAATCAACTAGCATAGGAAGGGAAAACGAGCATAACTTCAAGATTTTAAGCATATAGAGAGGAAACTTGATATTATTGCAATATGTAGAAGCATGTGTTCCTCCCTCATAATAATTTTCAGTAGCATCATGAATGAATTCAACAATATAACCAACACATAAAGCATTCTTTTCATGATCTACTTGCATAGAAATTTTACTACTCTCCACATAAGCAAAATTCTTTTCATTCATAGTAGTGGGAGCAAACTCAACAAAATAACTATCATGTGAAGCATAATACAATTGGAAACTAAAATCTTGATGACAAGTTTCATGGTTATCATTATTCTTAATAGCATACAAGTCATCACAATAATCATCATAGATAGCAACTTTGTTCTCATAATCAATTGGAACCTCTTCCGAAATAGTGGATTCATCACTAAATAAAGTCTTGACCTCTCCAAATCCACTTTCATCAATATAATCATCATAAATAGGAGGCATGCTTTCATCATAATAAATTTGCTCATCAAAACTTGGGGGACTAAAAATATCAACTTCATCAAACATAGCTTCCCCAAGCTTGTGGCTTTGCATATCATTAGCATGCATCATGGGTATTCCAAGAATTCATACTAACAACATTGCAATCATGCTCATCATGCACATATTTTATGCGAAGCATTATATGTAATTCTTCTTCTAGTACTTGAGCATACTTTTCCATCCCATCATTTTCACAAAAGATATTAAAAAGGTGAAGCATATGAGGTAACCTTAATTCCATTTTTTAGTTTTCTTTTTATAAATTAAACTAGTGATAAAAAAAGAAACTAAAAGATTCGATTGCAAGATCTAAAGATATACCTTCAAGCACTCACCTCCCCGGCAACGGCGCCAGAATAGAGCTTGATGTCTACTACGCAACCTTCTTCTTGTAAACGCTGTTGGGCCTCCAAGTGCAGAGGTTTGTAGGATAGTAGCAAATTTCCCTCAAGTGGATGACCTAAGGTTTATCAATCCGTGGGAGGCTTAGGATGAAGATGGTCTCTCTCAAACAACCCTGCAACCAAATAACAAAGAGTCTCTTGTGTCCCCAACACACCCAATACAATGGTAAATTGCATAGGTGCACTAGTTCGGCGAAGAGATGGTGATACAAGTGCAATATGGATGGTAGATATAGGTTTTTGTAATCTGAAAATATAAAAATAGCAAGGTATCAAGTGGTAAAAGTGAGCATAAATGGTGTTGCAATGATACGAAACAAGGCCTAGGGTTCATACTTTCACTAGTGGAAGTTCTCTCAACAATAATAACATAACTGGATCATATAACTATCCCTCAACATGCAACAAAGAGTCACTCTAAAGTCACTAATAGCGGAGAGAAAACGAAGAGATTATGGTAGGGTACGAAACCACCTCAAAGTTATTCTTTCTGATCGATCTATTCAAGAGTCTGTAGTAAAATAGCACGAAGCTATTCTTTCCGTTCGATCTATCATAGAGTTCGTACTAGAATAACACCTTAAGATACAAATAAACCAAAAACCTAATGTCACCTAGATACTCCATTGTCACCTCAAGTATCCGTGGGCATGATTATACGATATGCATCACACAATCTCAGATTCATCTATTCAACCAACACAACGAACTTCAAAGAGTGCCCCAAAGTTTCTACTGGAGAGTCAAGACGAAAATGTGTGCCAACCCCTATGCATAGATTCCCAAGGTCACGGAACCCACAAGTTGATCACCAAAACATACATCAAGTGAATCAATAGAATACCCCATTGTCACCACGGGTATCCCACGCAAGACATACATCAAGTGTTCTGAAATCCTTAAAGACTCAATCCGATAAGATAACTTCAAAGGGAAAACTCAATCCTTTACAAGAGAGTAGAGGGGGAGAAACATCATAAGATCCAACTATAATAGCAAAGCTCGCGATACATCAAGATCGTGCCATCTCAAGAACACAAGAGAGAGAGAGAGAGAGAGAGAGAGAGAGAGAGAGAGAGATCTCAAACACATAGCTACTGATACATATCCTCAGCCCCGAGGGTGGACTACTCCCTCCTCGTCATGGAGAGCGCCGGGATGATGAAGATGGCCATAGGAGATGGATTCCCCCCTCTGGCAGGGTGCCAGAACGGGTGTAGATTGGTTTTCGGTGGGAACAGAGGCTTTCGGCGGCGGAACTCTCGATCTAGGTTATTTCCCGGAGGTTTCAGTATATATAGGAGGTGTTGGAGTCGGGGAAGTAAAGGGGGTCTCCGGGCTGTCCACGAGGCAGGGGGCGCGCCCAGTAGGGGAGGGGGCACCCTCGTGGGCAGCCCGTGGATCTTCTCGTCCCCCTCCGGCACTTCCTGGGCTTCTTTAGGTCCAAAAATGTCCTCCGTTGAGTTTCAGGTCAATTGGGCTCCTTTGATATTCCTTTTCTGTGAAACCCTAAAACAAGAGAAAAACAAAAACTGACACTGGGCTCTGGGTTAATAGGTTAGTCCCAAAAATCATATAAAAGTGTATATAAAAGCCCATAAAACATCCTAGAAGGATAATATAATAGCATGGAACAATCAAAAATTATAGATATGTTATAGACGTATCAGTCTGAAGATGAACAATGAAGAAGCGCGGAAGGAGAACATTACCTTGGTGTAGCGACCACGTTCCGAATGGGCCGAAGTCTCTTTGTTTCTGTGTCATCCCTGGATCGGTCATGCTGACACACACAATACTTGAAGGATTTATAGCAGAGTGGCGATCACACACTTATTACATCGAATGTCTCCAAAGAGAACTTATTACAAAAGTCTATGGCATAAGGCCATCTAACAAAATAACAGCGGAAGGCTGGGAAGATAAGTGAGTCCATCAACTCCAACGGCATAGCTGAGTGCATGACAAATGACCTAGAACGTCTTACTCCTCGTCTGAAAAGTCTGCAACGTAACATGTTGCAGCCCGAAATGGGTCAGCACATGGAATATGCTGGCAAGATAACACAGAAGATGCAAGTAACAGAAATAAAGGCTATACTATATGCATATTTGGCTGGTGGAGGCTCTAGGGTTAAAGTTTTTCCGTAAAGCCAATTTTTCCCTACAACAAAGGAATAAATTTTATTTTTAGTATCATGGTGGTTGAAACATCATTGAGAAGGTATCTTCAACTCAATCCCAAAAATTAAAGTAATCATTAACCCAACAAATTAACTTTAGAGTGATGAGATCAACCAATAATTCAAGTACCAGATACTCAAGATTGTCCATAACCGGGGACACGGCTAAACATGATCAGTTTGTACACTCTGCAGAGGTTTGTGCACTTTTCCCACAAGACTCGATCTCCTCCGTTTAATTTCTCGCACTGCATGGTGTTTGAGAAACGGATGACCGAGACACAGTCTTTCAGAAGCATTTACTCTTTACCCCAGGTGGACCCATACACCTACTTTCCCCTACATCTGCTAGTACACCACGAAAGAGCTCACACAACTTACTCATACTATGCCAGAGCCCATAATGGCATTGTGGCTGCACACGGAAGTTTCTAGCATGAATAGTTTTATGATCCCTTTGAGCCTGGGTGGCATTGCATAGGACAATCACACGGCACCCCGGGATTTCCTAGGACAAAACTGGATTCTCCAGGTGCCCTGCAACCAATCCACACAGATGTGTATTCAAATAGCCACCTTAAGTTGAACCATTAATTAACAACTCACATCTGTCATGGATTTCACTCAAACCCAAACCACATCTACGAGCATAGCATGGCAACCTAAGCATAGCGTAGAGGTAACTCCGAAGGGTTTGAAAATAATGCAGGTAATAGGTTCTACCTCAAACTACTTCCCAGTCCCACAAGTTAAAAGATCCTACTCATGCAATGTGTGAGGGTTTGATCTAATGCATAAAAACTGGGTAATAAAAGTGTATGATCAATGTGTTACTTGCCTTGCTGACGATTCGCAAAACCTAGAGACTCGTAGTAGCACGCTTCACAGTCCGGGTATTCTATCGCAAGCAAACAATAGCATACATAAGCAATCAAGCAATGATGCACAAACAAAACTCCAAAAGATAAGATCTAACCAGAAAGTTCAACTTAAGAACTCCGGTATGAAAAAACAATCAAATCGAAAGAAGCAACGAAACTCAAACTGCGAAAGAACGAGATCTGATTACTAATTTGATCTAAAGTCAAATTTTACAGTAGCAAAATTTGGTTCCAGTAAGGTTAAATGGAAAGAGGGCGTCGAGACGAAGATCTGGGATTTTGAATCACCTGATTCCGACTCCCGAGCGAAAAGAAAAATGAAAAACAAGATCAGGGCAGAAATCACGATCAAAATAATCACGTATAAATACACCGAAAAAAGAAAACTGACGAACAGGCTAACGAACGAACGTTCGCTGTCTGCGGCTATCGGGTGAACAACGTTTGCTTAAAGAACGTACGGACGAACGTCCGCTAAATAACTAAACAAAAAAACTGATCTAAACTAAAAAAAAAACGGATCTAGGGTTTCTTGAAAAAAAAACCGATCTGTTAACCGAAAAGAACCGGCGTCGGCGGCTACCTCGGCGGGCGGGGCGGCGGCGGTGGCTCCGGCGGCGGTGAGACGCGGCGGTGGCTGGGCTTGCGGGGCTCCGGGCTGGCGCTTTTAAAGGCCCGGCTTGGAGAGTCCTAGCCGGTTACGGCCGAGAGTCGGTTTCTCTTTTTTTTTTTAAAACGAGTCGTGACGTACGAAAAAAAAAATACTTAACGGACTCCAAAAATCCTGAAATAAATTTTCACCGTCCTCTAATAATATTTAGGACAAAGTGAACATTTTTCCCGGACCCTAGTGCAATTTTTAAAAACGCGTATTTTTCCTATGCAAATAAAATCACAAATAAATCTGAAAAAATACCAAAAGCGATTTTAACATTTTTCCTCCAATGTTTCTGTTATTTTGGAGAAGTCATATTATCTCCACTCATATATTTTATTTCGAAATATTTTTAGGAGAGGAAAATAATTAAAACCAATACTATCCTCGTACCGGTATTCGAGTAAACTCAAATACAAAACGGTAGAATTCCCAACTCTCTCCGTAGGTCCTTGAGTTGCTTACAATTTTCGAGGATCGCCACGCACAGAATGCAAAGAAATATGCAATGTAGTATGATCTATGTATAACATTCCAAATTGAAAATTTGGGATGTTACAAACCTACCCCCCTTAGAATGAATCTCGCCCTCGAGATTCGACTTGGCTAGAGAACAGGTGTGGGTGGTCCTTGCGTAAATCATCTTCTCGTTCCCAGGTGGCTTCCTCCTTGGTGTGGTGACTCCACTGAACTTTGCAAAACTTGATAACCTTACTGCGGGTGACTCTGCTCGAAAATTCCAGAATCTTAACAGGCTTCTCCTCATAAGTCAGATCACTATCCAACTGAATTGCTTCAAGGGGTACTGTGTCTCTAAGCGGGATATCGGCCATCTCCGCATGGCATTTCTTAAGCTGCGAAACGTGAAACACATCGTGCACTCCTGACAATCCTTCGGGCAACTCCAACTTATAGGCAACCTCTCCCATGCATTCCAAAACACGGTAAGGTCCCACAAATCTCGGGGCTAGTTTTCCCTTAACCCCGAAACGTTTAACTCCTCGCAGAGGTGATACTCTCAGGTACCTTTGTCTCCGATTTCATAGGCTAACTCCTTGCACTTCGAGTCTGCATAACTCTTCTGTCTGGACTGAGCTACCTTCAGTCTATCCCAAATCAGCTTAACCTTTTCTTCAGACTCTTTGATCAAGTCTGGTCCAAACAACTGTTGGTCTCCAACTTCATCCCACATTAACGGTGTTTGACATCTCCTTCCGTACAATGCTTCGAACAGTGCCATCTTCAAGCTGTCCTGGTAACTGTTGTTGTACGAGAACTCAGCGTAGGGCAAATTATCATCCCAAGTAGATCCATAATCTAGCGCACAGGCTCTCAACATGTCCTCCAGAATCTGGTTGACTCGCTCGGTCTGTCCATCTGTCTGCCGGTGAAAAGCTGTGCTGAATTCCAGCCTCGTTCCCAAAGTTTGGTGCAGCTGATGCCAAAACTTTGAGGTGAACCGTGTTCCTCTATCTGATACAATGGTCCTCGGAACTCCGTGCAGACATACGATCCTGGTCATGTATATCTTGGCCAACTTCGCACTGGTGTATGTGGTTTTCATGGGGATAAAGTGGGCTACTTTGGTCAAGCGATCCACTATTAACCAGATTGAATCATATCCCGATTTGGTCCGGGGCAATCCGGTGATAAAATCCATGCCAAGCTTCTCCCACTTCCATTCGGGTATCGGCATAGGCTGTAGCAATTCTACTGGCTTCTGATGCTCGGCCTTTACTCTCTGGCATACATCGCATACGGCTACATACTCGGCAATATCCTTCTTTATTCCCATCCACCAGAAACGTTCCTTCAAATCCAAATACATCTTGGTGTTTCCGGGGTGTATCGAGTATGGCGAATCATGTGCTTCCTACAGTATCAGCTTCCTGATCTCCGGGTTGTTGGGCACATAGATTCGATCCTCAAACCACAAGGTGTCGTGCTCATCCTCACGAAATCCTTTGGCTTTTCCTTCACTCATTCTCTCCTTTATCTCGGCAATCTCTTTGTCATCCTTCTGGGCTTCATGTATCTTCCCCAGCAATGTTGACTGAACCTCCAATGTTGCGACAAAACCTCTAGGAACTATCTCCAAATGAAGCTCCCTGAGATCTTCTGCTAACTCCTGTGGCAATCCCCCTTTTACTAAGGTGTTCGCATAACTCTTTCGGCTCAAAGCGTCTGCAACGACATTGGCCTTTCCTGGGTGATAGTGCAGCTTCATGTCATAATCCTTTATGAGCTCCAACCATCTCCTCTGTCTGAGGTTCAACTCCTTTTGAGTGAAAATGTACTTCAAACTCTTGTGATCCGTGTACACATCACAATGATTTCCAATAAGGAAATGTCTCCAGGTTTTCAGTGCGTGCACTACAGCTGCTAGCTCCAGATCGTGCGTCGCGTAATTCAACTCGTGCGGACCCAGTTGACGAGATGCATAAGAAACAACTCTTCCATCCTGCATGAGTACTCCTCCAAGTCCTAAGCATGAAGCATCGCAGTACACTTAGAAATCCTTGCGTATATCTGGCAATATCAGCACTGGGGCTGTTGTCAACCGTTTCTTCAACTCCTGGAAACTTTCTTCGCACTCTTCAGTCCAATCGAACTTTGTCTCCTTCTTCAATAACGTCATCATTGGCTTAGCAATCTTGGAGAAATTTTCTATGAATCTCCGGTAGTATCCCGCGAGTCCAAGAAAGCTGCGGATCTCTCCAACTGAAGTGGGTGCCAACCATTCAGTGACTGTCTGCACTTTGACGGGGTCCACTGCTCTACCCTCTCCTGATATAACATGCCCTAGGAATCCAACTTCCTTCAACCAAAACTCGCATTTGCTAAAGTTGGCATACAGTTGATGTTCTCTGAGCTTCTCCAAAACCAAACGCAAATGCTCCGCATGTTCATCTTCGTTCTTCGAGTATACCAAAATATCATCAATGAATACCACGACAAACTTATCCAAGAACTCCATGAACACCTTGTTCATCATACTCATAAAATAGGCAGGGGCGTTAGTCAATCCAAATGACATAACCATATACTCATACAGCCCGTACCTTGTGGTGAAGGCTGTCTTGGGTATACCCTTCTCTCGGATCTTCAATTGGTGGTATCCAGATCGTAGGTCTATCTTGGAGAATACTTTCGCTCCCTGGAGTTTGTCGAACAAATCATTGATCATCGGCAGCGGGTACTTATTCTTAATAGTCACTTCATTCAGTGCACGATAATCAACGACCATTCTTAAAGATCCATCCTTCTTCTCGACCAAAAGTACTGGGGCTCCCCAAGGTGATGAACTCCGGCGAATAAATCCTTTCTCCAATAACTCCTTAATCTGCTTCTTGATCTCCTCCAGATCATTCGCTGGCATCCGATACGGTCTCTTCAATATTGTTCCGGTGCCAGGCAGCAGCTCAATCAAAAACTCAATATCCCTATCCGGTGGCATGCCTGGTAACTCCTTTGGAAACACATCCGGGTAATCCTTTACTACATGCACTTCCTCCTGAACAACACCCGTGAGAGAATGTACTTGTGTCCATATAGGCGAATGCCTAGATACATACTTAATCCTTTTTCCCTCTGGGGTGGTAAGCAAAATAGACTTGCTGGCAAAATCGATGTTCCCTCCATACATCGATAGCCAATCCATACCTAATATCACATCCAAACCTTGTGACTCCAAAACTATTAGGTCTGAGGGGAAAACATGTCGTCCAATGGTCAATGGCATCTGAAAACATCCTTGATTTGCCACATATTCTGCTCCGGGTGAACTTACTAACATGGGGGCCATAAGGACTCTAGTGGACAACTTATGTCTATTTACGAATCCCCTTGAAATGTATGAATGCGATGCACCAGTATCGAAAGGAACTACTGCGGTAAATGACTTAACCAGAAACTTACCGATCACCGCATCTGGTTGTTCTTCAACTTCCTCCACTGTCATGTGGTTCACTTGTCCTTTGTTGAACGGGTTGGGCTTCTTCCCGGCGCTTCCATTGTCGTTCCCATTCTTAGCTTTAGGGCACTCGTTGGCATAATGTCCATTCTTCCCGCACTTGTAACAGGTGATGTGGCTGAAATCCTTCTTGGCGGGTGTGGACGGGGTAGAGCGATTCTGGTTATTGTTTGCTCCATTCCCATTCCCATTCTTGGAGCCATTGTGGTTGTGGGAACTTCCTCCAGTGTGGTTGTGGCTTCCATGGTTATGGGTGTATCCTCCCGAATTCGGAGTGAATCGGGGCTTCTGCTGGGCTCCAGAATTATTCCTTCCTTGTCCATACTTCCTCTTGCGGCTCTCAATCTGCTGCTGCTTCCCTTCAATCATAAGAGCTTTATCTACAACTCCTGGTAGTTGTTGAAGGTTGCCACCATCAACTGTACGCTCATCTCATCATTCAGCCCTTCCATAAATCTCTCCTGCTTAGCTGCATCTGTGGCCACGTCATCTGGAGCATAACGAGATAGGGTACTAAACTCATCTACGTACTGAGCCACAGTACGATTTCCTTGGCGCAAATTGCGAAACTCCCGCTTCTTCATGCTCATAGCTCTAGTTGAGACATGGGCAGTACGGAAAGCTTGCTGGAACTGATCCCAAGTGACATTGGCTATAGGGAAAGTGGCTATGTAATTCTCCCACCATGCTGCGGCTGGTCCAGACAACTGGTGTGCGGCAAATCGCACTTTCTCAGCATCTGAGCAATTGACGGTGGTCAAATCCCTACCAATCTTGCACAGCCAGTCATCAGCAACTATTGGCTCAATGCTGCTAGCAAACACCGGTGGTTGCAACCTTAAGAAACGTGTTAGGTTGTCCACGGGTGGTGGTGGTGGTGGGTTGTTGTTGTTCTGGTTGTTCTAGACAAGAAGTTGCATCAAAGTGTTTTGCTGCTGGATCAACTGAGTGAGCTCAGGGGGAAACTCAAATCCGGGCTCACGTCTTGGAGGCATCTGATGGGTGTAGAGGGAAGAGATTAGAATAGAATTGAGGTCTAAGGGAAACTCACTACCCAATGCACATGAGACAAACACAATCATATCACACCAATCAATTTCAAGCAAGGTATTACAAGATCTAACTAACGTTACAAAAGTGCACTAAATACTACTTTGTGGGGGGGGGACTACTAGTCATAGGGTGGTCATCTAGAAATATTGATCGACGGAAGATTCCATGATGTCTGCTCCAGCTTCATCTTCATAGTCTCCGTCATCATTATCATCGGGATCTGAATCCGTGTCGTCGATGATGATGTAATCTTCAGGACGAATCTCCTTGGGTTCTTCTTCCTCTTCTTCTCCTCCTGGTTTTGGATCTCCCATGAATACTCCTAGTTTCCTTGTCAAATCATCATTCTTCTCCACTAGGATCAACATCTCCTCCTCGTATCCGTCACGAGTAGACTTGAGTTCTTCTTCTAGCTCCAACTTCCTGTTTAGTGCCTTCTTCAAATCTATCATCCATGCGCACATCTGGTGCTCCTGTCGTCGAATGTGTTGGTTTAACTCCGGGATGAACCCTGCAATGGACCTGTCCTTCCGGGTGCTGATCATGTCCCAACGCTTATCTCGGCGTCCACAAATCTGGTAGATAGTGTCCTTCAGCTCCTGCTTGTAGACTTCTCCGATCCTTCCCATGGTGATGTGGGCTGCCATACTCTTGCCTAGGCTCCAGGTTGGTGCATCAAAAGAAAACTCTATTTGCTCAGTGGATGGTGCGAAGGTTCTCCCGGGAATTTGAACTTGAATGCTCCTTCGCTCCTCTTCTGGTAAGGTGGCGGTGTAGGTCCCGGTAAAGCTTGGTATTCCTATGTTCAGGTACCTAGTGACTTCCTTCAAGTGTCGTCCAAACGGTGTGTCTTCATCTGGTTGAGTGAACTTGTTCCTTGGGTCCACCATCCTAAAGAAGTAGAAAATGGAGAGGAGTCAGAAATGAGTAGAGAAGAGTGACCTAGGGTTTATCTTAGTGGTCGCGTCCTACAGTCAGCGTGTGCTCTGATACCATCTTGTAGCGACCACGATCCGAATAGACCGAAGTCTCTGTGTTTCAGTGTCATCCCTGGATCGGTAATGCTGACACACACAGTATTTGAAGGATTTATAGCAGAGTGGCAATCACACACTTATTACATCGAATGTCTCCAGAGAGAACTTACTACAAAAGTCTATGGCATAAGGCCATCTAACAAAATAACAGCGGAAGGCTTGGAAGATAAGTGAGTCCATCAACTCCAACGGCGTAGCTGAGTGCATGACAAACGACCTAGAACGTCTTACTCCTCGTCTGAAAAGTATACAACGTAACATGTTGCAGCCCGAAACGGGTCAGCGCATTGAATATGCTGGCAAGATAACACAGAAGATGCAAGTAATAGAAATAAACGCTATACTATATGCATATTTGGCTGGTGGATGCTCTAGGGTTGAAGTTTTTGCGTAAAGCCAATTTTTCCCTACAACAAAGGAATAAATTTTATTTTACTATCATGGTAGTTGAAACATCATTAGGAAGGTACCTCCAACTCAATCCCAAAAATTAAAGTAATCATTAACCCAACAAATTAACTTTAGAGTGATGAGATCAACCAATAATTCAAGTACCAGATACTCAAGATTGTCCATAACCGGGGACACGGCTAATCATGATCAGTTTGTACACTCTGTAGAGGTTTGTGCACTTTTCCCCCATAATACTCGATCTCCTCCGTTTAATTTCTCGCACTGCATGGTGTTTGAGAAACGGATGACCGAGACACAGTATTTCAGAAGCATTTACTCTTTACCCCAGGTGGACCCGTACACCTACTTTCCCCTACATCTGCTAGTCCACCACGAAAGAGCTCACACAACTTACTCATACTATGCCAGAGCCCATAATGGCATTATGGCTGCACACGGAAGTTTCTAGCATGAATAGTTTTATGATCCCTTTGAGCCTGGGTGGCATTCCATAGGACAATCACACGGCACCCCGGGATTTCCTAGGACAACACTGGATTCTCCAGGTGCCCTGCAACCAATCCACCCAGATGTGTATTCAAGTAGCCACCTTAAGTTGAACCATTAATTAACAACTCACATCTGTCATGGATTTCACTCAAACCCAAACCACGTCTACGAGCATAGCATGGCAACCTGAGCATAGCGTAGAGGTAACTCCCAAGGGTTTGAAAATAATGCAGGTAATAGGTTCTACCTCAAACTACTTCCCAGTCCCACAAGTTAAAAGATCCTACTCATGCAATGTGTGAGGGTTTGATCTAATGCATAAAAACTGGGTAACAAAATGGTATGATCAATGTGTTACTTGCCTTGCTGACGATTCGCAAAACCTAGAGACTCGTAGTAGCACGCTTCACAGTCCGGGTATTCTATCGCAAGCAAACAATAGTATACATAAGCAATCAAGCAATGATGCACAAACAAAACTCCAAAAAA
This sequence comes from Secale cereale, assembly GCA_902687465.1. NCBI lineage: Eukaryota > Viridiplantae > Streptophyta > Magnoliopsida > Poales > Poaceae > Secale > Secale cereale. Next base: position 10,632,816 of record LR738716.1, read on the forward strand.
TAAGATCTAACCAGAAAGTTCAACTTAAGAACTCCGGTATGCAAAAATAATCAAATCGAAAGAAGCAACGAAACTCAAACTGCGAAAGAAACGAGATCTGATTACTAATTTGATCTAAAGTCAAATTTTACAGTAGCAAAATTTGGTTCCAGTTGGTTAAACGGAAAGAGGGCGTCGAGATGAAGATCTGGGATTTTGAATCACCTGATTCCGACTCTCGAGCGAAAAGAAAAACGAAAAACTAGATCAGGGCAGAAATCACGATCGAAATAATCGCGGATAAATACCCCGGAAAAAAAAACTGACGAATAGGCTAACGAACGAACGTTCGCTGTCTGCGGCTATCGGGCGAACAACGTTCGCTAAATCGAACGTACGGACGAACGTCCGCTAAATAACTAAACCGAAAAAACCGATCTAAACTAAAAAACCGGATCTAGGGTTTCTTGAAAAAGAACCGATCTGTTAACCGAAAAGAACCGGCGGCGGCGGCGGCTACCTCGGCTGGCGGGGCGGCGGCGGCGGTTCCGGCGGCGGCGGGTGGCTTCGGCGGCGGCGCGGAGGCATGGCGCGGCGGCGAGTGGCTCCGGCGGCGGCGCGGCGGCGATACGCGGCGGTGGCTAGGCTTGCGGGGCTACGGGCTGGCGCTTTTAAAGGCCCGTCTAGGAGAGTCCTAGCCGGTTACGGCCCAGAGTCAGTTTCTCTTTTTTTTAAACGAGTCCTGACGTACGAAAACTAATAAAAGAAATACTAAACGGACTCCAAAAATCTCGAAATAAATTTTCATTGTCCTCTAATAATATTTAGGACAAAGTGAACATTTTTCCCGGACCCTAATGCAATTTTGAAAAACGAGTATTTTTCCTATGCAAATAAAATCACAAATAAATCCGAAAAAAAATACCAAAAGTGATTTTAACATTTTTCCTCCAATATTTCTGTTATTTTGGAGAAGTCATATTATCTCCGCTCTTATATTTTATTTCGAAATATTTTTAGGAGAAGAAAATAATTAAAACCAACGCTATCCTCGTACCGGTATTCGAGTAAACTCAAATACAAAACGGTAGTATTCCCAACTCTCTCCGTAGGTCCTTGAGTTGCTTAGAATTTTCGAGGATCGCCACGCACAGAATGCAAAGAAATATGCAATGCAGTATGATCTATGTATAACATTCCAAATTGAAAATTTGGGATGTTACACTTGGAGAGGCACGAGTACTTGGCGGTAACTATAAAAGATTTTCCATTCCGATGTTTGTGGTCCATTTCACCGTTTCGTGTTGACATGTCATTATGCTTTCATTATGTAGGTGTGTCCAAATTTGTGTTATGGAAAGGACGAGTCCTGGGCTCCATTGGTGGATCTGTGGTGCGATAAGGATGGATCCTGGGCAGCTACGAGCATTAAAAACAAGGCTAACCGAGGGAATGAGGGAGTAAATGCTCAGGGAAACCGGAACCACTTTCTCCACAAGACGGTGCACGTATGACTGACCTCATTAAACAATCTTCTTCTTCCATTTACTGTCACTTTCTTATGTATGACTAACCTTTGTTTGGTGGTGCATGAGGAGAAACTGAAGCGGTCGCTCTCACACATGGAGGCGTGGGAGATCGCCCATACGTGGAGGAATCCCAATCCCGGCGAGGCCAAGTGCTACGGCAAGACCGCGGAGAAGAAGCAGGCCTACTCTGAGGAGTATCTGAGATTACATCCTGACACACCTGACCCCATTAGTGCGATCTAGACGACATGGTGGTGGTGGGCATGGGGCCCAAGAAGCATGGTCGGGAGCCGATTCTGGATGCCGTGATTACTCCCTCTATCTCCTACACACAGCTCCGAGCTACCGACCCGAGCCTGAGCCAGCGCATGAGCACACCCATGACCAGTGAGCAGTCACAGTACCTCTTTCAGGAGCGGCAATCTGTAAGTATTTCCCTCTTATCTTCATTGCTCACTTTATTTTCCACATTGAGATGTTTTATGAGTTCCATCATGTCATAACGTAGGCCTACTTGGAGTACACACGCCAGGAGACCATGGCATGGCACACGAGCCTTTTTGCATTCCATGAGCAAAACAATCGCAGGATGCAGCGTGCTCTTGAGGAGATGGCGGCCGGACGGGTTCCTCAATTGCAAGCAGCACCACTTCCTTCTGCACAACTAGTGCTGCTTACCTTTGAGGAGTTTGTGGCACAGCACCCGGGCCCCTCGCCGGTTAGTACATCCCCAAACTATTCACCCAAAGCATACCGTTTATTCAACACAATCAAATATATCCCCTTAACATGTATTTTCAACATCCAGGGAACAGGTGGATATACCGTTGGTGGTGGTGCTGGTGTTGGCATCACTCCCGAGTCACGAAGCCCGGTCACTCCAAACCATGGAGGCGGTGGCGGTGTCGGTCTTGGCGGTAGCGCTGCCGCTAGCACTGACGACCTAGGCTTCGACGGACTTGGCGGTGGTGGTGGATGTACAGGCGCTTAAGCCTTTATGTTCTTTAGATGACTTGTGCTCTTTTATGGTCCTTTAGATGACTTGTGTGCTTCTTTAGATACTTATATGTTCTTTGAGATGATGCATATATGCTTGTGATGATACTTATATTGTTGTGATGGTGTTGGTTGTGATGATACTTATATACGTATATATGCTGTCAATTTGAATTGAAATCATATGTATATCTACTGTGAATTTGAATTGAAATAAAACAGAAAAATGAAAAAAATCAGACAGAAACTATGCCTATGGCTAAGCCGTCGGCATAGGTCTGCCACGAGCTGCCAGTGAGCGACACTTGGCACGAATGCCGACGGCCTAGCCGTAGGCATACCAATGCCTACATCTAGGCTGTCGGCATAGGTGCCACGTGGCGCCCACTGGTAGCACTTGGCGCGGGGCTATGCCGACGGCTTAGCCGTATGCATAGGTCTAGAACTATGCCTACGGCTAGGCCGTCGGCATAGCCCTGCCCCAGGTGCCACCAGGGGGCGACACGTGGCGTCGGTATGTCTATGGCCAGGCCGTCGGCATAGCACCAGAGGTATGCTTACGGCTAGGCCGTCGGCATAGCCCTGCCTCAGGTGCTACCAGAGAGAGCCACGTGGCATGGGTAAGCCGACGGCTTAGCCGTCTGCATAGGTTCATAGCTATGCCGACGGCTAGGTCATCGGCATAGACATGCCACATGGCGGCTCCTGTATGGGTAGCACTTGACGGCGGCGTCGAGAGTCACCGTTAGGCACGGAGCATTGCTGACGGCCGGGCCGTCGGCCGTCGGCATAGACCTATGCCAACGGGAATCGGGGCTGGGCCGTCGGCATAGGGGCCCAGTGTGGTAGTGGATCACGTGCCAGCTGCTGGGACGACCACGACAATGGTCTGCGTGCGTCCGAGCATTGGGCTGGGTAGCAATGCAGGATGGCTGTGCCGCTTCAATGGCGATGCAGACGGAGCAATCAACATCAGCATGGCCTTGGTTGGTGGGAAGGGTTCAAAAACTGTATATTGGTTTCATCTTGCTTTTTTTCTCTTTCACAAGTACATGTTCACTGCTTCTTTTTAGCTGATGTTCTTTTGGTTTTATTGATGCATGAGGGTGTGATAAAAATGATTAGCAGTAATACACACTAACATTTGGTTTACCATTGGGAATAACTTAGTAAGTACCAATTTTATGGGTTGAAGCCACGCACCAGCAGAAGGGTGCCATTCCAAGGAGTGTCGGATGTGGCCTGAAAGATGTCCTCAAGAAAGATGGAGGGCGGGCCTCCACATCAGGGAAGAGATGAGGGGCTCCGGTGCACTTGCCAAGGAAGCTTCTTTTTGTAGTTTCTGTGTGCCAAGTTTCAATGGTCAGTCTGTATTTTTTTTTCTTCTGAAAGCAGCTTGTGAATTATGAACCTATCTGACTAATACTGAAGCCATCTCTTGTTTTCACTCCTTCTGAACCTAGCAAAATGACCTGCTTGGGCAGAACGAGGACATGGGCATGGTGGTGGATATAAGAAAGCATGGCGAACATTGAGCTACTGAGAAATATTATGAAAGGTATGTCCGTAATTTGGACGCAACGGTGTAAATTGTCCGTAATTTGGACACTCGGTTCAATAGATATTCCATTTTAAAATCGGATACATTAAGAAAACACGAACACACAAACCACCCTTCTCCTCGCGTGAGAATAAACCCAACAAACTCTCCGATGGCGATAATAGACGCACATGAATGATGACATTTATTCCCATTAATGATTTCGATAGTCCAAATGGCAGCCACCTATAATGGCTTTCATAACATATAAAAAAAGCTTCACAAGCACATATGTTTCAAGCAATGCAGATAAACTTTTGAATTCTTTCCCATGATTTTTGAGTGGAGCCATAACAAACACACAAAACCCGAAAGATGGTAGCATGGTCCGAAGCCTAGGCCTTCCACATCCATACAACACGTTCTGGCTTTGGAAGGGAAAGACAACCATGCGGTGGCAGAGCTAACCTTATACATGATTTGGCGGTGCAGGAGCATAAGCGTTGGGTCCGTCGACTTTAGATGCTGTTGGCACCATAGGAGGATTACTGCCAACGTATGCTTGGTACTGGGCCTTCTTCCGAACTAGGCGGTATGAGGCAACCTCAAGGGCGGCAACTACAATAAACAAAAACGTCGCGATCACGAAAATTGCGACACCACCGACAATCCTAGCATTCCCAACAGTTTTCTTTGCAGAGCCTTCAAACCCTAACATGGCACCTGCCAGAAATAGTAGCACTGCTATAATCGCAAGGACCCTGCAAGTATATACGCATGTCGTAAAGACCATATTAGTTATACAACTTAAATGAACAAGCCACCAAGTAGATATAGGTTCTGTATTAAAGTTAAGTTTTCAAATTCTAAGAGAAATGACAAATGCATTAATTTTAATGATGATTTTCCTTGATTAGCAACAGAAAGCAGGCGGGATATCGAGTTATGAATAACAACATTATTTATTTACCATGAGGTGATGAAGAAGACCATCGCGGCGATGCGCTTGGCCCCCTTAGTTAGCCGCCACGCCCCAAAGCAGCAGATGGTCATGCTGGCAAGAATCTGCGTCATGGACGCCAAAATGGCGGCTACCACGCCGCATGGCATCGCCGGCGATTGCCGGTATGTAGAGAACTCGCCATGGTCATCTTGATGATGTTTCTGCATGAATGAATGCACACCGTTAAGAAGAATCAACAATATATTATCAACTAGATTATGCTTGGCCAAAGTTTTTTTTTTTTTTTACATCTTGGCCGAAGGTTAGAGTGAGAAAGAGATATCATGTAGCAGGTTACAATGAGAAAGACATAATATCTCGCGTGCGATGTGTGCATACCATCGCCAAAAGAACCGCGCTGATTATTCCGAACACGATCGTCATCACAGCGAGGATGCTGGTCACCACCATGAGACATCTGTTCCCCATCGATGATTTCACTACTAATCAGAGCAGGTGAGTTAAATAGTGCATTGCCACACGCATATAGATAGACAGAGATGAACAAGTGCATGCATGAATGCAAGTATGCAATGTTAGCTCGAATAATGTTACCCGAGGACGGGCTACCTCTTGCGTGAAGATGGGGGCTGTGTAGCCTCTTTGATGGAAAAAAAAAAGAATTGCGAAAACGAGCGGGGGCGTTGCTCGGAAAAACCACACTAAGGCTGCGTTCGCGTTTCTCTCGGCTCTTTTAATTCTGCTCCCGGAGCGAACCATCCTTTAGCTTAATTACGCGGAGCTGCGGACCATCCTTTAGTTTAATTCTCCAACTCCACGGAGCGGGTAAGTTCCGAACAGGGCCTAAACTCAGTAAATAATCATCAAGATGGAGGCACCGCGAACTAACACAAGGCGGGGATAAACAGAACAAAAGCAGAGGAGGAGCAGAGGAATCTATACGTTATATGCTTATAGCTCCAAGTCGACGGGTACCGGCCCAAATCAAGGCAGCTAGCGCTAAAGCCTACACCATGAAGCGACCAGCAAAATCAGAGGAAGGATAAACAGGGCCGAGAGTTACCGTGAGCACGAGCGCGCGGGGAGAGAAGGGAAGAGGAACCAACGGAGCGTGGCAATGGCGAGCGAGATTAGTTGGAGGAGACAGAGCGAGAGGAGTAGTGGATAGGAGAGGAGTCAGATGGGCCTTGCTTGTCAGTGACAAATTTTCATCAAGTAGTACTACTGCATGCATGTGATGCAGGATCCATACAACCAACCACGTGGCAGATTTTGGCCCCTGCTCTGAGCCGACAACCGGAGACAAGCACGCGTGTAGGTGCAGGGACCGTCGGTTCACCCATCAACGTCGACGCGCGCGGTCGACATGCGCTGGTGTGCCACACACTAAACCAAAAAGTTGATGTCGGCGGAAACACGAGATTCACTTTTGTTTTCCCCAAATGGTGGAAGGAAGTCAACTTGGACACTCTCGTGCTCAAAGCGTGGTCGCTCTCGCCGACCCACACAACACAAGCCACTGTTCCATTGTGGCCGGGAAGTAGATCTGTATCATAGGGAAATCGACATTCAAAAAAAAAAAAAAACTTTGTGACATCCACATTTGAAAGTTCCAACAAAAAGGTGAGATGTTAAGAGGATGGTGTTCTATTCTCATATGAAATTTCAACGAAAAACATATTAGGAAATGTGAGCAGTAGAAAAGACAAATTGAGCAATGGAAAGTGATGTTACTGTTTAGCACTATTCAATGCTAATTTTATCTTTTTCTTACCTCGCACCACGTAATTCGAAATTTAGCATGCTAACAGAACAACACCCTGTTAACATCTAATATATTTATTTTGAGAATTTTTTTGAAACTACAAAACGTTATTTTTGCCTGATTTTAATCGGTTTTCACCAAATGTTGGTTTTCGTATGATATTCTCTTGGGGGAAGTGGCTCCTAATCCCGTCAGATATGATGGGGAAGCAATCACCGTAATAAGCAAAAAAAAAAAAAAAAACTCCCGAGCTTGCCAGTAACTGATGAACAAAAGCCAGTCTCCGGGGGGCAATAAACTAGCAGAGAAAGGGGACTAGATGGAGGATCAGAGGAATCCTTACCTGGACGAAGCGCAGCAATATACTGGCTAGGGGTTGATCGGGGCTCGGGAGGAGCCAAACGTCGCCGGAGATTGGGACGGAAACCTCTTCGGAGTTGTAGTACGGTTTTGCATTGGTTGTGGGGGAAGAAGCGTCCGCAAGCGAATGGATTCAAAAGTTTTATTTGTCCCCAAAGTTATATATATGCTTATTAGAGCAGCTGCACTAATTGGAGCTCCCGAGCGCACGCATCGGAGCCATCCGATCGTGCCCGATTGCGATGGACCGTGTTGTACCGTCTGACATACGTGGAGACAGAGGGGAGGCCGGGGTCACGGTGTAGTATGGGGCCCACGTCCTTAATTTTCAGGTGAAATCCCCCACACGTCTTGTTCAAACGCTCTGTTCCTCCCTTCCCCCCCCCCCCCCCCCCCCCCCCATTTTTGAAATTGCCCGAACCTACTCCTTCCTCCCCCATTCTCTCGCGAAGATGCCCTGCGGGGGCTGCGGTTGTGGGTTCGCTGGGGATTTGCCGGTGCGGGAGGCCGTCCGCGGGCGTGGCACGTCATCGCCTACAGGCGAAGGTAAATCCCGGCATTTCCTCGCGCGGTTATGCTTCGGATTTCGTTTGGCACGGCGAGGTTAGCGTTTAGGTGACGGGGTAGGCGACTGAGATGTCTCCGTCGCACGCAAGGTGGGCGAGCACAGAGGTTGTCCATGGCGTCCGTGGGCACGGTGTTTGCCATGGCGATGGTGTGGCGGGGGATATTTGGGCTTTGGGGGTATGGGGAGGGAGTTGAATTGAAATTGCCCGATGTAGGGGGAGTGTAAGTGGGCGAGGTGTTGTGGTGATGCATCTGAATGAATCCCTGGCGACCATGGTGGTGTCTTTTTTTGGGGTTGCTTGAATGTCAAGATGCAGTTGTATAGCAACATGTCAACAGTTGCTTAATTTTGTTTTCATCCAATTGCGAGAAGGGAGGTGTCAGGGATATTACTAGCAGGTATAAACCGGCCAGGAAGATCCGGATTACGCTAACGTAGTTGTATTATCATAAGCCCAGTAGGCTATGAGTCAGAGGTTACGGCCCGTGGAGGCTTAGGGCCCATATGTAAAACTTACGGTTTATGAACCGTCATATCATGTAACTTGAGGTATAAGGTAGGAAGATTAGAGACCGAGGCGGACACGATTATGAACCGGCCTCGGGACTCTGTAAACCGGACCGGGCATCGCCTCCTATATAAAGGGACGACCCGGCTACGGTTCAAGGACAAGCAACAACCCGTCGAGACACAGGCAAGCAATCCGCTCCCTGTTCATCGACGCCCAAACAATACCAAACCAAACTAGACGTAGGCTTTTACCTTCATCGAAGGGGCCAAACTAGTATAAACCCTCTGTGTTCTTTGTGCGCTCTAACCTCTTCAAGCTAACCCGCGCGATGGCTCCACACCTAAGTCCTCTAAACCGGACATCTGCCGTGCCAATTCCACGACAGTTGGCGCCCACTGTGGGGCTATCCCACGATGGTTTCGAGTTCTTGAAGGGCAGCTTTGAAGGACTCAAGGGTTACGCGGTTGGCCGGATGACCAAGAGTCGCCGCTGCCGGATCTACATCGACGACGCAGGCTGGGACCCCGAGGCCGATTCAATCGAATACGGGTACCGGGTCCCCTTCGGCGGCATCCACGTCTTCATCGGCAAGATTGGTGAACCGGGACCTGAGCCGGACATCTTCCCCAACATCGTCGAGCAGGCTCAACGTGCGAGATCGGCCCGGATTCAGTCGGCCGTGAAGCGTGTTTTCGTTGGAGCAGTACATGGAGTCCAAGCCGAGGACGGATCGAATTCTGGTGGCGAGACAGTTGTCTATTCCCACGATGAATCTTCATCCGGGGAGACCGAATCTTTGTATCTGTTGCAGGACGGCCGATCCGGTGGTGTATCCGATGGTGACAGTATTCCGGATCCCTTTGATCCGCCAAACCGGGTGGCTGTCTTCATGGCTGGATCACAGTCTATGCAGCAGCCCACGGTGACTGGGGCGATCACAGCAGAGGTAGCTGGTGCAGGGGCGAGCAGCCAAGCCCTCTCACCCTCTGACGCTCTATCCACCTTGGTCGAGGAGTTGACAGCATGCGCAATAGCAGAAGTAGCTCCTGCCAACAAGGCGCAGCATGATGCGGAGATCCTTCAGCTGAAGGGCCGGATTGAGCAAGCTAAACGGGATCTGGACGCGGAGAAAGCCATGATGGTTACAAGGCAAGCAGAGCTGGACTCTCAAGCTTTCTGGCTCAGGATTGATCAGACTTCTGCGCAGGAGGTAAGGAACAGAAGGCAACAAAATCGTTTACCGCCGGTCTATGAGGCGATGAATCTCTTTGGCACACCAGGGGCGGGAGCCAGCAATAACCTAGAAGTAAACCGGGGAGGAGCCCCGAGAACAGGCGCGCCGGTTCAAACACCGACCGTAGAGCGAAATCGTCAAGTTGTGCCCACGCCGCACATCCCCACCCCTTCTGGCCATTATTCAAACTCGTTGGACAACATTGTCGCCGCCGCTTCAAGACTGGCCGCTTTACCTATCGAGGGAACATCCCCCGTGTCTTGGAAGCGCGCCGGGCTAAGGAATTGCTAGACACGGCACTGACGCAGCAGCAGGCGTACTCTTACAGCAGGGAGAGGATTCACTCAACCCCCCGCCATAGCCGGAGCTACACTAGGCATTGGGATGAACCGGAAGTGTCTAGCAGCGAGCGGAGACGTCACCGGCATAGGCATGATAATCCGGCAGGAGCAGAAGCGCACGCCCAGGAGGCGATGAACCGGGCCAGACCTACCGCCCGTGAGGATACCCGTCAAATGACGCCGGTTCACCCAACCACAGCAGAGATAGGAGTCACGGCGAGTTCCTTTGGAGTACAGTGTCTTGTCCCCACTTTACGAAGCGTAAGGTTACCCAAAGACTTCAAAGGTCCGCGCAAGGTGCCCAACTATACGGCAGACCTGGCTCCAGAGGCGTGGGTTGAGAGCTATGAGATGGCTATAGAGATGCTAGATGTGGATGAAGCGGCATGCGCCAAGTATTTTACCATGATGCTTGAGGGTACAGCCCGGACATGGTTAAAGGGCTTACCACCTAACTCCATCGGATCATGGGGTGAGCTGCGTCGCCAGTTTATCAAAAATTTCAAAGACACGTGCAAGAAGCCAATGTCAGTAGTAGACTTAGCGGCATGTGTTCAAGGAGAGCAGGAGCCTACGAGCACCTGGGTGCGGCGAGTGTCAGAAATCTTGCACTCTTCCAATAGCATCAACCCCAGTACGGCGATAGTGACACTGGAAAACAATTGCCGGTTTGAGTCTCTGAAGTTGAAGTTGGGACGGCTCAAGCGGGATTGTAATGACATGGGGACACTCATGAGCGCTCTGGTGAAGTATGGGGACTCTGATAACGCTAAGTACCCAGAGGCAGATGGAGACAAGTCCGTGAAAGCAAACAAGGCTGGTAAACCGGCGCAAGCTAATCCGGCAGGAACAAGTTTCACTGGTAAGCGAAAGGCAGAGGGCGGCTCTGATTTTGTGGCCAATACCAATGTTCAAGGAAACTTTCAGCGCCGCAAGGGTAGACCACCTCCACGGAGCGGAGGAGGATCCGTCAATCTGGATCAACAGTTGGATGAGCCTTGCCCGAAACATAGCATGCCGGAACACCCAGCTAAACATACATGGAGGGAATGCCGGATCATGTTAGAGGCCATGAGACAAGCCAAATACAACAACGGACCACCAGGCGGCGGCTCGCATCCCGGTTTTCATGGTACGGGTCACCAGGGTAATGGTTCCGGATCAGGATATCATGGGGATAACAATAATTATAACCAAGGCAACCAGCAGCACGGTCAAGGTGGTTATAACAACCAAGGCAACCAGTAGCATGGTCAGGGTGGTTACAATAACCAAGGCAATCAGCAGCGTCAACAGCAGCAGCAATCCGGATATCAGAGTAATCCGAAGGAGCTAAGTAGTGGACAGTACCACGTCTTTACTACTAGTTTGTGTAAACGAGATCAAAAAATCCTGAAGCGAGCGGTACATGCAGTTGAACCGGTAACACCACGTTTTCTGCGTTGGTCAGAACAACCTATTGTGTGGAGCAGGGAGGATCACCCGCCACGGATTGATAATCCGGGCCAGTTGGCCTTAGTGGTGGCACCACAGGTGGGTGGCTACAAATTCACAAAGGTACTCATGGATGGCGGCAGCAGTATCAACATCTTGTATTATGAGACATTCCGTCGTATGGGGTTGATGGACAAGAAGTTGAGACAGTCCAACACGGTGTTCCATGGAGTGGTGCTAGGTAAATCGGCTTACCCAGTTGGAAAAATTGACCTGGAGGTCACCTTTGGAGATGAGCAGGACTCCAGGTCAGAGATAGTGACCTTTGAGGTCGTAAAGATCCGGAGCCCATATCATGCTTTGTTTGGAAGGCTGGTTTACGCCAAGTTCATGGCTAGACCGTGTTATGTTTATCTGCAGCTCAAGATGCCGGGTCACAAAGGAACCATCACGGTTCACGGAAGTCGCCAGATTGCATTGGAGTGCGAGGAAGGAGACGCAGCCTATGCAGAGGCAGTGTGTGCTACAGAGGAGTTGAAGTTCTACAAATATAACGTTGATCCGGCAGATATGTCCCCGTTAAAAAAGCCAACTACAGAGCATGATCTGGCGTTGAAGTTCAAATCGGCAGAAGAAACCAAGCAAGTTGACTTTGTGCCAGGCGATTCATCCAAGCAGTTCACTATCAGCGCTAACCTTGACCCCAAATAGGAAAGCGCGCTCATCGAGTTCATCCGTGAGAACCGGGATATCTTTGCATGGAAACCTTCTGACATGCCAGGTATACCAAGGGAACTCGCTGAGCACAGTCTTAATATTGATCCGAAATTCAAACCGGTCAAGCAGTATCTGCGCCGCTTCAACGAAGAAAGGCGCAAGGCTATAGGTGAGGAAGTGGCCAGGCTTTTGCCCGCAGGGTTCATAGTTGAGGTGTTTGATGTCTACTACACGCTTCTATTCCTGTAGACAGTGTTGGGCCTCCAAGAGCAGAGGTTTGTAGGACAGCAACAAATTTCCCTTAAGTGAGTAACCCAAGGTTTATCGAACTCAGGGAAGTGGAGGTTGAACGTACCCCTTTCAAGCAACCCTGCAATCGAGATACAAGAAGTCTCTTGTGTCCCCAACACACCTAATACACTTGTCAGATGTATAGGTGCACTAGTTCGGCGAAGAGATGGTAAAATATGGATGATAGGAGTGGCAAAGCAAAGTAATATAAATCTGTAATAAAAAGTGCAGCAAGCAAACAAGTGGTAAACGTGAGCACAAATGGTATTGCAATGGTGGAAACAAGGCCTAGGCTTCATACTTTCACTAGTGGCAACTCTCAACAACATTAACATAATCGAATCACATGATATTTCCCATAATGGAGACACACTCGGAGGTCATTCCTTTGTGGTCAAGAGAGGACGAGAATTATGTAGGGCTACAAAAGCACACCTCAAAGTTCATAGTTCTCAATCTATGGATTTCCCAATGTCACCGCGGCCATCCAAAGAGAGTACCACAATCACCACAACATATCTCAAGGATAGTCAAAGACAAGCACCAAGAGACTCTCAATCTTCAATCAACACACAAAAGAGGAAATCACTCATGAAAATATTCTTCTAACCCATGTCCAATAGACCGCAGTCACCTTGGTCTCGGGGATTATACTAGATAAAGACAAGTGAGTACATCAATCCAATACATAGAGGAAGGGGAAATATCATGGGATCACCCTAGATTAACATAGCCTATGATCACAACGAAGATCACATCATGGGAGAGAGAATTGACCACATAGCTACTGGTAGAAACCTCAGCCCCGAGGAGGAACTACTCCCGCATCATGGAAGGAGGAAGCAACGTCGATGGAGATGAATCCGGGGCACTTCCCCGTCCCGGTAGGATGCCGGCACAGGAATTCTGGTCCCCCGAAACTTGGTGGCGATGGCGGCGGAGATCGGAATAGCTTCTGGAGAAAAGGGTCCGGAATCAGGGTTTCCGCGACGCGGTGTAAATATATGCCAAAGGGGGTCACCAGAGGAGGTAAGGAGGGCCCAGGCGGCCTGGCGAGGCGGCCAGGGGTGGGGCCGCCCCCTCAGGGCGCCTGGAGCCCCTCTGGCCCCCTCTGGCCCTACTTCTGCCGCATGGAAGCTTCTGGAGCGCTGATTTTTTATATATTTTTTCCGGAATTTTTCTGGTAATTTAAGTAATGGGAAAACCTGAAATACAAAAACAGCAGAAAACAGAAACTGGCACTGGGGGTGCACTGAGTTAATAGGTTAGTCCAAATATGATCAAAAGTGTATGTAAGTGCATAAATATCATAGCAATATCACACAAAAGAGGCATGTAGCAAGCAGAAATTATAGATACGTTTTGGACGTATCAACATCCCCAAGCTTAATTCCTGCTCGTCCACGCGTAGGTAAATGATAACAAGCATAATTTCTGTGGTGACATGCTATCAACCATATAAGAACTTTTCACAGTCACATGACAAATGCTTACTGAGATAATGAATCTTTAGTAATTAAGTTGCCTCATGAGAATATCACAAAGAACTGAAAGTTTTACAATATGATACTGAAACACCCAATAGATTTGTAGTGAGTATGATGTGCAAACATGACAAAGTGATACCTCGCTTGCCCCCTTTAGTGAAGCAAAACATAAATGCAGGAGCACCTCCGAAGTTTAAGTGACGACTAGATACAATGATTTCAGAATAAGCGATATCATAATCATGCAGAAGACAATGGTACTTTGGGACAATGCACATTACACTCAGAATGACAATCATGCTCTCAATAGTTGGTGCTTTGAAGAAAGAAGGTGGAGACTCTCGAACCGTGGCTTTTGATGGCAAGGTTGAAAACCCGTGGTTGGAAGCAAAGACTAAACATGTACCAGAGCTCTTGGTTTTTAAAAAACAGAGGTAAAAATGATTTTTGGGAGATGCATATTTCGTCAACGAATGCTAGTAGATAACTCAATTACTTCTCGAGCTGGACAAGTTTCGAGGAACGGCTCCCGCACGGGGACGATCACATCCCCTTAATCTCCTTTGTTTATCACTGCCAAAAGTTTTCTGATTTCTCATGAACAAAGCGTGAAGGAGGGTTTGTTTGTTGTATTTTTTTTATGAGCCGGGCGCAATCATGCCAGTTCCTTCTCGTATTAGGGGTTTGCAGATTAGACATGCAATCTCGGGGTAAAACTTATCCAACTTAAAAAGATCATGAATTAACTACTACTTCCTCATGAGCTAAAACAGAGGCACAAAAGAGAAACTTTTGAATAATTTTGAGATGGTACACGAAAGTCTTCGTTAGGAATGGCAAGTAAATACCATGTATAGGAAGGTATGGTGGACTCATATGGCATAACTGGTTTAAAGGATTTTGGATGCACAAGCAGTCAGTACGCTTAGTACAGGTGAAGGCTAGCAAAAGACTGGGAGCGACCAACTAAGAGAGCAATGATGGCCATAATCAAGCAGAGCGACAAAGCAACATTGAATCGGGCATGGAAGTTATATCGCTACTCAGAAATAAAAAATCATCAAGGCTTGATAGACTTTCTTTACAGTCTTAAATATGCGTGAGCATATGCCAAGTCAATCAAATAAATTCTTGGAGGAAGATATCACTAAACCATACCACATCATAGGCAAACAAATCATGTTGGTACTTCAATAACACATTAAGAACCCCCCAGCTATTTGAGACTAACCATAAGAAAACATGAACTACTAAGCACCATTATGCACATAGCATTTTTATCATAGACATATCAACCAGTGCCACATCAGCCAACTCTCTTAACAAGATAAGCATGATAACTCAAGAGAGTTCAGCAACCAACTAAGCAAAAGCTCTTTAAAAAGAAAAGCATGAAAACTAAGAGCTAAACATGACAGCAGCTATGGAAAGACAAAGAACACACACAAGGAGATACGCATGCAAGCCTATGTTGTGTTCTACAGTGGGGTGGAGCGTGTTTCTCTCCCAAACAATGAAGGCTAGGATCCAACTTGTTATGAACAGCAAGCAAAGCTAAAGAAAACTAAAAAGGAAACTAAGAGCAAGACGCTCCAAGCATAGCACATAACGCATGAAGTGATTAAAATATAGTGGAACGAAAGAAGAACTGATAATTATTGATGGAGAAGGGGATGCATGGGGGCATCCCCAAGCTTAGACGCTTGAGTCTTCTTGAATATTTCTTGGGGGTGCACGGGGGCATCCCCAAGCTTGAGCGTTTGACCCTCCTGAATCTTCTTTTATCATCTTCCCTCGCACACTTGAAAACTCCCTCATACATAACTCGTCATAATCTGATTAGCGAGGTTAGTACCCACAATAAAATAATTTTTCCCTACTGGAAATAAGGATAATCTTGAAGAGCTACTGTTTCTCAAGATTGCCAAAATGTTTTTGCAAAGAAAAAGCAAGCTTAAGGTCTGCAAAACGAAGAAAAGGCAAAACAGGACAGAATCTATGAAAAACAGACCAGCAGGTAGTAAATATTTTTTTTGGGGCACTTCTGCAACTCAAATAAAAAAACTCAGAACCGACGCCTGAAAGCCAATTGTATAGAGCACGCTGTCGAAAAAATTCAGACCAAAAAGATGATCTGGTGATTTTATACGAATTTTTCTGTCCAAGGACAGAATCTGTTTGCTGGACAGCACGTCACAACTTTTGAACTTTCTTGCAATCGGAGGCTAAACTTGGTACAAAGCTGAAAAATAAAGATACAATG
Organism: Secale cereale; assembly: GCA_902687465.1. NCBI lineage: Eukaryota > Viridiplantae > Streptophyta > Magnoliopsida > Poales > Poaceae > Secale > Secale cereale. The sequence goes on from LR738716.1 coordinate 10,648,795, forward strand.
ATGTTGCTACAGTAGTAACAAACATCAAGACCACTAAAAACTGAAAGAACACACTGAAAGCAAAGATAACAAGGGTTGTCTCCCTAGAGCTCTTTCTTTATAGCCATAAAGATAGGCTTAAGACTTTAATGATGCTCTCGTAGGAATAAGAGTTGAAGAGCAAAAAGCATCAAGAAGCAAATATCAAACACATTTAGGCCTAACATGCTTCCTATGCATAGGAATATTGCAATAGAATAATTCATTGAAGCACAAAGCAATAAGCATAGGAAGACAAAACAAGTGCAGCTTCAAAACCTTCAACATAAAGAGAGGGAACTTGATATTATATAAATATCTATAAGCATATGTTCCCTTCTCATAATAATTTTCAGTGGGATCACGAATAAACTCAACAATATAAGCATCACGTAAAGCATTGTTACCATGATCCACATGCAAAAAGGTACTCTTACTCTCCACATAAGCATAATCTTTCTCATTGGTAATAGTGGGAGTAGGACTATCATAAACAACTTGAACACTATAGATTAATTGTGTATTAGGAAGATGGTGTTCAACAAGGGAGTAATTCCCTCCATGATTATGACAAGTTTCATAAGGATAATTTCTCCTTTTGTCATAGGTACCTTTATAATCACTATAGATTGGAGTTATAACATCATCATAGTAGAGAAGAGCATTATCATTGCTAGCAACTATATTTGTAAACATGTTGTCTTTATTCTTACTAGCAAAAGAATTATCAATTATCACATCACTAGTGGGTAAAGGATTTGCAATCCTATCATCCCCAAGCTTAGAGCTTTCCATATCATCACTTTCAGAGTTGGTACCAAAAAGATTTTCAAGATCATAAGTAGCATTATCATCATTTTCCCAATCACAATAAGTAACATGCATATCATAATCAAAATCATCTTCAATAGTACCTACGGACGTATCATCAAGATGATAATTAAGGCAATAAACTTCACCTTCTTCTTTAAACTTACAACCGTTAGGATAAAAGTTGATGGGAGGAATATGCTCAGGCCAGGTTGATACCCATTCTTCTTCCTTCTTGCTCCTCTTCCTCCCCCTCTTCTTTTTCTTCTTCTTCACCTTAGGAGGGAGTGGTTGGAGATGAAGCTTCTCCACATATCCTGGTTTATCATTAGAAACAATAGGGGAAACTTTGGAGAAACTCTCCTTTTTATTAGCAGAAATATAAGAGACATTTTTATACTTTGGTAAAGTTCCCTCCTTTCTAATCTTACTTATGCAATCATTTTCATGGCAATTAACAACACAATAGAGATGGCAATTTTGCAAAGTGTTTTTTATTCCTATGGCATTAACATCTAGCCAAGAAGTCTTTTCTGATAACTCTTCACACATCAAAAATAACATAAGCTCATCATAAAGATCAGAGATGATCATGTTATCACATAACTGGTTAACAGTTATGTTTTGAAAGTGCATGCATTGAAAATTAAAGTGACCCTCTATACAGCAAAGTTCACAAGCAAAAGGATAAAGGTCACACAATTCTCTAGCAATTTCATTTAAATCTTTGACCCAAGTGATTGTTCTTTCATGCTTATGTTGCTTACAATACTTCTCTTCTTCAATCATAGGCCTATCACAAGGTCTATCAACTCCACAAAAATTAACATGCTTATATAAAACTTCATTTTTAGGAATTGGATCATGCATGTTGCAATCATCATGAACAATTTCATTTTCTTTGCAAATCTCTTTAAAAGGTTCATGATGCTTGATCCAATCCTCCTTAGGCATATTAAGATGTGAAGCAAAAGATTTGAGGAAATCAACAAGGAATTGAGAATCAAGCCCAAACTTAGCACTAAACTTATTAAAACTTGTAGTTTCAACAAAGGACTTAATGCAATCATACTCATAAACTATACCTGACTCTTTACCTTCGTCGATCTCCCAATCTTCAGTGTTGCGTTGAATTCTTTCAAGGAGTTCCCATTTAGCATAAATCTTTTCGTTTGTGAAAGAACCCATAGAGGAAGCATCGAGCAAATCTTTATCCCGTCGAGAGAGCCTCGCATAGAAATTAGTAATAATCATATCTTTGGGGAGCCCATGGTTAGGACATTTTAGCATTAACGTTTTCAGTCTCCCCCAAGCTTGAGCTATGCTCTCTCCGTCATGAGGATAGAAATTATAAACATAATTCCTATTCTCATGGACTTCATGAAGAGGATAAAACTTGGAGTAAAAGAGAGACTGGATCTCTTCCCAATCCAGCAGGTGAGAGTCATCTAGTAGCCTATACCATTCCAATGCTTTTCCTTTCAGTGACAAGGCAAATAGTTTCCTCATGACTCCATCTCTTGTCAAACCTGAAATCTTAAACAACTCACAAAGTTCTGTAAGTTTCAACAAATGAATACTAGGATTGACTGTCCCATCATAACAATCATTCCTAATTATTTCAATTATCATAAGTGGTATTTGGATCGGGATACATTCAGTAGGTGGAGGAGACTTCTCTACCACGGGTGTGGTAAAGCGGCCTTCCCCAAGCAGCGAACTAAGATTGCGGTTTTCCATAAACATAACTAGTGAAATAAAAACAAGAAACAAAAAGATTTAATTGCAAGATCTAGAGAAGGTACCTTCACTTACCTCACTTCCCCGGCAATGGCGCCAGAAATAGCTTGATGTCTACTACACGCTTCTATTCCTGTAGACAGTGTTGGGCCTCCAAGAGCAGAGGTTTGTAGGATAGCAGCAAATTTCCCTTAAGTGAGTAACCCAAGGTTTATCGAACTCAGGGAAGTGGAGGTTGAACGTACCCCTTTCAAGCAACCCTGCAATCGAGATACAAGAAGTCTCTTGTGTCCCCAACACACCTAATACACTTGTCAGATGTATAGGTGCACTAGTTCGGCGAAGAGATGGTAAAATATGGATGATAGGAGTGGCAAAGCAAAGTAATATAAATCTGTAATAAAAAGTGCAGCAAGCAAACAAGTGGTAAACATGAGCACAAATGGTATTGCAATGGTGGAAACAAGGCCTAGGCTTCATACTTTCACTAGTGGCAACTCTCAACAACATTAACATAATCGAATCACATGATATTTCCCATAATGGAGACACACTCGGAGGTCATTCTTTTGTGGTCAAGAGAGGACGAGAATTATGTAGGGCTACAAAAGCACACCTCAAAGTTCATAGTTCTCAATCTATGGATTTCCCAATGTTACTGCGGCCATCCAAAGAGAGTACCACAATCACCACAACATATCTCAAGGATAGTCAAAGACAAGCACCAAGAGACTCTCAATCTTCAATCAACACACAAAAGAGGAAATCACTCATGAAAATATTCTTCTAACCCATGTCCAATAGACCGCTGTCACCTTGGTCTCGGGGATTATACTAGATAAAGACAAGTGAGTACATCAAGCCAATACATAGAGGAAGGGGAAATATCATGGGATCACCCTAGATTAACATAGCCTATGATCACAACGAAGATCACATCATGGGAGAGAGAATTGACCACATAGCTACTGGTAGAAACCTCAGCCCCGAGGAGGAACTACTCCCGCATCATGGAGGGAGGAAGCAACGTCGATGGAGATGAATCCGGGGGCACTTCCCCGTCCCGGCAGGATGCCGGCACAGGAATTCTGGTCCCCCGAAACTTGGTGGCGATGGCGGCAGAGATCGGAATAGCTTCTGGAGAAAAGGGGTCCGGAATCAGGGTTTCCGCGACGCGGTGTAAATATATGCCAAAGGGGGTCACCAGAGGAGGTAAGGGGGGCCCAAGCGGCCTGGCGAGGCGGCCAGGGGTGGGGCCGCCCTCTCAGGGCGCCTGGAGCCCCTCTGGCCCCCCTCTGGCCCTACTTCTGCCGCATGGAAGCTTCTGGAGCGCTGATTTTTTATATATTTTTCCCGGAATTTTTCTGGCAATTTAAGTAATGGGAAAACCTGAAATACAAAAACAGCAGAAAACAGAAACTGGCACTGGGGTGCACTGAGTTAATAGGTTAGTCCAAATATGATCAAAAGTGTATGGAAGTGCATAAATATGATAGCAATATCACACAAAAGAGGCATGGAGCAAGCAGAAATTATAGATACGTTTTGGACGTATCAGTGTTCCATCCGGAGTGGTTGGCTAATCCGGTTCTGGTATTAAAGAAAAATGGAACGTGGAGGATGTGTGTAGATTACACAGACTTAAACAAAGCTTGTCCAACTGATCCTTTTGCTCTCCCCCGTATTGATCAGATCATTGATGCTACAGCAGGATGTGAGCGACTAAGTTTTTTGGATGCGTATTCAGGGTATCATCAGATCAAGATGGCAGTTAAAGATCAGGAGAAGACAACCTTCATAACTCCCTTTGGAGCCTTCTGTTACGTATCTATGCCCTTTGGGCTCAAGAGTGCCCAAGCAACTTACCAGCGTTGCGTACAGAACTGTCTTAAGGGGCAGATCGGGAAAAATGTCCATGCTTATGTGGATGACATCATCGTAAAGTCAAGGAAGGAGGAGACGCTGATAGAAGACCTAAGGGAAACCTTTGACAACCTCCGGGTTTATAAGATGATGCTTAATCTGGAGAAGTGCGTTTTTGGTGTTCCAGCAGGCAAGCTCCTTGGGTTTTTAGTATCAAACAGAGGAATAGAGGCCAATCTGGAGAAGATCAAGGCGATCACATCCTTGACTAAACCAGCTTGTATCAATGATGTCCAACGCATAGCAGGCTGGATTACAACATTAAGTCGATTCATCAGCCGTTTGGGAGAGAAGGCAATTCCACTTTACCAGATGCTGAAAAAGACAGATCGGTTTATATGGAGCGATGCTGCAAACACTGCGTTCGAGGACTTGAAGCGGCAATTAGCAGAACCGCCGGTTCTTGCTGCCCCTGTTGATAACGAACCGCTGCTGTTATATGTGGCCGCCAATGCCCGTGCAGTTAGCGTAGCAATTGTGGTGGAACGCAAAGAAGCAGACAAGGAATATCCGGTTCAGCGCCCGGTTTATTATGTCAGTGAGGTTTTAATTGAATCAAAGCAAAGATATCCACACTGGCAGAAATTAGTGAATGGCGTGTTCATGGCAAACCGGAAGCTGACGCACTACTTCCAGGGCCACCCAATCACTGTTGTTAGCTCAGCTCCGTTGGGGGATATAATCCAGAACAGAGAGGCCACGGGCAGAGTAGCAAAGTGGGCCATTGAGCTGAGCCCACACGGGTTGAAGTATGTACCCCGTACTGCTATAAAATCCCAAGCATTGGTGGATTTTATCAATGATTGGACAAAATTGCAAGCACCAGAGGAGAAGCCGGATCATACATACTGGACTATCCACTTTGACGGTTCAAGGCAATTAGAAGGCTCAGGGGCTGGAGTCGTGTTAACTTTCCCACGAGGTGACAAGTTCTGTTATGTTCTCCAACTAATGTTTCCTTGAACTAACAATGCGGCTGAATATGAAGCACTGCTTCACGGCTTGCGGATGGCTAAGGAGATGAACTTGAGCCGGGTCAAGTGCTTTGGTGACTCAGATCTAGTGGCGCAACAAGTGTCTGGCAAGTGGGACTCTAAAGATCCTCTCATGGCAGCTTACAAGCGAGAAGTTGAAGCAGTTGCAGGATGTTTCAAAGGATATCAGGTGGATCACATAGATCGGCGGAAAAACGAAGCGGCCGATGCCCTAAGCCGGCTGGGTTCTCAGCGTAAACCGGTGCCACCAAATACTTTCTTGGATGAGTTACACAGTCCATCGGTTCAGATACCAACGGAGGAGGATTTGGCTGTTCCTGATCCGGAAGCACAGCTGGTTGCAGCGCTTCATTTTATTCCGGACTGGACACTCCCTTACTTAGCATACCTGAGCCGAGGAGAGTTGCCAGATGATGAGGTGGAAGCTAGGCAGATAATCCGGCGATCCAAGTCTATGACCAACATTAATGGAGAACTTCATCACCTCAGCGTTTCTGGGGCATTTCAGCGCTGTGTATCATCAGAAGAAGGCAATGATATTCTTCGAGAGATACACGAAGGAGATTGTGGTCATCACACCGGTTCAAAGTCACTAGTAGCCAAGGCCTTTCGTCAAGGGTTTTACTGGTTAACCGCTCATGCTGATGCGGAGGATCTAGTCCGGAGATGCGACGCTTGTCAGAAATTTTCTCGACGGGCTCTTGTTCCGGCACAGGAGCTGCGGATGATTCCAATTACTTGGCCATTTGCGACTTGGGGGCTTGATATGGTTGGGCCTTTTAAACGATCCCAAGATTTAAAAAAAACCCACCTGTTGGTGGCAGTGGACAAGTTTACAAAATGGATTGAGGCAGAGCCTGTCAGTAAGTGTGATGCGGCAACAGCGGTTAAATTCATCAAAAAGGTAATTTTCCGGTTTGGCTTTCCACACATCATTATTACTCATAATGGCACCAATCTATCCAAGGGAGAGATGGAAGAATTCTGCCAAAGGGAACATATTCGCCTGGATGTGTCTTCGGTAGCTCACCCTCAATCCAATGGTCAAGCTGAAAGGGCCAACCAAGAAATCTTGCGAGGCATTAAGCCCCGGCTTATGACTCCCTTGCAGAGAACACCAGGGTGCTGGGTTGAGGAGTTACCTTCTGTCCTCTGGAGCATCAACACTACGCTTAACAGGTCTACAGGCTACACGCCCTTCTTCATGGTGTACGGTGCTGAAGCGGTTCTTCCAAGTGATATCCGACACGACTCACCACGGGTGGCAGCTTATGTTGAAGCGGCCAATGAGCAAGCAAGACAGGACAACTTAGACCGGCTGGATGAAGAGCGTGACATAGCAGCAGCACGATCTGCAATTTATCAGCAAGACTTGCGCAGATATCACAGCCGTCGGGTTAAGACCAGGACGTTCCAGGAGGGGGACCTGGTACTCCGGCTTATACAAGATCAGACAGATATGCACAAGCTATCCCCACCTTGAGAAGGACCCTTTGTGGTCAGCAAGAACCTATACAACGGTTCATACTACCTGGTGGACGTTCGAGAACATAAAGACTCACGGACAGCAGAGGAAGAGACGAAGAGGCCGTGGAACATTGCTCTTCTGCGGCCTTACTACACTTGAGCCTTGAGCTCTGCTTCATGTATCCTGTATATATTAGGATTAATAAATAAACCGGCACCCCTGGTAAACCGGGGGATCAGCCATTTTTTCTTCTAAATAAGTGTCTTATGGGAGTTCACTCAAGTGATATCCATCTAAAGGTTGCTTTTGATACATATTATTTCCATCAAGAAAAACACGATGCTTTGATCAGCCTATTTTGCTATGCAGGACAATTCTATAAGGGACCAAACAGGACTGGCTATACAAGCCAACTCTCTTATAGGCACCCTGCCTCCACGGTCATTAGGGGGCTACGGATCGTATTCGAATCCGAGCTTAACCCCTTTTTGGTCCGGTTTGTATGATCGTATTCAAATCATTGCTCCTTGGATCACATCCATTGATTGGCAAAATGAATCATTGCTCCTTGGATCACATCCATTGATTGGCAAAATAAATCATTGCTCCTTGGATCACATCCATTGATTGGCAAAATAAATCATTGCTCCTTGGATCACATCCATTGATTGGCAAAATAAATCATTGCTCCTTGGATCACATCCATTGATTGGCAGAATGAATCATAGCTCCTTGGATTGCATCCATTGGTTGGCAAAATGAATCATAGCTCCTTGGATTGCATCCATTGATTGGCAAAATGAATCATAGCTCCTTGGATTGCATCCATTGATTGGCAAAATTTCCGGTTTACTGATCGCATTCGAATCAGAAGCCTCGATTTGGAGCCTGGCAGCTCGCAAAAAGCCTCGACTACATGGTCTTATTTGCCACAATGTTTTGTGTTTTGTGATTTTTCAAAGTTTTATGTGGTTAACTAAGTTTTTGATCCGGAACTGGACAACTTCAAAGTTGACCACATATCCACAAAAGTCTGGGTCATAGAACACCAGCATGATTTAAACCGGCATTTATCAAAACCCGGAACAGTCATCAGGCAAACGCCAAAGGGGCCAAGAGCCTCATCAGAATCTACACGTTCAATGATGCCTACCGGATTAAGGAGGTCAGGCACATTTAATCAAAGGTATGAAGTATTTTTTAGGTATAAAACAGATACTCGTTCAATATATGCCTATAAGAGCAATATAATAGGTCCGGTGGTAAACCACCAGGACATCTTTTTAGCATTGTTTCTGCAGATACAAATAACATTAACAGATCAACCATAGTAGACAAGGGATTAAAATTGGCAGACGCCAAGTCAAGCTGTGACATCCGAATTGAGACAGACAATGTTTCGAATTATCCTATTACAAGGCACTTGCAGGCCTGAACGGATTAAAGTTATCTGGCAACAGATTTCAGCAGCCAAGAGTTAAACTGAGCGGCTTATGATTCTTCTTCCTGCTGCGAAGGCTGAGGATCGGCTTGTTCCGGAACTTCTTCATCTTCATGAAGCGGCTGGAAGTCGGGAACGCGCCAGTCAATCTTGGATAGTGCATGGAAGTACATTTCCTCAGTAATAAGATCGGACGGATCAATATCTGGAGCGAAAGTATGGGCACGCACTGGCGGATCAGATTCTCGGTATCATAAACCGGCCGGTCCACCCGTTCGTTTTCTAAGTCATTATCTGGATGATACCTGGTCAGGTCCGCTTCATCGGCAAGCTTGCTGGCACGAGGGCGCATCTCCTTGGTTAAAGCACGGAGGTCATCGCCAGAGAAGGCAGATCCATCTTCCTTGTTTCTGGGATACCCGTTCATAGCTTCCTCCGGATCAAAATCCGGAACCCATGCCTTTGCCCGTGTCAGTGCTACAAGTGAACCGGCCCGTGCAGTAGATTTCTTCACCTCTACCAAACGCACAGGCAGGATAGATAGATTCTCTAAAGTACCTTGGATAGTAGTTGGAGCCGCCTTCTGATGGGACATTGCACTTATAATCCTTTGAGCGCCGGAATACAGCTGCTCCACCAAGGTATAAGAGGCCTTGAGCTTCTTTCGGATGTCATCTCCAAGATGAGTTATGCGTCGCCCTAAAGTTGATTGTTAAAGTTAAACCGGAGCGGAACAAAGATTGCAGAGATGAAAACACATGCAAATTGAGTGCTTACCAAAGATAGCAGAGGTCATAAGTTCTATTTGCTGTCTTAAGCCGGTCAGCTCTTGCGTCACCGGACTAAGGGCAGCTTCAGCATCTTTTGCTCTTTTCTCAAGAGCATTCCTCCGTACCTCCCAGGCGGACCGCTTCGCTTCAAAGTCTTTTTTCAGCTTTTCTATGTTGGTTAAGTTCAGCGCAAGCTCTTCCTTGGCTTTGGCAGAGGCCGTTTCAGTAGCAGCCAGTCTATTCCGGAGCTTAGTTACCTCTGCAGCCCTCCGGGTCAAGTCAGCCTACAAGGAAATCAAGTGGAGTAAAAGACAATTCAGACAAGTCTCAAGCATATAAACAAGTTATCCACTTGACACTTTGGGGCTAATGTGCAGTTGAAGTATCAAAAGAGAAATTCGGACAAGTCCCAGGCACATAAAACAAGTTATGCCCCTGGCACTTGGGGGCTAATGTAAATTCATCTGCAGATACATTGGAAGTCCCGGTTCACCTACAACGAAGTTAAACCGGCACTTGGGGGCTACTATGGTTTAAGGACAGGATTACAAAGAATACAAAACAGAGACAAGTGAAGGAAGTTACCTCGTACTTATCTTTCATCATATTAACCAACCCCAATTCATAATCGCGGCTGGTATGAAGCCGGTTCAAATACCCGGAATAAAGTTCCTGGGCACTTAATTGGGCATAGCTGGATAAGTCCGTGCTCCACTTGCCTTTCTCTTGTTGAAGCTTTTCCTCTTTGGCAGTGTGTTTGGCCAGGACGATAGGCTCAGCAGGAGCGGTAAAACCTGACCCGGTTATCTGAACATCCGGGGAAGAAGCAGCAGTTGGTTGAGAAGGGGCAGTGCTAGGCACCGGGCTAACAGGAGCCGGGCTAGCCCGAGGAGGGCTAAACCGGACAGGACTAGCCTGTTCAACTATATTCTCTGTATTAATATCCTCTGGAGCAACGATATCATCACGATCCATGGGGACAGGGTCGTCAAACTGAGCTGCAGGATTGTTGTCTGGAGGGATAACTTCGTCCGGATCAGCAGCCGGTTCAACGGTAGCAGTCTCGGCAGCAGTTTTGGTGGCTTTCGCCTTCTTGCTAGGCTTTGGCTTGCTGGAGAATGTCAAAGGAACAATAAGAATCATCAACATACAAATATAAACTGGATATTGAAAAGAACTTACCCAGGCACGGTCTTCAGCACAGGGACCTGGGTGGCAGTCGACTCGCCAGAAGAGGACAAAGGAGCCTCCTGATAGTTAGGATCAGACGGTTTAAGCGGTTTATGTATAAGCCCGGCCTTTGGATGAAGAAGAGTTGGAAAGTAAAACCTCAGAGCGGCGCCTGCGAGCCGGAGTAAGAGATATTTCGGAGGATTCTACTACGTGGTCACTATGGCGCGTAGTCCGGTGTGCTTCATGTTGCTGCTTCTTCAAAAGAAATTTGGGGTCCAATTGAGTGTAAGGATGAGAAAAAGGGTATTTCCGTGACGCCCGACGGATTTTGGGCGCCGGCGGTTCTGAGTCTGAAGAAAGAGAGATTACCTCAACTTCCGCCGCTTTACTTCCTTTAGCCAAATCCTGTGGAAAGACACTGTTAACATAAATTTGGATAAAGGGAGATTAAAACATATCAGGATCAATTCATACCTCGGAATCTAGATCATCTTCCTCAGGATGTGAACCGGAGGCAGCGGCCGCCTTTTTCTTCTTGATAACATACGTCTTCCGGCGTGGCTGCTTGCCTGACTTATCTTGAGGTTTTCTCTTCCAGAAGGGGTCGTTGGCCTGTGCGGAAGATGAAAAATAAATAGAAGACAATTGATATGGACGGATCAGAAAAAACAGAAGAGGTCAGAAAGAACTTACTACTGGCGATTCGTTGTTTTCATAGAATGGAGCCAATCCGGTCTGGCTGCACTCTTCCAGGGAGATGTTGAGCATTTTCTTTGCGGATTCAGTGACTTCTTTCTCAGGAAGTATTATGTCAATGTGGCGTTGAGGGTCATCCGTTTTTCCGGTATACTGGCACATCAGGCTGGAGCGCCGTCTCAGTGGAAGGATGCTCCAGGCGAGCCAACAGCGAACAAAGTCTACTCCGGTTAAACCGTTGGCCATAAAGGCCCTAAGCTTAGAAAGATGAGGGGCAAACCGGGCCCGCTCTGGAGCACTAAGGCGCTGCGGCAGGGGATGATCCTCAGGTAGACGATGGGCACGGTAACCCGGCAGTGGGTTTTCTCCTTCAGGCGAGGTGTCCTTTCAAAGAACCATGATTGGTTCCATTCCTTGGGGTGTGTATGGAGAGCAGCGTGAGGGAAGGTCGCATCTTTTCTCTTTTGAATGCTAACACCACCCAACTCTTGATGTGGTCCGGCAGTAAACTCTGTCCGTCGGTTTAAATGGAAAAAGTCTCGGAACAAATCCACTGATGGTTCTTCTTGAAGGTATGCTTCTGAGAAGACTTGAAAATTGCAGACATTTGATATAGAATTCGGACCTATATCTTGAGGATGGAGCTGAAAAGCAGCCAGCACATCCCGGAAATTTTTTGAACCGGGAGGGCTAAAACCCCGGGCCATGTGATCAAAGAAAACAATGATCTCTCCTCCCTTAGGGGTAGGGGGGCATTCATCTCCTGGGGCCCGCCAGTGCAGAACATTGTTAGGACCAAGAAGACCAATTGAAGCGGCCTTTGTTAAATCTTCTTCCGTAATGCGGGAAGGAGCCCAGTTGCAACAAACGAACTGTTTGGCAGTCATCTCGACTAAAGGAAACGCTGAAAGATACAGTGCAAAATCTGGATTACTAAGTACTGAAGCATAAACCAGAGCATAACGTCAAATTATATCAACGGTTTAGACAAGGGACTAATGGCATTGACAACCCGGAAGCAGATGTGAAGCGAACTGCCAAGGTTGTCAGAATCGCGATTCTGTTATATGATTCTACGACTTTACGATCCAAACTAACCCCTTTGATTCTACGATTTTAGTTTATAGAATCTACGTTCTTGCGATACTGATAGTGAAGATTCTACGATTTGCCAACCTACCATCAGAGCTCCGATCCGATTCAAAATCGCGATCCTGACAACCTTGCGAACTGCTACCGGTTTATGATAACAGAAAAGAGGAGGCTAAACCGTCGGGCTTATGACTAATTCTTTACAAGAAGAGCATGTGATTGGTTAAACCGGTGAGTAACTTACAGATCTACAAGATGAAGAAAACATGTTTCTACAGAAAGATAAAGTAAAAATGGATCTGAGACATAGGAAAAAGATGAAATATATGCAAGTCTTATACAGGAAGAACCACGAAGGGTTTCTACAGACCAAATGAAGCTAAGGTTTGAATCTAAGGTTTGAACCACGGAGCGGGAGCGCATTCAAAACGAATCCAAGGTTTGAATCTACGGCAGACGTAACCCACAGGGATGAACAGCAAAGCTTCAAGGTGTCATGGCGGAAGCTATGGAGGAACACTAGATTAAGATCTGCAGTGAGAAGGAAGGAGTACCTGAGGAAGAAGAAGACGGCGACGGAGTGCTCCGGACACGGTTCAGGGTGATGCAGCGGCCTGGCTTGACGACGGCGACGGGCTCAAAGAACGACGGTGGAGCTTCGGGCGACGGAGGAAGACGAAGGCAGAAGGAAGAAAAGAAACAGGCCGACGCGGTATTTATAAGCTGATGAGGTGAAACGGCAAGCGCGGGAATCAAAGAGGTCAGAGATTGGATAAAGATTCCGTTGTCGCCTCGATCTTCGGGATAGCATTTAACAAAGGTAACAAACAGAGGTGAGCAATAAATGCGGAGGTGATGCCATGACAGATTGAGATGATTTCCGGAGATGACGTCATAGCCGGTTTACAAAGCAGAGAAGTTACAGAGAAGAAATTCATGAAAAAGCGTAGAAGACTGACATGAACAAGTTCAAATCAATCTGGGGCCTAATGTCAGGGATATTACTAGCAGGTATAAACCGGCCAGGAAGATCCGAATTACGCTAACGTAGTTGTATTATCATAAGCCAAGTAGGCTATGAGTCAGAGGTTACGGCCCGTGGAGGCTTAGGGCCCATATGTAAAACTTACGGTTTATGAACCGTCATATCATGTAACTTGAGGTATAAGGTAGGAAGAATAGAGACCGAGGCGGACACGATTATGAACTGGCCTCGGGACTTTGTAAACCGGACCGGGTATCGCCTCCTATATAAAGGGACGACCCGACGACGGTTCAAGGACAAGCAACAACCCGTCGAGACACAGGCAAGCAATCCGCTCCCTATTCATCGACGCCCAAGAAATACCAAACCAAACTAGACGTAGGCTTTTACCTTCATCGAAGGGGCCGAACTAGTATAAACCCTCTGTGTTCTTTGTGCGCTCTAACCTCTTCAAGCTAACCCGCGCGATGGCTCCACACCTAAGTCCTCTAAACCGGACATCTGCCGTGCCAATTCCACGACAGGAGGGGTAATGGAAATTCTTCGTCTCCATAGTTGCAACGAAATAGGCCAGTAGTTGAATTCTTTCCAACATCCAGGAGCATTGTTTTTGGAAGAAGATTTCGTTTTTGGTTGATTTTCGCCGATGTCATCACGTTACTGTCCATGTGTGATACGTCCAAAATGCATCACTATTTTGTATCATAATTTATCCTTATTCATTGATATATTTCACGTTACGGTGATGTTCTTATGTTGTTTTGGTCTATTTTACATAGTTTGCAAACTTTCCGATGCCGAAGCAGCAGACGCAGGATTCAGCAGTAAAAAGTGGACGCTGAGTTGCTGAAGAAGAATGCCTCCAAATTACCTGAAAATTGACGGGAGATATTTTTCAGACGGATCACGAAGCCACGCGAAAGGGCAACCAGAGGGGGGGCCACAGGGTGCCCAGGCGGCCTGGGGGCGCGCCCCCCCTGGCCGCGCCGGGGGGCGCCTGGAGCCCCTAGCCCACCTCTGGCCGCCCCCTTTTGCATATATGCTCTCCGTTATCCAAAAACCCTAGAGACGGGGATTTTTACGGAGTTCCACCGCCGCTCCGTGGCGGAAACCTACAGAGAAGAAAAAGCCATCTCCGGCGGGCAGATTCCGCAGGGGAGATCACCTCCCGGAAGGGGAGATCGTCGCCATCGTCATCACCATCATCACGGGCATCATCGAGATCATCATCAACATCATCCCCAACACCAGCACCATCTTCATCTTCATCCAAATCTCATCTTACAATCGCAACTCGTGTTGTAACTCGTACTACCTATCCTCTCTACTCCATCGGTGTTGATTACTACTTTGTGGTGAATGCTATTGAGTTTTGTTGGAGAAATACTATTATGTCCAGATTGTTTATCACATATTTATCCCCACTGATCATGATCTCTTTTATGTCTCGTGAGTAGTTACCTTAGTTCTTGAGGACATGGGGAAAGTCTTGTTGTTAGTAGTCATATGCTGTTGAAGTAATATGTGTTGTTTGATACTTAAGTTGTGTTGTCATTCTACTAGTGGTGTTGTGTGAGTCGAACACCCAACACTTCGCCTTATTAAGGACCTAGGAGAATACATTGTGTATAAAGAATGCTTATGGTGGGTTGCCGGAGTGACAGAAACCTGAACCCCAGTTCGCACGCTTTTGCATAAGGGAATAATGGATCCTCGATCGTATTGCTATGGTTAGGCTTTTGCCTTAAATTCTATCTTGTATTTGCGGATGCTTGCAAGGTGTTTAATTATAAGAGTGCATTCATCTTAGTCTAGAGAGTGCACTAGCATAGATCCACCCACTCAACACTTATCAACACATAACATAGAATCAATACGGAATATGGTGAAAGCACATGACTACCTCTCCCGTGTGTCCTCAAGAACGCTTTAGTCTTTATAAGTTCAGTTGCTAGGCCTCTCCTTTGCTAAGAAAGGATTGGGCCACTTGTTACTCTCAGTACCTTTTACATTACTTGCTATTACTTTCCCGTTGCTTATACCGAGAAAACCCCTAAAAGTTATCTTTCAGTGCTTGCAGTAATTTCTTGCTCAGAATCGCTTACCAATACCTTCTGCTCCTCGTTGGGTTCAACACTCTTAATTATCGAAAACGCTGCAATAGATCCCTTACGGTTGTGGGTCATCAAGTACCGTTTTCTGGCGCCGTTGCCGGGGAGCGTAGCGCTATTGGTAAAGTGAAACTGGTAAGAAAGTTTTTTTATAATTCTGTCTTTATTTTTGCTATTTGCTGCTCCTTGTCCTTATGGACAACCCTATTATTGGATCGTTGCTTGCGGGAAGACGCCCCACACCTGTGGTGGTTGATCCTTCCCCTACTGAAATTGTGCCTTATAAAATACCAGCTGGTATTATCGATTATGTTTTGGCTAATCGTTACGCAGGAGACAGACATCCCGGTGAACACTTGCTATATCTGTCACAACTATGTTCATTATTTAAGCTTGGAGGTGTATCGAGGGAGTTTGTCATGAGGAAATTGTTTGTCGTATCACTTATAGATAAAGCTTCAGATTGGTATGGGCTTCTCGATAACTCACACTTGCTGGACTGGCAGGAGCTTATGTCTCTCTTTTATACTAAGTTTTATCCTCTTCATGAAATTCATCAAGACAGGAATTATATCTATAACTTTAGGTCTCGTGACGGAGAAAGCATTGCTCAAGCTTGGGGGAGATTGAAGTCCCTAATGCTCAAATGCCCTATTCATAAGCTTCCCAAGGAAATTATACTTACAAATTTTTATGCCAGGCTTTCTCGTCAGGATAAGGAGATGCTGGATGCCTCCTCTAGTGGGGTGTTTCAGAAGAAGAGTGTTGAAGAAAGGTGGGATCTCCTTGAAAGAATCCAGAGGAATACCGAAGATTTGGAAATTGATAAAGGTATTGAACCCGCTATAAATTATGAACATGATTATATTGAGAGCTATGTGAAAATTGATTACTTCAATACTTTTTGCTCTAAGATTGGTCTTGATTCCCATCTAGTGATTGATTTGTGTAAGAATTTTGCCTCTCACGTTGATTCTTTTAAAAATAAGAGAGACCAGCACCATGAACCTTTTAAAGAACCACCTATTGATATTTATGTTGCTGACCCTATTTTTCCTGCAGTTATATATGAAAAGCCTCCTTTTCCCACGAGGATAAGGGAGCACTCTCTTGTGACAGGCATAATAAATAAAAGTGAGAGAAGAGTTGATGAGCCTGAGGACCAGATCAGGGTCGATCCTCAAGTTGCATTGATTAAAGACCTTGCTACTAATGATGTTTTGGATTCCAGTATAAATTTTTGTGCTGTTTCCACTAACCTTGTCACAGCCAAGAATAAAGGCCCAATTTCAGGTACTCCAGTGGTATCTGTTAAAATAGGAGATCACAATTATTATGGGCTATGCGATTTGGGATCAAGTGCAAGTGCTATCCCCTATTCACTTTATGAAGAGATCATCGGTGAGATTTCCCCTTGTGAACTTGAAGAAGTTGATGTTACTATTCATCTTGCAAATAGAACAACTATCTCTCCTATCGGAATTGTGAGGGACGTTGAAGTCCTATGTGGAAAGGTAAAATACCCTACCGACTTTCTAGTACTTGGTTCAGAGAGGGACAATTTTTGTCCAATTATTTTTCGTAGACCTTTTCTTAGAACTTGTGGAGCTATAATAGATTGCAAGAAAGGTAAAGTTTCTGTTGAATTCGATGGTGAGCCATATGAATTTAATTTTTCTAAGTTCTCTAAGTAGCCTCGTGGTACTGATTTACCTAGTGATGATAAAATTATTGAAAGTATTGCCTCTATTGCTATTCCCCCTAATGATCCTTTGCAGCAATACATGGAGGACCACGAGAATGATTTGCATATGCAGGAAAGAAATGAATTAGATGAAATATTCTTGAGGCAGCCTGCTATCCTGAAGCACAACCTGCCGGTTGAACCTTTGGGAATTTTATCAAAACCGAAAGAAGACCCGGTGTTCGATCTTAAACCTCTTCCCGATACGCTCAAGTATGCTTATTTAGATGAAAAGAAAGTATATCCTGTTATTATCAATTCTAACCTTTCAAGATATGAAGAAGAGCGATTATTGGAAGTACTTCGTAAACACCGAGGCGCAATTGGCTACACCCTTGATGACCTTAAGGGGATTAGTCCATCTATCTGTCAACATACTATCAACCTTGAGCCTGATGCTAAACCAGTTGTTGATCATCAACGACGGTTGAACCCGAAAATGATGGATGTTGTGAGAACTGAGATTCTCAAGCTTCTAGCCGCAGGTATTATCTACCCTATAGCTGATAGTAAGTGGGTAAGTCCGGTACATTGTGTTCCTAAGAAAGGAGGTACAACTGTGGTTCCTAATGATAAAAATGAATTAATACCTCAGAGGATTATTATTGGATATAGAATGTGTATTGATTACAGGAAGTTGAACAAGGCAACCAGGAAGGATCACTACCCGTTGCCGTTCATCGACCAAATGCTTGAAAGGTTATCCAAAAATACCCACTTTTGTTATCTCGATGGTTATTCTGGCTTCTCTCAAATTCATGTTAACACTGCCGATCAAGAGAAGACCACTTTTACTTGTCCCTTTGGTACTTATGCTTACAGGCGTATGCCTTTTGGTTTATGTAATGCCCCTGCTACTTTTCAAAGGTGTATGTCTGCTATCTTTCATGGTTTCTGCGGGGATATTATGGAAGTCTTCATGGACGATTTCTCTGTCTATGGAACTTCTTTTGACCATTGTCTTCACAACCTTAATAAAGTTTTGCAGAGATGCGAGGAGACAAATTTGGTACTCAACTGGGAAAAGTGCCACTTTATGGTTAATGAAGGAATTGTTCTTGGTCACAAGATTTTCGAAAGGGGAATTGAAGTGGACAAAGCCAAGATCGAAGCTATTGAGAGGATGCCCTATCCAAGGGACATCAAAGGTATTCGCAGTTTTCTCGGTCATGCAGGTTTTTATAGAAGATTTATTAAAGACTTTTCTAAAACCTCAAGACCCCTCACTAATCTTCTCCAGAAGGACGTTCCTTTTGTATTTGATGAAAATTGTAAGGAAGCTTTGAAGTCCTTAAGAAAGCTTTAATAACCGCTCCTATAGTACAACCACCTGACTGGAATTTACCTTTTGAGATTATGTGTGATGCAAGTGATTTTGCTGTTGGAGCTGTTTTAGGACAAAGAGTTGATAAGAAATTAAATGTTATACATTATGCTAGCAAAACACTTGATAGTGCTCAAAGAAATTATGCTACTACTGAGAAGGAATTCTTAGCTGTAGTATTTGCTTGTGATAAGTTTAGGCAGTATATTGTTGATTCCAAAGTTATTATTCATACTGATCATGCTGCCATTAAGTATCTTATGACAAAGAAGGATGCCAAGCCAAGGCTTATCAGATGGGTACTCCTTCTTCAAGAATTTGATTTGCAGATTGTTGATAGGAAAGGGGAAGACAATCCGGTGGCGGACAATCCGGTGGCGGACAATCTTTCAAGGATGGAAGATATACCGCACGACCCCATCCCAGTTAACGATAGTTTTCCAGACGAGCAACTTGCCGTTGTAAAAGTACAATCTCTCTCCGATCCTTGGTATGCAGATTATGCTAATTTTATTGTTGCAAAGTATTTGCCTCCAAGTCTAACATTTCAGCAAAGGAAGAAGTTCTTTCATGATTTGAGGCACTACTTTTGGGATGACCCACATCTTTTCAAAGAAGGTCCCGACGGGATCGTGAGAAGATGCATTCCGGAACATGAGCAGAAGGACATTCTCAGACGGTGTCATGATAGTCCCTATGGAGGACATCATGCCGGTGAGAGGACTGCGCATAAGGTTCTTCGATCAGGTTTTTATTGGCCCACTCTCTTTAAAGATGCTAGAAATTATGTTTTAGCCTATGATAAATGTCAGAGAGTTGGTAACATTAGTAGAAGGAATGAGATGCCTATGAATTACTCACTAGTGATTGAACCTTTCGATTGTTGGGGTTTTGATTTTATGGGTCCTTTTCCTTCTTCGCACAAGTACACTCACATTTTAGTAGCTGTTGATTATGTGACCAAGTGGGTTGAAGCAATCCCCACTGAAAGTGCTGATCACAAGACATCTTTGAAAATGCTTAAAGATGTAATTTTTCCTAGGTTCAGTGTACCAAGGTACCTCATGACCGATGGAGGATCACACTTCACGCACGGAGCTTTTAGAAAAGCTTTGGCTAAATACGATGTTAATCATAGAATTGCTTCATCATATCATCCTCAAACTAGTGGGCAAGTTGAGCTCACCAATAGAGAGATTAAGTTGATCTTGCAGAAAACAGTAAACAGAAATAGAAAGGACTGGTCAAATAAGTTAGGAGATGCTTTGTGGGCATATAGAACTGCTTACAAAAACCCCATGGGCATGTCCCCCTATAAGATGGTGTATGGCAAGGCTTGCCATTTGCCATTAGAGTTAGAGCACAAAGCTTTCTGGGCTGTTAGAGAGCTTAACGCTGACCCAAAACTAGCTGGTGAGAAGCGTCTCATGAACTTGACTTCTCTAGATGAATGGAGAAGTGAAGCTTACGAGAGCGCTAAAATGTTCAAGGAAAAGGTAAAAAAGTGACATGATAGGAAGATTCTGAAACATGAATTTAATGTTGGTGATAAAGTTTTGTTGTTCAGATCCCGTTTCAGGTTTTCTCCAGGTAAACTACTTTCCAGGTGGGAAGGACCATTTCATATTGAAGAAGTTTATCGGTCTGGTGCAATTAAGATTAATAATTTTGAAGGCACCAAACCTCAAGTTGTGAATGGGCAAAGACTTAAACATTACATAGCAGGAGACCCTGTCAATGTTGATGTGAATATAATATACACAACAACCCACGAAGAACATGTTGCAGCCCTGTTTCAGACGCCAGCAGAAGCAGAATAAAGAAAAGGTATGTAATACGGTAAGTAAACATCGCGAACCGCCATAAAAGTTCCGTATTACGAGTTTCTGCAAAATTAGTAAAATTCCGAGCCTAGGTGGAGCCGGAGACGACCTCCAGGGAGTCCAGGCGCCCCCCTGGCGCGCCCCCCCTGGGCTGCGCCGGGAGGCCGCCTGGACACCCGGGAGTCCGCCTCCGACCCCGCTTTGGTCCGTTACCTTCCTTTCTGTGCATAAATTTTTCCTATATATTTGCCCGGATTGTTCCGGCAACGTATCTTGCGATTTGGCGTGTTTTCTCTTCGGTCTGTTTCTGCCAGGGAATCTTTCAGCTGAATTTAGGTGCCATGGCTTCTCCAAGTTCCCCCAAGGAAAAGTTCGTCGTCAACGTCATCAACCCTTACCTCGCTGAGGTGAAGAAGCACCCTCAGGTTGTTCAGATGAAGGACGGCGTCCTTCATCAAGAAGATCTGAAGGGACCTATCAAGGAGAGGAGCATCCAGGCCAGGCTGGAAGAAGTGGAGCAAGAAGTCTTCGAGTACAAGAAGATGATCGAGCGTGGTGTTGAAGCTAACTTTAACATCATCGACGGGCTGAAGACCTACTTCCTGAAGGAGATGAATGAGATGTGGAAAAGCATCACCGCGTCCGAAGAAAGAATTATAGAGCTCCAAGGGCAAATTAATGATCTACATAACCAGAACTATGAGTATGAGCTAAGGTTTATGCGCATGAGTTTGGGTGCTGAATGCAGGATTCAGGAGACGAGCTTCTCATATGAGACTGGAGAACCCCTTCCATGGAAGAGTTTCGCCAAGAACTACGTGATCAACGCCAACAAGAATGATGAGTGAAATCTCCTGGGGTAATGGCATTCCCTTGGCTTGTTCCAAGCTTGGGGGAGTGCCCGGTATCTTTATCTTTACCTTTTGTCTTTTAGAGTCAAGTAGAGTCGTATCATGTCTAGGGAGGTTGTTATATGAGATAGGTGTGTGCATTGAGGTCTATCGCTCCTTCGGTGAGGAATTGTATCCGTGAGTGTGGAGTCGTTTATGATGGAATATTAATGAGAAGTTTATCGGTTCCTTTTGCTGCACTTGGTATTCTCTTCACGCAATCGACCTTATATGATGATTCTTATGGGGAGTATTGACCTTATGTCAGGTATGGCCATCAAACTTTATTTAATCTTGGCAAACATAGCTTTGGTCATAACAACAAGCATGATTTTCTTAAAGTATCAACATAGCCAAAACCTTTATGTTATTATGCTTGAAGTGTTATGCTGACAAGGAAGACAACTTGATGTGTTATGCTTATTTCAATGTTCATGCTTTATATTGCTTTGCATCTTAGTCATCATCAGTTGTCTGCTATCTCAAAACCTTTGCTAGCCTAACTCTGTACTAAGCGGTATTCTGCTTGTGCATCCATACCCTTAAAACCAATACCTTCCATATGAGTCCACCATACCTTCCTATTCGTGGTATTCCACTACCACCTCCTAAAGTATATAATTTATGTGTTATCCTTAAATGTTCAAAATCTTTTGTTTTGTGCCTCTGTTTTAGCTCATGAGGAAGTAATAGCTAATTCATAGTCTTCTTGAATTGGACAAGCTTCACCCCGGGATTGCATGTCTAATGTGCAAACCCATAATACGAGAAGGAACTGGCAAAGAGTGCGCCCGGCTTACAAATAATATAACAAACAAACCCTCCTACACGCTTTGTTCATGAGAAATCAGAAAACTTTGGCAGTGATAAACAAAGGAGAATAAGAGGATGTTATCGTCCTCGTGCGGGAGCCGTTCCTCGAAACTTGTCCAGCTCAAAAAGCAATTGAGTTATCTATTAGCATTCGTTGACAAATCATGCACCCCTAAAAACTTGTTTTCATTCTGTTTGATTTGAGGATAGCACATGAGTTTTCCCTACTACCCTAGAGCAGGGCCTATCTTTTAATTTTAAGCTGAGTCAGTTATTTCTACTTCCTTCTATTTCTCAAAGAGAGCAGACGTTTGATGTTGATAAGGATTCATTCATATAAAGCTGCATTAAGATTTGTCATATCATATCCTTGTTGACATTATCATTCGATAAGTAAGTTGTTTGTTATGCCCAGCTAAGGCAAATATCTTCCTTTGTGTTAACACTTTCACTTCTTGCCTATTAACATGTTATTTCAAAAAGCTTCAATTGATCTCATCAAATATAAGAGCAAAAGTTAAATCTATTGTTGTTCTTTGACCAAAGGACATGTTTGCCATGATATAATGAGTTTCCTTATCCCTACTTTCGAATATAAGTGTTATCACTCTTTTATAAGGGCTTTATGAATTGAAGATTGCTGTTGAAGATATTTGAGTTGGTAAAGAAACTATGATGCTTCTTGTCCGTATTCTATTTATCGACACTTCACTCTCTAAACTTGTGGACAGGTTTACCGAGTTCATATTCGCTTGGGACAAGCGAGGTCTAAGCTTGGGGGTGTTGATACGTCCAAAATGCATCACTATTTTGTATCATAATTTATCCTTATTCATTGATATATTTCACGTTAGGGTGATGTTCTTATGTTGTTTTGGTCTATTTTACACAGTTTGCAAACTTTCCGATGCCGAAGCAGCAGACGCAGGATTCAGCAGTAAAAAGTGGACGCTGAGTTGCTGAAGAAGAATACCTCCAAATTACTTGAAAATTGACGGGAGATATTTTTCAGACGGATCACGAAGGCACGCGAAAGGGCAACCAGAGGGGGGCCACAGGGTGCCCAGGCGGCCTGGGGGCGCGCCCCCCTGGCCGCGCCGGGGGGGCGCCTGGAGCCCCTGGCCCACCTCTGGCCGCCCCCTTTTGCATATATGCTCTCCGTTATCCAAAAACCCTAGAGACGGGGATTTTTACAGAGTTCCGCCGCCGCTCCGTGGTGGAAACCTACAGAGAAGAAAAAGCCATCTCTGGCGGGCAGATTCCACCGGGGAGATCACCTCCCGGAAGGGGAGATCGTCGCCATCGTCATCACCATCGTCACGGGCATCATCGAGATCATCATCAACATCATCCCCAACACCAGCACCATCTTCATCTTCATCCAAATCTCATCTTACAATCGCAACTCGTGTTGTAACTCGTACTACCTATCCTCTCTACTCCATCGGTGTTGATTACTACTTTGTGGTGAATGCTATTGAGTTTTGTTGGAGAAATACTATTATGTCCAGATTGTTTATCACATATTTATCCCCACTGATCATGATCTCTTTTATGTCACGTGAGTAGTTACCTTAGTTCTTGAGGACATGGGGAAAGTCTTGTTGTTAGTAGTCATATGTTGTTGAAGTAATATGTGTTGTTTGATACTTAAGTTGTGTTGTCATTCTACTAGTGGTGTTGTGTGAGTCAAACACCCAACACTTCGCCTTATTAAGGACCTAGGAGAATACATTGTGTATAAAGAATGCTTATGGTGGGTTGCCGGAGTGACAGAAACCTGAACCCCAGTTCGCACCCTTTTGCATAAGGGTATAATGGATCCTTGATCGTATTGCTATGGTTAGGCTTTTGCCTTAAATTCTATCTTGTATTTGCGGATGCTTGCAAGGTGTTTAATCATAAGAGTGCATTCATCTTAGTCTAGAGAGTGCACTAGCATAGATCCACCCACTCAACACTTATCAACACATAACATAGTATCGATACGGAATATGGTGAAAGCACATGACTACCTCTCCCGTGTGTCCTCAAGAACGCTTTAGTCTTTATAAGTTCAGTTGCTAGGCCTCTCCTTTGCTAAGAAAGGATTGGGCCACTTGTTACTCTCAGTACCTTTTACATTACTTGCTTTTACTTTCCCGTTGCTTATACCGAGAAAACCCCTAAAAGTTATCTTTCAGTGCTTGCAGTAATTTCTTGCTCAGAATCGCTTATCAATACCTTCTGCTCCTCGTTGGGTTCGACACTCTTACTTATCGAAAATGCTGCAATAGATCCCTTACGGTTGTGGCTCATCAATGTGTAGCACCTTCTTTTTTTGTTTTATGATTTTTTGATGGTAAAATCTATGATGAAGAGAAATATGTGGTTCGTTGGGATGAAGAGGAATCTCTGGTTGGGTTGTTTTTGTGACGGAGCCACCATATACCCCACCAATGTGTGGCATGTGTTTTTGTTTTATGATTTTTTGATGGCATCCTTTTCTTTCTTTAATTATGTGATGAAGAGGAACCTCCAGTTGGTCAATTTAATGAAGTTGTTATCATTTGCTCTTATAAGTTGCATACAAAACAGTCTGTAGTTGCCTAGTTTCACCACCAAATTACTTACCATAACTAGCAATAGCAGATGAGACATCATCACGAATAGTAGACAACTTAGGAGTAATGGTGATGAAGTTAGGAAATGTTATCTAGGGATAAAATTTTATAGTGAAGTTGCACATTTTTTTTAACTAGAAGCAGAAGAGATGTATCATTTTTTGTATTATTTAGAATTGTGCTTTTAGGTCTTGTATTTTTCACCAACACGACAGAATGGCATGCCAAAGTAAAAGGATTGCTGAAAGAACTCATGGCGAAGGCGGAAATGAGGGAGAAGAGGAGGTGGCTCCAACGACAAGCACTGTTGAACGCAAGCGTGGGAGCACGAATCAGGATCTAGTCCGGGGTGGATGGCCAGGGAAACGGGCCGCCGATTGTGCGTGTGATGATGAAGAAGGAAGGCATCCGAAACGTGCAAAGAAAGGCAGATGTGAGGTAATCTATAAAACTTGAAGTCAGTAGGTGGGCTAGGGTGGGATAAGCAGGAGAATAGCAGTATAGCAGTTGCCTAACATAGTATAGCACTATAGTAGTTGCCTAGCATAGTATCGAAGTTTGCAATTTAATATAGTTGTAATTGCTCAATTTTTAGGCACAAATGCTGCAATGAACTTCTGCCTATAATATTGATGTCATTTTTGTGTTATTTTGTTCAGTTGGAGGTAGTGTGTTGCTGGTAGCAAATTTTTTCCCTGCCTACATTATTTGTACAGTAGCATGTGCAACTATTATACTCCCTCTCTCTCAGTTTATAAGGCGTGCGCGTACCCCTAGATCGTCTATTTGATCAACCTAATAAAAGTCATATATTACAAAAAATATACCATTATAAACTTTAGATATTCTATTTTGAAACGGTATAATTTTTGTGTTTTATAGTTTATATTACGGTGATAAAATTGGTAACATAAGTATACGCGCAGGACTTATAAACTGAAATGGAGGGAGTAATGATTTTTGGGTTTTATTACAGTAATTTTTGTTGTTGCTTATTTTGCTTCTTGGAAAATCACAAGCTCATTGTATTCACCTTATTTGGGACAATCAGCAGAATAGTAGTATAGCAGTTGCGTAGCATAGTATAGGAGTTTGCAATTTAATATAGTTGTAGTTGCTCAACTTTTTAGGCACAATTTGCACGAGAAATTACACACCATGTTTCGTTGACATGTGGTCTCGTTCGAACATGTCAGTGAGAGGACGACGAGTCCTTTTGTACAATTTCCGAAAGGACGTGTAGGCTGGGGCGCCTCTTTGTGTACCGTGGCAAACTGGCAACCGTCCACCGACTCTTCGCCTTTCCCTCTCGATTTGGAACTGCTATCGCACGCTCTTCCTCCCTCCTCCATTTGCCTTCACCCTTCCTTCTGCCATTGTTCAATCGTCTTCTCCATGGAGGGAACAAGCCGGAAACGACCCCGTTATTCTTGCCCCGATCTGAAAGATGACGTGGTGGGGGAACTCATTGATCGATGCGATGTCATCACCTCGGCTAGCATGGCAGGTTCGTTAAAAAACATTCTCGGCTCAACTAATAACATCATTACAAGGAACCCAAGGGTCCAGGAGCGGTTTGATCTCCCCTATCTTCTTTGCCGTGACCCTGCTGACTGGCGCGGGGACGAGGGAAGCCTCGCCTTGTACAAGTTGATGTCGCTTGATAATGATACGTATGATGTTAAGATGCCATCGCTTGAGGGCAAGCATTGGGCAGGCGCAAATGGAGATTCGATTTATTATATAGGGTACAATTGCAAGTGGGAACATGTGAATGTGTACACTCGTCAGCGGATTCCACTTCCAAAAATCTCCAAGTGCCCTGAGGTTGAGCACACAGATGATCTACGTACGTTCAAATATGATCATGGTGACTCTCATCTACGAAACATATCAATTTCTCGAGTTCCCAACCGCTCTTGGAATTACAAGAACTATAAAGTTGTTGCTATCTTCAACAAGTTGTCGTCCTTCGTGGATCGACTGGATGGATATTGCTCAAAAATCAGTTTCTATACACGGATGTGTACTGTGATGCAATTGAATACGAGAGGCTTGTGTTTGCTGCCACCACTCGTGGCACTGTTTTTGCATGGGATCCTTATTGTTTCGGTACGTTCGTGTTCCACTGTAATTATAATTGTTTCATCCACATGCATGCGAGTTAGCAAGTTTCCCTTCTATACTAATTAACCTTCTTCTTGTGTTTCCAAGGTCCTGTGAACATTCCACCACCTATACTTGAAAAATTTTATAACCAAGGGGGAGATGACGATGGTGATGATCACGAGCATGAGGATGAGCAGGGCCCATATGCTCACTGGCGGCTGACAACTAATTCCATTGGATCACCACTTCTTGTCTGTATATAGCCCACTGCTGATGTTACTACTGAGGGAGCAGGTGTTGTCTCCCATGGCCGCACTCTCCGGACCTATTCCAACACCCGTTGCATGGTATTCGGGATGGATACTAGTGTGCTAGCGCCAACACCTTCTCCCTGGTATAGTATTTATAGTCTTGGAGCAAACTCGCTCTTCCTTGGACAAAACTATCCAATGGTGAAAGGCGATCCAACTGTTGTTGACACAACGTTACTACCATTTATGAGAAGCAATTGTATCTATACTTCGGACATTGCGGTGGCTCCCTACCCTGGTCGTGATATAGTAGGCCGCTTCAGCCTGGATGATCAGTCCTGCGTTGGTCTCGAGATTGACACTAGCTGGCCCTTCCCAAAGAATCAGTTGTAGTTCAAAGCAAGCGTTTCCAACGCCGAGGATTGGTAGAGTTGAAGTTCATTTCATTGCTTGTAATTTGTTGTGTGATGAAATCTTTAGTATTTATAACGTATCCTCGTTGTCGTTGTGGGTTGATGACCTGTTGTAGGTAATAAAATGATATGCCTGTGATAAACTTACTAAATTTATGAATGGCTTTCGAGTTGCTTCTCTGAGTGGGTGCTGGGACGAGGAAAAAATATATTTTCCGAATACATGATTGTACGTGCATTGCAACAGGTTATCAGATGAGGCCAATCAACAATAGTACACTATTTGTACTAGCTTCACATGCTGCACTATCTCTACGTCTACATACGTAATACAACAGGTTTTAAACTTGAGACCAGCCACCCATCCTCACAAAGAACACTTTTTAACCTAGCACAGACTCCAGGAAATTTGGCCACAGTGTGAGGTGGGCCATATGTTAATGTGTTCGCTGTACATAACCAGCACCTCGAATCCTCGATACTACTACTATAAGTAGTAGGAGTAGTAGGGTGGCATGGGCCAGAACAAGCATTCACGTCCAGGAGTACGGCACACGCCACCAGCACGACTTCCATCTGACACCATATTTTTTGGAGTCCGTGCAACAGCAATCTCTTCAACCTCGTCGTTTCTCTAACTCAGCCATCGCGTGGCGGGCGAGGTGGGGGTTTGCCGATAGTCGGTTTCCTCAACTGCGGTCCCACTTGTAAGACCAACTCCAACGCACGACCCCAAACGGACCTCCGTTTTGCCCGAATTCTATCCATTTGGGTAGGGCAATGGGATCGTGTCCGGGGCTTTGCTCGGATGCGGTGGCCGTGCGCCGAACGCACGGACGCATCCTGGCCGCGTACATTTTTCTTTGCAAACACATATCTTTTTTCATTATTGATTTTTTGGTACATGGAAATACATCACCAAAATTTTGACTAGAAAAACAAGAACCACAAGAATACATTTTAGAACATATCCAACTTCCATAACTGCTCCTGTAAGTTGGATTAGTGCCTTCTTGATACATTCATTGTTGATCTGCAGAGGCTCGATCCTGCATGCTTCTTTCTTCTTCGAGTGTAAAGAAGTAGACGTGCCTAGCCTCTATTCTATCAACAAGTGCACTAGTCTCATCTCTAGCCTCTATGCTAGCTAAAAGTGCTAGAACATCTACAAAATTGCGCTCTATCAATATATCGTTGTACTCTTTTTCCCAATACCAAAACTTGCATCCATTATACACAATAAAAATTTAAGTTAGCACAACTAGTCTAATCGAGAGCACAACCGAAGATTTGGTCGAGTTCTTCCTCCTTTTGCCGACATGTGGGACATCCAACATCTAGGTCGTGTCATGCAAGAAAATAGAGTGGTAGTTGAAGCCTCGTGATGTGCATCTTGGGTTAAACTGAAAATAGAATCTTACTACTCTTGAGTAACTCCAAAAGCGGACACAGAAGATCTCTATTGGATTTGTTTTTCATCACCGACACGTCGGGGTGAAAGATGTGCAGGTTCAGTGGGTCCTCTTGCGTTTTCACTAACATGTGGGACCGCATATGAGCAAACAGACGATGGGCTCCGCGCGTCTGCTGGCTGGCTAAGAAGAGAGATAGAGGAGGGTTGAGCACGGACTCCAGGAAATTTGTTCTACGTAACCAGCACCTCGATATAGTGGGGTGGTATGGGCCATAACTAGCATTCATGTCTAGCAGTACGGCACACGCCACCCACATGAGTCCCATCCGACACCAATTTTCTTGGAGTCCGTGCTACAGCCATCTCTTCTCCATCCTGTTTTCTCAGCCATCACGCGGTGGGCAGGGTGGGGGTTTGCCAATAGGCGGTTTGCTCAACTGCGGTCCCACTTGTAAGTGAAAATGCAACACAGCACGCATTCCCCCTTGAGCGGCGTGTTGGACCAACTATGCGGGGGTGCGACGCGAACACGGCATGCTTTTCCTTTTGAACTTGTAACTTGTAAAATTTGGTTCTGCTCCATGGCGCGACCGGTAGATAGAAATAACAATTTTCCCTAGAGTAATGAGAAGTTTGGTTCTACCGTGGTTCATGCATGAAGTACGTAGGAAAATTACGAAGTTGATGCGAAAGGTAAGATAATTACTACTAGTACCATATACTACTACATGGATTTGACGGAAAGATAAAGATACATACGGATCCATCAACGACATCCTCACGCCCTAGTGCACCAGGTCACCAACCGACTTGTGAGGAGCAGCGGCGTTGGCGGCAAGCTCAACGTGCTTCTGAACAATGCCGTCCAAGGTTGCCCTGCAGTCCAAGAAGGCCAGCGTCCTATCGTCCTCCTCTTG
Organism: Secale cereale; assembly: GCA_902687465.1. Taxonomy (NCBI): domain Eukaryota; kingdom Viridiplantae; phylum Streptophyta; class Magnoliopsida; order Poales; family Poaceae; genus Secale; species Secale cereale. The sequence continues at coordinate 10,678,318 of LR738716.1, forward strand.
CATGTAGTAGTCCTTGTGGACGGTTTGCGCGTAGACGTGGGTGATTATGTCGATGGTGTCTTGCTGCGCCAGGCGCTGTGCGGAGAGCGCGACCTCGATGTGAACATTCTCCGGCGTGACGGCGGGCAGTCGCAGGGCCACCAGTGCGTCGAAGAGGTTGTCACCATAGAGGCCGTTGAGGGTGGCAGGCATCGCAGAGCCTGGGCGCGTGGGCTGGAGGCGTACGTCAAGGTCGTCCGCGAGCTTCTTGACGATGGTGAACTTGTCGAGGAAGCCGACGACGACCTCGTCAAACAAGGAGACGAAGCTGTCATCCAAGAGGCCCCTCGCCCTGGCGGCCTCAAGCACTACCTGGAGACGTTCCTCGGTGTCGGGCCGCAGGCCGGCGTCGTGGACCATCTGGCACAGCCGGCTGATGCTCATGCTCATTGCCTCCATTGGTCTAGCTTCTGGTCAACTGATCTTGCGATTGGAGTGATCACTCTTGCCCTTGTGTGCGTAGGTGCGTAGGATTTCGTAGATTGGACTGGCGGGAGCCTTTATATGAGAAGTGCAGAATGCGTTTAATTCACGTGCGTGTTGACCATCTACTCCTCGCCCCTCTACTGCACCTGCCTTTGGTTGTATGACAAGTTTGCCAGCCACCCGTTGGGCCCACGTGTCATACACCCAAAGGCAGGTGCGGTAAGTCAATGAAGCTGCGTCCCCCTCCGTGCCCGTGCATGCTTTCAATGACTTAAGACTACCAAACATCACATGCAGTGGTTAGTTAATTGCATGTAATCCTATTAAGTAGCAAAAATACATTAAGTTATATCGCCGATAGGAATAAAACAATACACCATGTATTTATTTACAGAGGGAGTAGTACATTTGTTGTGACATGCATTACTAGATATTGCTAGCCAAATACTAAATCCAGATGGACGTGGTAGTACTACTAAATCCAGACGGTGGTGCTAGTACGAGTAGTAGTAGTACTACCAATGTAGTAGTAGCACTGTACTACCCGTTGGTCAAATTATTACGTGTTGCTCCTCACAGTGAAGTGACAAGACCGTACGCCGGAGATGACACCTGAGTATAGGCGCAGTGTTCGGCATACCATAGTCAACCTCACCATTTGCAGTCACTATCATCATGGCTGTAGACCTAGCCTGCTTACAACTAGCCGTGTTTGACATAATTTTCCGTGCGTAGATGCCCGTGCATTGCACGGAACACCAAGATTGGGGGGTGGACGGCGCCGGCAGTGGCCATCGCGCCAGATTTTTCCATGGCCTTCTAGATGTGGTGGGGAGGAGATAGGGCTGATTGTGAGAGACAAGGAGTTGTTTGTAAATAGGGAACAAGTGCGGGCATCTTTTTGCAAAACTAGAGAAATTTGTTTTGTATGCGTCAGATCTAGATCCGACGGCTATTGGTGAAAGATGGCAGGCACAACAACATCACCAACTCAGGACCTGTTTGATTCGCTGGATTTTGAAAACACAGGAATAGGACACGACAATATTACAAGTTTCAAACTGATATTACAAATGTTTGGACTAATGCTGCACCTAAGAAGAGGGAATTACTAGGAAGTTTACGTAAGAACTTTCGTTACTTTAGGTGGATGCAACATTATCATACAAATTAAAATCCACCGCCCTGACAAGTCACTAATGGGCAAATAAGTTTTCGAGTCTCTGGCCACTTGATGTTTGAAAAACAAATTCAGCTTCTGTGGAGACTTTATCATTAGGCTTAGACGCTTGCGGTGATCAGCACACCATTCATTGTTGCGTCAGAGAAGGCCAAACCTCATTACCTTGAGCACACTTGCCTCCAGAACAAAGAACCTGGCCAATTGTGGAGAGTGAAATAGAAAGAGTGAGTGAAAAAAAGTGTGTGTGCGTGTGTGAAAGATATATGGACAACACTCGATAAAAGTCGAGAGAAAACGTGTGTGTCTTATGCAAACATATCACACATGAATCTTCGACAACGGAAGCAAGGCAAGGAGATAGTGTGTGGTTGTTTGCAACCGAGAGAGCACGACCCCTAGCATGTGGCCAAGAGGGGTCTCACAAACAAGGGAGAGAGGTCGAGAGAGACGTACGGAGAAAATGCAGACATGGGGAGGAGAGAGCGTATGTTTGTCATAGAGAGATCCCCTGGAGATCGTGATGGGACTACATGGGTGGGAGATCGAGTGACAAGGTGTATGCGCGATAGAATATACCCCGAGAGATATCGAGATAGACGTATGGATGGAAGGAGACAATACGTGTGTTCCTGATGGCTAGTGAGAGATAATCATACTTAGGGGGTGATTGCGCCTATGATGGAGTGAGGGATTATGGTACTATATGTTACATAGAGAGAGAACAAGGGCGGAGAGTGTTGGATGGGTCTATATGTATAGCGCGAGCGAGACATGTGTATGTGTGAACCAGGGAGATATAAAGTTTGAGAGAGATTGAGGAGCCCCGATAAGGTTGAGTGGTGCGTCACATAGCTGAGAAGGTGAAAGAGATATTCCATCCGCTCGATAATGCAGTGCATGTAATTTTGTTAGAAGTCAAACTTTGGAAACTTTGATCAGGTTTACACAAATGTTATTTATATCTTCAATACCAAAGATACATCATACGAAACTACATCTCACGATGAATCTAATCGTATATGTTTGTCGTTCCAGATGTAATTGTTTTTCTCCATGTACATGGTCAAACTTTGTGATGTTTGACTTTTCAATAAATAAATATGCTATGGACCGAGGAGAGTGCCTAAATCGAGAGGGATCAAGTGCGTGTGAAGGAGAATGAGTAAGTGTGCAAAAAGAGTATGTGTGTGAAAGAGAAAGTGACAACAAATGATAAATTAGAGAGAGTGTGTGTTTTTTCATTTCTTAGGCGAACATATCACGCATGCATCTCCGAGATAGAAAAGCGAGGCGAGGAGATACACGAAGATAGCTAGTGTGTGATTGTTTGCAACTGAGAGAGACACCCCTATAGCACATGTCCAATAGAGGTCTGGCCAACAAGGTACAAAGGTCGAGAGGGACACATGGAGAACATGGACGCATGTGGAGGGTGAGAGGGTGTGTTTGCGATAGAGAGACCCCCTCGAGATCGTCAGGGGACTATATGGGTGGGAGATCGAGGGAGGTGCGTGCGTGATAGAAAGATGCCCCGAGAGAAATCGAGATAGACCATGCACATGTTTGTGATGGAGACTAAGATTAGCTAGTCATATACATATAGGGGGGACTGCGTGTGTCTACAATTCAGTGAGAGACCATCATACTTGGCTAGCTAGGCATGAGATTGTGTGTGTGTGCGTGTGAGATGGAGAGAGAATGAGGGAGAGAGATAGAGTTTTAGATGAGCCTATCGAGTGCGAGTGAGATATGCATGTATATGTGTGACCCAGGTAGATGGAGATTTTAAGAGAGAGGGGGGGAAGAGCTCCGAGACGACAGAGTGGTGTGTGAGAGAGTTACGGGCAACGAGTCAAGGAATTTGTGTGCATACGATGAGTGCACCCACGATATCTAGCTTGGACTAGAGAATCATATATAGTGTGCGAGAGAGACCTATAGATGGAGTATATATGCATGCGAACTAGAAAGACCCCCCCCCCCCACGCGCACACACAAAGAGAGAGAGAGAGATGGAGAGAAAGAGAGAGGACCAACAAGGTTTGTGTGTTGGATGCGTGCGACATAATTGAAGATTGTCGGCGCGGGAGAGAGAGAGCAGGAATCCGGGAGAGGGGGAGGTCGCGTTTTATGCATCAAAGACTGATATAAACCATATTTCGATATAAACTTGCATTCAAATATTTAAATTGGAGAACATGTTGTCTGCAACCCACACATGAATGGATATATGCGTCTAACAAACAAGTTCATTAATTTGACTTTCAACATGCTCATGGAGTACTATAATACTGTACAACATGCTATTCGATTGAGGTGTTCAATTTTGGATTTAGTTCACTATTTTGACCTGGTGAACGAGCTATTTCATTGAATCAAGATATTTCATTTTGGGTTTGATTCCCGTTTTTGAGTGGGTCAACTATTTGTCATATAGTAAATCGCTAGCAACGAGCATGTAAAAACACATTACTCCCGAGCATCATCTCTCCATCTAAAAAAGAAGTGGCAAGCTAATATTTCTAAATTTGATTCGAATCGACTTGGTAAGGTAGACGCGGATGCTCGTTCTCCCAAATTTTGAACGAACCGTTAAACATTCTCTGCTCGGTGGAATTCGCCCGAGCAAATAAATGGGAGACGTGAAATTACCATCCTATGTGGGAGACGCATTAATTGGCCCATTGTGCATCGAGGGTAGGTTCGTAACTTTATCCAAACGCGCCTTCTCCTCGGTCGAAATGACATGTGCCGAATAATTCATAAACCATGGTCGGCAAAACATGCTCTCCTCGCCCGAAATAGCTCGCGCCCACTATTTCAAAACACGCTCTCCTCGCCCGAAATCGCTCGCGCCCACTATATTTCAAAACACACCCTCCTCGCCCGAAATCGCTCCCGCCCACTATTTGGGGAGAAGCAAAGTTACTCTACTATCCCCGACCCTTAGTACACAGACCCAAGCCGAGAAGCCTAAAGGCAGGGGTAGAACTGTAACTCCCCCTCACATTTCAGACAAATGCGTACATGGTTTCACTCCCCCCCCATTCATACCTCATGGGCGCCAAATCACCTTCTCTCGAGCCCCAAAACCTCAGCCCCTCCTGCATGGCGCCCCCACTGCACCAATTTCATAGCCGCCCTCCTCCCTGATGCCGGAGACGTTGTCCATTTGCCGTTGTCCATTGGGCCGTGTGCCTCTTACTCCGTGCTGCTGGAGCTGCCTCGACGACGGCCGTGTGAACCGTACCGGAGCCGATTCACCCCCGCCATTGTTCACGGCGCCGGAGCGGCTCCAAATTCGGATCCATCCAAAGTCCCGGCGCTGCTTCCCCGTAGCCATCGACCGTCGCGACATCGGTGTTTCCCTGCCCCCGGTGGCCACCGCAACCGCGCCGGCCTTACCAACTCGGCAGCTGGACCTGCCGACTTCACCATGTCGCCAGGTAGGTCGCACCCTCATATCAAATCACTTTATTTAGGCGTCAGTTGTCTGAATTTTTATTCTGGGCCAATCGATTCCCAATGGGAAGCAGCACCCCTCGAGGCGGCAGAGCTCCTAGGCTGCCGGTTGGCTGGTGTCTAACGTAAGGGTGTGGGGCCGCAAGTTCGCCGCGGAAGCAGCGCTTAGATGGATATCTTAGAGTTGCGTGGGTTCAAGGTATTGCCGCCGCCAGATCTGGATGACGGGTAGTCTTTGTGGATTGGCCCGGGAGCGGCGCAACCACGGTAGTGCGGTGGGGCGGGGAGCGGGGTTTTGGCCGGGGCCACGGATGGCGGAGGCAAGCTGCTCTGCCGTTGGTCGCTGGCTCTTCAAGGAAAATTCCTAACAGTGTCAGCTGGGAGGCACAAGACGGCCATCAAGCCATCCGGCGTAGATCAGACAGTACCAAAATAAAATAAAATCATGTGACCCCAATTTAGTCTCAGTCAACAGATGTGTGACCACTCTCGTACCTTGCTGTTGATCTCTTAATGTATTTCTTCAGATCAAAGAGATGTGTCATTCTTAACATTATGTGTTATCTGCATCTTCAGCCACACCGTCTTCCGACTCACCGCAGCTGCTCCAACAAGGGAAGCATACACCAGAAGGGAGCTATAGTCCCCACTCAACAGTTCCCTGCATCGAATGCGCCTGCCCGACATGGACAGCCACAACAACTGTAGGGCAATCGACAAGTCAGCACATGATGCTCACTCCTATGGATGGCGGCCAGATAGGTTGTACCCTCATCTTACTTGTGTGCAACATTTACGGCTTTGTTATTCATCTAAGCATGGAAAATAAATTATCACATTTCACTATATATTCATGCTGCTTGTTCAGGAGTTAACGTTGTTCCATAGTTCAGCTAAGATACTTGTTCTTTAGGTAACGATGTTCCATAGTTATCATCCATCAGCCAATGCTATCCCACGGGCTGGTGATTATAGTATTATACCACTTCTAGTATTACCCATGTTGTTCTTTAATACTTTTGTGTGCCATCTAGTTAATCTCGAGTACAAACGATACATATTCTGTAGCTTTCATCTGTGTTCTCCCTTTAGTTCTTGAGACATGTTGCTGCTAGTTAACCCCAGTCCTACTATTTATGTCGTCTCCTACAGGCACTCATTACATAAATCTAACTACTAGTTGTCTTCCATGCATGTCAGATATAATTGCACACACTGATATATCCACAAGAACCTCACAGAGCAATGTAAAGGCCAATAAACTTGATGTCAATGATACCCAATATGATGGAACATGTACATGCAATTCTTCAGAACACTTGCAGAAAGATGTTGAATCCTCTTCACCCCACAAGGTCCTTGCTCTAACTTGGCCCGTGATATGGGTACAACATGCATATAATATCCTGGAGTGTATCTACTCTGTTGCAATGCCATGTGCTTAGCATGCTGATCATGCATGTAAATATGTCATGCCTTCCTGATTTTCAGTACCTATTCCATTCATGATAACATGTTTTCAAATTCAGGTACTGTCATTCTACTCTATCGCAATGACATCTGCTTAATTTGGACATCATGCTTCTGAATATCTTATGCATTGTTATTCAACAGTATGTACTTCATCTGTCTACAATACCATGTTTTTCTACATTGAAGTGATGTTCTAGTGCTCTGTTGCAACGCCATCTTAGTTTCCCAGTCATACACGTGTATGTTGCTTTAGTTTTTTCTGTATGTATTCCGCTAGCATACAATTTTACATTCAACTAGTGTTTTTTTTACTGTGTTATCCTGTCGTATCCCTAGCTCTTACACCATACTCCCTCCGGCGGATTACAAGTTGCCGAAATGGATAAAAAAGGATGTATCTAGAACTGAAATACGCCTACACCCATCCATTTTTTTCGGATGGAGGGAATACATGTCAATATGTCATGCCTTTCTATTCTTCAGTACCTATTCCATCTCTCTGCTGTAGCATGTTTTATAATTGAAGCGTCATTTTTCTATTCAAGACATGCAAGGGGAAGACGACTATTTTAGAATCTGAAGGGTTACAAACCAGGTCTTTGCAAAAGATCCAAACGTCGGGAGATAATAAACCAACTCCAGTTTTTATAGATACTGCTCCAGCACAGAGAAACCCAACTCCTACTGATAATAAGCAGATTCCAGTGGCCAATGAACTAGTCCGCTCCGGTCCAGCAAAAATATGTCAACTCCATTCTAAGAAGAGTGTGTGTATCCTTGCATCATGAAATTTCATAGCATGCTGATCATATTTTCTACATGTTTCTTACCCATCTCTCTTTTAGAAAATAACCTTAACAGATAGAAGAATTTCTGCACTGGTATCATCTGTGAGGAAAGATTCTTGCAGGAATTCTCTGTACTCCAATGCAGATGTAAGTACCTGTTGTATATCACTATATTTTTACATCAGCATGTATTTTGTTAATCGGCGTGAATCCAACCTTTATCTGATCTAAATTTAGTTGTAGCAAAATGTATGATTAAAGGCCACAATGTCGATTTTTGTAAGGAAAACTGTTTGGTAGTTTTGCATCCTAAGCTGCATGAGTGTACTATCTCATATCAGTGGGTTTGATTACTTTGGATCTGCAGTGGGTTTTCAGTGTTTTTTTACTGTGTTGTCCTGTCGTATCCCTAGCTCTTACATCATACTCCCTCCATCCGGATTACATGTCGCAGAAATGGATAAAACTGGATGTATCTAGAACTGAAATACGCCTAGACCCATCCATTTATTTCCAGATGGAGGAAATATATGTCAATATGTCATGTCTTTCTATTCTTCAGTGCCTATTCCATCTCTGTTGTAGCATGTTTTATAATTGAAGCACCATTCTTCTATATAAGGCATGCAAGGGGAAGACGGCTATGTTAGAATCTGAAGGGTTACAAACCAGGTCTTCGCAAAAGATCCAAACGCCAGTAGATAATAAACCAACTCCATTTTTCATAGATACTGCTCCAGCACAGAGAAACCCAACTCCCACTGATAATAAGCAGATTCCAGTGGCCAAAGAACTAGTCCGCTCCAGTCCAGCAAAAGAATGTCAACTCCATTCTAAGAAGCGTGTGCGTATCCTCGCGTCATGAAATTTTATAGCATTCTAATCATATTTTCTACATGTTTCTAACCCATCTCTCTTTTAGAAAATAAGGTTAAATGATAGAAGATTTCCTTCATTGGCATTGTATTCGAGGAAAATATCTTGCGGGAATTCTCTGTGCTCCAATGCTGATGTAAGTACCTGTTGTATATCACTATATTTTTACATCAGCATGTATTTTGTTAATCGACGTGAATCCAACCTTTGTCTGATCTAAAATTACTTGTTGCAAAATGTTAAAGGCGCCAATGTTGATTTTTGTAAAGAAAACTGCCTGGTAGTTTTGCATACTGAGCTGCATGAGTGTACTATCTCATATCATGCACATTACTGAATTGTAGTGTTGCTCTGGTTGCCCATTCATTCATTGTGTCATTGTTGCTTTCGTATTACCTTACCTGGCTAATGATAGATGTGAAATATTGTGTTAATTTGGTGTTGGCTAGTTGCCCAAACGTTCGTTGTGCCAATGTTGCTTTCCTATTATCTGACTTGGCCAATGATAGCAATGCTAGTGTCTTAATTTGGTGCAGGCTGCTGAAGATAAGAAGACAAACTCTGGAAATAGCAAGGCAACCCCATTGTTTCTTTTCAATAAATCTAGGCCAGGTAATATGACAATAACTCATGATTAATCTGTTTGGTTCCCCTCCTAATTTATGTTATGATGCAGGGGTCGAGACACTCTCCCATATCAATAATACAAGCCTGCCAAAATCGCCATCTGAATCTGTTCAGTATCCTATGTCTCGAATGCAACGGAAAAAATGTATGTTTGTGAACCAATTAATGGCTGAAGGAATGATGGAAATGGTGGAGGAATCAGAGGTGCAGAGTCGTGCGACACAACAACCGATCAATGTTTTCAGAGACAGTGTAGCAAAGCAGCAAGAACTTGCCGACATGCTTATGGGCGTCATCCGTGCTGAGGTTGCAGATTGTGACGTTGTAGATCGTTAGGTTCTGTTCGTTTATTTGCACTGGCATCAATCTTTGATTGCCCAGTGGATGTAATTTCCTGTAATATATGCTGGATGTGCAATGTTTTTCCCTGTATGTCGTACCTTTGCTTGATCGGTTTTGGTCGTGTGCATAATTGCTCGTCGTAATGGGCTCAAATTATCTAATTTGGCCTAAAGACATGTACGAACTTTAGTGGGCCCATTAATTTAATGGGTTGTTACCAGGCCGAAAGTTAATGGTCGGCCCTCTTAACTCCCGGGTCGTTAACATGCTCACATCGAAGTAGGCAACAGGTGGGCCCAATTGATTTCTCGGGCCGTTAACAGGCCATTACTAAGTTCGGGATACATATGGCCCAACTATACTGTGGGCCTTTAGCAGGCCGAAAGAGACAGCGGGCTTGTACTGGACCATGAAGAGCATGGGCTGCTAAGAGGCCAAAAGTCAGTTCGTATTGTAAATGACCCAACTGTGTTGTGGGCCTTTAGCAGGCCGAAAGAGAAACCGGGCTGGTATTGGACGATGAAGGGCATGGGCCATTAAAAGGCCAAAACTCAGGTCCGACTACAAATGGCCCAACAGATATATGGGATGTCACCAGGTTGAAAGACACACCGGGCCGGAAGTTGGCCCAACACTTAATTGGGTCGGTAAAAGGCCGAAACTCAGGCCCGACTACAAATGGCCCAATTGATTTATGGGCCGTCAACGGGCTGAAAGACACATCGGGCTGGAAATTAGCCCAATATTTAAATGGGTCGCTAAAAGGCCGAAAGATGTACATCGTGAAGATTGGCCAATCCACTGAATGGGCCGTTAACATGCCGAAATCTCATCGGGTCGATATTGAGCCCAAATATATAGCAGGCTATTAACGGGCTCGAACTGACGATGGGCTGCAATGGTGTCAAATCTTTAACGGGCTGTTGACGGGCCGAATTGGCACATCTCGTATGGGCCGTGGGCTTAAATGGACCTGACACAAGTAGGCCTTATATGGGTATTTTTTACTGGGCTGGCCTTTTTCACCGGAATGGGCCACTGTTGGGCCGTGCCACGTGTCGACCTATCATAGGCGCCTCATGTCCAATGAGTGGATGACATATGTCCCAACGGTGAGGCAACACGTGTTTCCTCCGGCCAATGATGATTTTACACGTGGAAAATCCCCATTGGTCGGGGCTGTTAACGGGTTATCGGATCCAAAACCAGACCCGATAACTTAACGGTGTTCCGTTACGGTGGATGCCACGTGTCGGTCACCCTTGACGAAAGCACTTCTGTGATGCGCGATTTATCGTCATGGAAGTGGACACTTCCGTGATGATAATTTTGGTAATGTCATGGAACACTTCTATGACAGCACAGGTATGACTATCTTGGTTCTATCATAAAATTGTCATGGATGTACATGCATGACAGAAAACGTGACCTACTATGACAAACACGTATCATCACGGAAGTGTATTTTTTTGTAGTGAATATGATATAAACTCTATATTTTTATCCTCGATGGCAACAATACTATACATGCCTTGCTGCCCCTACTGTCACTGGGAAAGGACACCGCAAGATTGAACCCAAAGCCAAGCACCTCTCCCATTGCAAGAACTATAGATCTAGTAGGCCAAACCAAACCAATAATTCGAAGAGACTTGCAAGGATATTATAATCATACATAAAAGATTTCAGAAAAGAATCCAATATTGTTCAAAGATAATCTTGATAATAAACCCACAATTCATCGGATCTCGACAAACACACCGCAAAAAGATTACATCAAATAGATCTCCTCGAAGATCGAGGAGAACTTTGTATTGAGATCCAAAGAGAGAGAAGAAGCCATCTAGCTAATAACAATGGACCCGAAGGTCTGTGGTAAACTACTCACAACTCATCAGAGAGGCTATGGTGTTGATGTAGAAGCCCTCCGTGATCGATGCCCCCTCCGGCGGAGCTCCAGAACAAGCCCCAAGATGGGATCTCACGGGAACAGAAGGTTGCGGTGGTGGAATTAGGGTTTCGTCTATTGCCTCAATGTTTTCAGGATATGAGAGTATATATAGGCTGAAGAGGGACGTCGGGGGATCAACAGGTGGCCCACGAGGGTGGGTGTGCGCCTACCCCCCCGGACGCGCCCCTGCCCCCGTGGCCAGCTCCTTCGCTTCCTGGCATGTACTCCAAGTCTCTCGTGTTGATATTGTTCCAAAAATAACTCTCTCGAAGGTTTCATTCCGTTTGGACTCCGTTTGATATTCCTTTTCTGCGAAACACTGAAATAGGCAAAAAAACAACAATTTGCACCGGGCCTTTCATTAGTAGGTTAGTCCCAAAATTAATATAAAAGTGTATAATAAAGCCCATTAAACATCCAAAACAAAATATATAATAGCATGGAACAATCAAAAATTATAGATACGTTGGAGACGTATCACCCTGGTCCCTCGTCGCCCCTGCCTCTGTCGCTGTCACCGGAGCCGTCACCAGAGCCGTACGCCACCGCCGCCACTGGAGCCGCGCGCCCCCGGAGCCACCCTCATCCGCTCCTCGCCGCCCCTGCCTCCCTCGACGCCCCTACCTCCATCAACGCCCTCCTCTCTGTAAGCCCCACCCTCCTCTCTAGGTTAATTAACTTAGGTGCATTTAGTTATGAACCCTAGGAATTAGCTAGGCTAAGTAGGTTAACTAGGCAGGTTAATTTGGTTAACTAACTAGGTTAACTAACTATGTTAACTAGCTAGGTTAACTAACTAGGTTAACTAGCTCGGTTAATTAGGTTCATTAGGTTAACTAGCTAGGTAAACTAGGTTGGCTAGGTTAGAGAGAAAATTTAGTTTAGAGCAAATATTTAGTTAGGGCACTAGGGTTTAACTTGGGCAGTAGGGTTTAGAGCAAAAATTTAGTTAGGGCAGTAGGGTTTAATTATGATTTTTGTTTTCACAGTTGTTTTTTTAGAAGAATAAGATGAAGAAAATGTTGTAGCAGTGCTGCTAGTAGTATATATATTGGTACTAGTAGATGTTAATTGGGACAAATTTGTATATGCTTAAGTACTTAACTAAATATTATTTTTAGGAAAAACTTGCATATGCTTAAGTAGTTAACTAAATATATTATAAGGTTGTATATATAGTTTCTTAAGTATTTGTATAGTTGTTCTGCACCCATTGTATGCTTAAGTAGTTGTATAATTCCTAGGGTTCATCAATGGGTGCTTAATTAGTTGTAGATGCTTAAGTAGCTAGCTAGGGTTCATCTAATTAGTTAGCACTTGTAGATGCTTAAGTACTAGGGCAGTAGGGTTTAACTAGATGTTAATTAGGGCAGTAGGGTTTAGTTTAGAGAAAAAAATTCAGTATAAAAATATAAATTTCTATCGGTGCTGCTAGTGTACTAGGTTCTTAATTTTTACTAATTTTTTATTATGACATAAATTTAGGACATAATTTGAATTGAGTTCTAGGGTTCATAATTTGAAATCTGTGTAGATTTTCTTGAAGTGAAGTGGTCATGTTATATGCAAATTCCTCAATGGTGTTTGCTCATGTTTATGTACTGTTGTAGTTGCTCATGTACATGTTCTTAAGTGGTCCTATTATATGCAACATTGAAGTGGTTCGATTGTGCCCAAGTGGCATTTTGTTGTTTTCAGGGAATGAAGCCGAGTGGCCTATGTTTTGCCTGAATGTTGATTCATTTTTGTTCCGGCAAATTTCAGGTGCTCGATTTGTCCATTTTTAAGCAAAGATCATGCCGAAATTTTCCGTGAATTTCGGCATGACTTGTGATACGAACTAGGACATATCGAGTGCCCCGGATTTCCTGCACCGGATATGAATCAATGTTCCTGCAAAACATAGGCCTTGTTTATGTCATTATTCATTTTATTATGTCTATAATTAATTAAATAGATTTAATCCTAGGAAACATGGCTAGCAACGATGAAGGACAGGGTTCTGGTGATTGCAACGTCTACGAGGCAGCAAACGCTTATTTAAACCTTCTTGACGAGCAACGGTTGTTGCAGGGCCCACCTGTCACATCCGAGACTGGCGCTGAGACCCAGACCGGCACCGAGACTGGCGAAGCCGCTATAGAACTGAAACCGAAGAGGAGACAACGCCCAAACTAGCTCATCACTACTAGACTGGTGGTCACGGAGGTGGACTCCGGCAATTTTGAGCCAACATAGCCTGAGGTAGCGCGTGCGTGCTACGACAATCAAAAAGGCTACATCCTATGGACAACCGCCACCATCAACGATGCAAAACTAAAGAAGATACGAAATATGAAGTAGTCCCTCCTAACGAAGCTGCACCAGGTATTCTTGTTCCCAGGACGGGTTGAAATCAAATATACTAAACCAGATAAAGACCCGACAATGAAGAAGATAAACAGACGCGCCATGGGCAAGCTTAGTGACATGTTGTCCGCCTGGAAAGTAAGGGTGAAAGCAAGGATCGTCGACAAAAAGGAACCCTACTCCGAGATTGGAAAGGATAATCTGACAATTACGGAAGAGCACTTTGAAAGTTTGAAATATTCAAGGCGGCTTGCGTTGCCGAAGCTGCCAAAGAAAAGTCAGAGTACATGAAGGGGTTTCAAGAGAGGAACATGGTGTGCCACGACCTCAGAAGCCGTGGTTACGTGGGGAAGAGGTCCAAATGGGCCAAGGAGGACGCGGAACACGAAAGTCTGGGCATCCCAAACCCCTTGGCGGAGTTCACCGTCCCATAGGAGCGTGATGCCATCAGGGCCTGGTACCATTGGGACCTAGTCAAAAAGGTTTTCGAGACAGACGCGGTCCCGACGGAGGTCATGAAACTACTGGTAATTTTTAATTTACCCCCTAATTTTAGCTTCTGATCAATACGACTGCACGTTTAATCATATTTTTGTAAACAATCCTTGTTCCTTTTGCAGAAAGAGCAGCACATGATTGTGGCCAAAAGTGACTCGCCGTCTGAGGCGTTAGTGAGGCCAAATTGGGACACCCCATTCAACCGGGCCTTGAACATATTGAAAGGACTCCCGGTGGACACTCGGTCGTCGTATGGACGCGTGCACGGCGTCGGAGACGGCGCCACATGGAAGAAGTACTACCGTGAGACCATGGAGGAGAGAAAGGAAAGACGAAGGTTAAATGAAGAAAACATCGATACGAAGGTTGCGATTGCGATTTTAAAAGAAATCAGCTGAGATGATCAAAGCAGCGGTAACTGCCGCAAAAGAGAAGTTTGCAGCTTCGTATAGTGTCTTGGTTCCGGCTGTCGTCAGTTGGACCAAGCAAAATCCAAATAAGGATGTAGCGGACTTCCCCCTTTCCAACATCTTGGGGAGCAGCTCGATTAGTGTTGCACCAGCACCTGCTCCCACACCTTCTCCTGGATTGTCTCCCGCACATGCTCCTGCACCCGCTCCCGCACTTGCTCATAGAAGCCCGTCCTCCGTCTCGGACGTGCTCGGCGGTGCTTCGTATTTGGCTGAGCTCGACACCCTCACGGTACATGTCATACCTACCCTCTTCAATATATGTATAATCTCATATCTCCATTACCTTTCGGATGTCTCACGTCGCAGACATGTATTTGTAGGCCGACATAACCCCGTGCACCATACTGTACACCATCAGCGGCCAGAAGGTGGACATGGGGAAGGCCACGATAATGAAGCCGAAGGAACAATTGTTCCACAGCCGGTCGATCTCCCCTTACGTCTTCAAGGTTTCCATGGACAGTGTCGAACCGGGCCACGATAATTTGGCTCCTCTGGTAGCACTTGGGAGAGATGACGACAACACCCCGCGGCGGCTTGGCGATTGCAAGCGTTGGGTCCTGTTGTGGCCGAAGAGTCTGTTTCGTCGGGAGGCGGTCGGGAGCCCTCAGCAAGGTATGAACACCAACACCCCACCTACCCAATTGTCGTCGCCTGTTGTGTCGGGTGAGGAAGAGGCTCCTTTAGTGGCTGATGACCTCTCCGCCGTCAAAGAAGCAATGCATGATGCCATCGACGAGGATGACAATGACCCTCTAGAGTATCTCAATACCGGCGCCTATGACGACGGAGGATTGATGGCTCAGCGGTATGGGTACTCAGGGTTTGAGCGCGATGAGTTGGTGCCTGAATTGCCGAAGGATGAACGTATTATAGGCTCACTTCCAGTAGCAAAGAAGCATAGGAACAGACCGAGGGAAGGCAACAAAGCTGCTTCTATGATCCAGCCGCCTCAGCAGCCTCGGGTTCAAGACCGTATACCTATCCTCGGTGCGGCAAAATGGGATATCTCCGGTAATCCGATCCTACCCAAGGCAGCGATAGAGGCCATATACGGCGATCTCAGGAGACTTCATGATGATATGTGCTACTTCTCAAGCTTGCGTCGTATTCCCTCGAAGAGGAAAGGGTGATGCAGCACAGTAGTGTAAGTATTTCCCTTAGTTTTTGAGAACCAAGGTATCAATCCAGTAGGAGACCACGCGCGAGTCCCTCAAACCTGCACAAACAAATAAGAACTTCGCAGCCAACGCGATAAGGGGTTGTCAATCCCTTTACGGTCACTTACGAAAGTGAGATCTGATAGATATGATAGTTTGATATTTTTGGTATTTTTGGATATAAGAACACAAAGTAAAAAATAGCAAAGTAAAGTAGATTCTAGATTGATATGTTGAGAATAGACCCGGGGGCCATAGGTTTCACTAGTGGCTTCTCTCATGATAGCAAAATTCTACGATGGATGAACGAATTACTGTCGAGCAATTGATAGACAAGCGAATAATTATGAGAATATCTAGGCATGATCATCATATATAGGCATCACGTCCGTGACAAGTAGACCGAAACGATTCTACATCTACTACTATTACTCCACACATCGACCGCTATCCAGCATGCATCTAGAGTATTAAGTTCATAAGAACAGAGTAACGCCTTAAGCAAGATGACATGATGTAGAGGGATAAACTCAAGCAATATGATATAAACCCCATCTTTTTATCCTCGATGGCAACAATACTATACGTGCCTTGTTGCCCCTACTGTCATTGGGAAAGGACACCGCAAGATTGAACCCAAAGCCAAGCACTTCTCCCATTGCAAGAACTGTAGATCTAGTAGGCCCAACCAAACCGATAATTCGAAGAGACTTGCAAGGATATTATAATCATACATAAAAGAATTCAGAAATGAACCAAACATTTCTCATAGATAATCTTGATCATAAACCCACAATTCATCAGATCTCGACAAACACACCGCAAAAAGATTACATCGAATAGATCTCCTCGAAGACCGAGGAGAACTTGGTATTGAGATCCAAAAAAAAGAAGAAGCCATCTAGGTACTAACTATGGACCCGAAGGTCTGTGGTAAACTACTCACAACTCATGGTGAGGCATGGTGTTGATGTAGAAGCACTCCGTGGTAGATCCCCCCTCCAGCGGAGCTCCGGAACAGGCCCCAAGATGGGATCTCACGGGAAGAGAAGGTTGCGGCGGTGGAATTAGGTTTTTTTTCCTCTTCTGATGTTTTCGGGGTACATGGATATATATAGGAGGGAGGAGGGCATCGGGGGACCAACGTGGGGCCCACAAGGCAGGGGCATGCCCTGTAGGGGGAGGGGCGCGCCCCCCGCCCACTTGGACCCCACGTGTGCCCTATTCTATGGTTCTCAAGTCTCCCGTGAAGATATCGCTCCAAAAATATCTCTCCTGAAAGTTTCATTCCGTTTGGACTCCGTTTGATATTACTTTTCTGTAAAACCCTGAAATAGGCAAAAAAACAACAATCTGGACTGGGTCTTTGGGTTAATAGGTTAGTCCCAAAAATAATACATAAGTGTATAACAAAGCCTATTAAACATCCAAAACATCAGAAATAATAGCATGGAACAATAAAAAATTATAGATACGTTGGAGATGTATTAATGTGCTGCAGAGAGAGAAAAGCCTGATGGCCTCGGAAAATCCAGGATACCCGCTCTACGTGGTTAACGTGTCGCGGCAAAGGTTATACGTTGACACATTCCCCGCGGAGAAGTTTCTCCTTTGATTCGATTACATCTTCGACATGTTTCACTTGAAGACGCTGGATTTTACGTTTGTCCGCCTTTTTGCCTTGTACATGAACCAAATCATCAGGATTGAGCACATACCTTATATCTGTGTCGTTGACCCTTACTTCATGCACGAGAGCTTCTTGGCAGTCTTCCCAGAGCACCATCGATACGTGAGTAACTACATCGCTGATTTCATGGTTGGTAATAAGGACAAGGAGGTGATTCTCGTGCCTTATCATCCCATGTAAGTCATCCTCTAATATGCTTCCTTCGATTTCAATCATTATTTGCACGCGTGGAGGCTAATTTGAGGTGTACTTATATTGCGCAGGAACGGGCACACCGTCCTCATCATCTTTTACCCTCGATTCTCCCACGCTCTTTACTTGGACTCGTCGAAGAACTTGAAGAAAAAGGATTACACCGACATCAAGTCTGTTCTCGACGGTGCTATCTTAAGCTACGACTTACGGGGTGAAGAGATCACGGTCAAGAAGACAAGGAACCGCGCGCCCGCCTTCGGCCATAAGACCAACTTCTGGTGCATCCAGCAACCGAGTAATACTTTCAGTGATGGATTATATGCCCTCCACTTCATGCCGGAGTACAGACGAGGTCGCTAGAGCCTTCGCATGTCACCTACATCCGGCGATGCTCATATTCTGCAATGGGAAAAAGACTAGGAGATATCCCGGATCATCGATTCCGAGCTGAGTTCTACACATCCAGCGTGAACTTGCCCAAATCATCATGAAGGAGGTCCTCGGAAAAACAGGATTGTTCTATGAAGAAGGGCAAATGTCGCGGGAAGACGTCCGAACACGCGTAGCCGCTCAGCCTCTCGACCTGAAGTCTTTCACTGCGCTCGGGGACTATCTCCCTGATTTGGATAGATGACAAGACATGATCGAGTGATTGACGATATATGACAATGTGTCCATTCAGTCCATACTTTCTCTATAACGAAACTTTGAGTTATTTTATCCTCAATTAGCGAAGATCACTCTAGTTAGGACATTTTGGTTACAATGAACTTTGTTATTTATGATGATGATATGTTGCTTCTATTTTTGCCAAGTGTGTCTCTTTCTGTTGCTCAACTATATATGTTGCATAGCATCGACTCATTTGATGATGCAGGTGCATAGATCATCGATGACGAAGATGTGCTACGCCAGGAGTATACGACGAGTGGCCGGAGTGTCAAGCCCAGGTGTACCGGCTTCCGAGCGACAGCCAGTAGTTAGTATAGGTTGTCGCGTATATCATTGTTTAGATGGATGATGATGTAGTTGCAAGTATTTGAGACTTTTATCGTTATTTTCGAGATGATGACAAGAGATCACTTTTGTGTTGGATGATGATTATGATGATGACTTGATTTGATGAGACTATTTGTATGTATATGCTATTATTACATTTATATGTGTATGATATGCTAAAGATTATTGTATAAAGCCTTTTCAAATACAAAACAAATATGCAGAAAAAACAGAAACTAATAAAATTAGCAGTAGCGAGGGTAATAAAGTTAGCAGCAGCACGCTCTTACCAGTACGCGGTTCAACTAAAAGCGCTGCAGCTGTTAGGAGTAGCGCGTTGCTCCAAAGCACGATACTGCTACCCATATATAGCAGTAGCGTGGGTCAACACGCGCTACTACAGCAAATACTCGCACTACTGCTAGGCTTATCCCTAGTAGTGCAAGCATATAGTTGCCCATAATCAGAGTTGAAGTTGCCCATCACCAGGTTTGTACTTTTCCTAATTAGAGTTTGTGTTGCCCATCATCGGAGTTGTAGTTGCCCTAATTAGGCCAGCAGGGTGCATTAGAGTTGTATGTTCTTCAGTGCAAAGAGTTCTGGGTTTTTTCAATATTCATGTAGGGATGTAGTGTTTTTGTCCATGAGTCAATATTTTGCAGTTGCCCATCAATATTTTTACAATGAGATGGACCGAAACGGAGTCGACCTGTCACCTCAGTGAGACATGCCCAACCGTCGTAGATCACCTGACCACTACTGACCAACCCAATAGAGGGAGGCCACAACAACATTGCAGCAGTCCACGGCTAGAGCGACAACCCAGGCGGACCGCCGTCACCACCTTGTGCCGGCATCGTTGTCCATGCGCCCGATCCAGGATGACCCGAGCAGAATCATGCGATGGATGAGACCCAGATTGTCCCCAGCTACATAGTGTGGACGTACCCATGTCCATGGCAGAGCTGCTTCATCGATCTGGTGGATTTGACCCCGGATCCTGTTCGATAAAGAGATGGTGAAGAGCGTGCGTGGGGTTCATCCTAACAGCTTTTCCGGCATGAAGCGGTGAGGTGGCAGCCCTCCCTCTATGCTCCAGTGGTGGGGCCCTTCTGAAGTGTCCGGAGCGTCAGGATATACCGTGGTGGCAGTGCAGCTCTAGATGATCGCCGGATCTGGGCAGCCAGCTTCGGGGCTTTGAAGGTGGTCTTACCGATGTACAGGTTGTCGGTTGGATGTCCTTGGAACGGATCCGGGTGAAAATCTAATCTTCGGCTGGTGGTCGGAGCCGGTGATGGTGACGCCCTTGGCGTCGTTTCCTTCATGAAGGCGTCATCGCGGTGAGGCTTCAAACTCCTCTCGTTACCTCCGGGTGAACCCTTGGTCAGTTGATCGAATGATGGCGGCGCTCTTGTGTCATCCTCTCCATAGGGCATCATTTTGGAGGTGTGCATTGACTGGAGGGACCAGTGGATGGTTTTAGCGATGGAGCGACATTTCGTGTCACACATCGGTGATGTGGATTCTCGGCGCCGTGGCGTAGCAGGGTCTCGGCAATGAATGTATGACGATGGACGCGCATAGGAAGGTCACGTTGTCTGGCACCATCGATGGCGGGCCTGACATGATCGATGCTTCAGTACCTGTTCTAAAGATGGATTGATGAAAGACTACGGCGCCGGCCTCTAAGAATGTGTCGGACCGGTGTATATGCTTGGTCGATGGATTGATGAAAGACTACGGCGCCGGTCTCTAAGAATGTGTCGGACCGGTGTATATGCTTGGCCGGGGCATCCGGCTTTAGATAGTAAGCTTTGGTGCGAGGTATGTTTGATATTTGACTCGGACATCGGCACCCCTTCATCAAGTGGGTATGAGTAGCGATAGATGTTGCCAAGATGATGACTTCAGACTTACTGATATATTACTTTATAAGGTCTTTATGAACAATTAATAAAATGATTGCATGCATCGTTCATATGCAGATGACGGGGGACCATCCTCCTTTAGAATGATTTCGATAGTCCAGATGGCATCCACCTATAATGACTTTCATAACATATGAAGAAAAGCTTCACAAGCACATATCTTTCAAGCAATGCAGATAAAGTTTTGAATTCTTTCTCATGATTTCAGTGGAGCAGTAACAAACACACAAAACACGGAAGATGGTAGCATGGGTCGAAGCCTACGCCTTCCATATCCATACAGCACGTTCCTCCTTAGAAAGAGAACCACAACCATGCCATGTTGGCAGAGCAAAAGCGTTAGGACCGTCTTTAGATGTTGTTGGCACCAGAGGAGGATTAACTGCCGACGTATGCTTGGTAGTGTTGCTTCTTCCGAACTAGGCGGTATGAGGCAACATCAAGGGCGACAACTACAAGAAACAAAAACGTCGCGATCACGAAAATTCCGACACCTCCCACAATCCTGGCATTCCCAACAGTTTTCTTTGCAGAGCCTTCAAACCCTAGCATGGCGCCTGCCAGAAATAGTAGCACTGCTATGATCGCAAGAACCCTGCAAGTATATACGCATGGTGCAGTGACCATATTAATTATACAACTTAAATGAACACGCCACCAAGTAGATATATATTCTGTATCAAAGTTCAGTTTTCAAATTCTAAGAGAAATGATAAAAGACCAATGAATTCTATAAAGTTCTCGGGCGGCGCCACCACTTAACGCACCCCGCCACATAGACTAGCATTAATTTTAGTGATGATATTTTCCTTGATTGGCGACAGAAAGCAGGCGGGATATCGAGTTGTGAATAACCAAATTATTTATTTACCATGCGGTGATGAAGAAGATCACGGCGGCAATGCGCTTGCCCCCCTTAGTTATCCGCCACGCCCCACAGCAGCAGATGGCTATGCTAGCAAGAATCTGCGTCATCGACGCCAACACGGCCGCTACCACGCCGCATGGCATCGCCGGCGATCGCCGGTACGTAGAGAACTCACCATGGTCATCTTGATGATGTTTCTGCATGAATGAATGCACAGCGTTAGGAAGATACAACGATATTATTACCAACTAGATTATGCTTGGCCAAATTATTATTCTTGAAATCTTGGCCGAAGGTTAGAGTGAGAATGAGATAGCATCTAGCAGGTTACAATGAGAAAGACATAGTATGTAGCGTGCGATGCGTGCATACCATCGCCAAGAGAACCGCGCTGATTATTCCGAACAGGATCGTCATCACAGCGAGGATGCTGATCACCAGCATGAGACATTTGTTCCCCATCGGTGATCTCACTACTAATCGGAGCAGATGAGTTAAATAGTGCATTGCCACACGCATATAGATAGACAGAGATGAACAAGTGCATGAATGCAAGTATGCAACGTTAGCTCGAATAAGGTTACCCGGGGACGGGCTAATTCTTGCATGAAGATTGTCACCCGCATTGCTCCATTTCTTGTAAGCTATATTAAGTTGGTAAATGTATAATTTAACGGTTTTGCTATAACTCATCTAGCGGAGTTCTAATTATGTCTCATTCACCTTTATAGTCATTGGATGTGATGCTATAAGATGCGTATGTGCTAACGTGGGTTGGTACTCCTTTGTCAAGCTATAATTTAATTAACTAAACTTCCTAAAATATATGTGATTAAGTTGCATGTAGCCAAAAACCTGTCAAGGATTCACGCGACTCCGAGTGGAGCGGTGTCAACTTCCTAAAATATACTCCCTCCGTCTCAAAAATAAGTGTCTCAACTTTGTACTAGCTCTAGTACAAATTTGTACTAAGCTCAAGACACTTATTTTGGGACGGAGGGAGTATGTGATTAAGTTGCATGTAGCCAAAAATCTGTCAAGGATTCACGCGACTCCGAGTGGAGCGGTGTCAAGAATTCCCACCCCACCAAGCAAGGCGAAAACTTTCTGTGGAGCGGTGTCTTTGTTGCCGGCCTATACGGGCAAAGACCGTGCTGTTGTTTCTATTGGTCCTGCCGATTTACTTAGGATTATTTGGAAAGCAAGGATTTCAAAGTGTATTGCCTACTGACCCTACTAATGTGATATTTATTCTGTGTTCATTGTTGTAATCATGGGTCGTGCTGCAGAAAAGAGGACTACAAGGCTTGCTTAATGATATTTTTAAAGGATTCTGGCCTGTGGCGGGAGAAGTCTCCAAACGTTCGCATGGATGTGGCCCTACTGTTTGACGACTCTATTGATTTTAATAGGGTACCGTTGTGTAAAGATGATAGTTGTGTTTGGTTGCTTCATGTACCGCGAACTGACACATTGCGCGTATAAATAGAACCGAAACCAATCTCCCTGGACACTAAACTACTCCCTCCATTCGGAATTACTTTTCACATTCTATCCATTTATGCGACAAGTAATTCAGGACAGAGTGAATATATCTATTTCTGCGATAAGTAACTTGGGACGGAGGGAGTAGCTGAGAAATCTTTACGTTATAGCTCCAAGTCGACCGGAACCGGCCCAAATCAAGAAATCGACCACCGAACCCCTACACAATGAAGGGGCCAGCAAAATCAGAGGAAGGAAAAACACGGCCGAAAATTCCGGAAACACGAGCGCGCGGGGAGAGAAGGGTCGAGGCGGCCAGCCCACCTCGACCATTGAAGCCTTGGAGGAAGCAAACTCGCCGGTGATTGGAACGGAGACCAAACCTTTTGGCTGTGGGGAGCCATAGCGAGAGGTTGTGGATATGAGAGGAGAGAGAGGGCCTTGTCCGTGACAGATTTCATCAAGTAGTGCATGTGATGCGCGCAGGAACCATACAACCAACCACGTGGCAGATTTTGGCCCTGGCTTGGCCCCTGCTCTGAGCCGACAACCGGAGACAAGCACGCGTGTAGGTGCAGGGACCGTCGGTTCACCCATCAACGTCGACGCGCGCCTTCGACATGCGCTGGTGTGCCACACACACTACACCAAAAAGTTGGTGTCGACGGAAACACGAGATTCTCTTCTTTTTTCCCCAAAAAATAAAAGGGCAGAAGCCTAGTTGGACACTCGTAGGAGAGTACGAAAAATAGAAACAACGGACGTGCTGAAAGAGTCGGCGCTCTCGCCGTCCCACACAACACAAGCCACAGTTCGAGGGTGGCCGGGAAGCATGACAATAAAACATCGGCAACGATAACTCCCGAATGTTCGAGATTTAAGCATGACAACCCGAACGTTTTAGATGGCAAGTTTAGTTTCCTTGGGATTAGGAAAACATGGCAATTTTCTAAAGAAAAAAAATGAAAAAGACAAAGTTACCATCCTCTATGAACTAAAGTTGCCACGTAAAAAGGTTCGGAACGAAATGCTCAAAATCCGAACGTTCGGTAGTTATTGCATTCCTAAAACATTATCCTCATAACATCTCACATTTTATTTTCAGATTATTTAAACAAAATCAAATGCGTTCTCTAGAAAGTTTGCTTTGAATGTTGGTTTCCGTACGATATTCTCCCCGCCAAGAAGTGGCTCCTAGTCCCGTCGTCAGATATGGTGACGGGAAGCAAGCGCCGTAGCAAGCAAAGAAAACTCCCGAGCTTGCCAGTAACTGATGAGCTGAAACCAGTCTCCGGGGGCACTAAACTAGCAGAAAAAGAGTAGTAGATGGAGGAGCAGAGGAATCCTTACCCGGACGAAGCGCAGCAATATATAATGGCCGGGGTCGGTCGGGACTCAGGGAGGAACCAAACCTCGCCGGAGATTGGGACGGAAGCCTCGCCGGAGTGGTAGCACGGCTTTGGATTGGATTGGCCGAGCGAATGGATTCAAGTGCTATTTGCCTGCGGAGTCCATGCGCTATGTAGCCCCGGCCGACATAAAAAGTGGATAGCAACTTATCTCGATTGCGTGACTCACATACGTTCACGGAGCGAAAGAATCAGGATGAGCGGACACGTATGTAGTACGTGCGGCCCAGCGGCTGGTCGACCGCTTCCACTGGCCAGCAGTAGAAAGTATGCGTATCCGGAGGTCGGCATGCAGCATTAATCATTCAGAGGTTGGCAGGTGCCTCTCTTGTCTTGGCTGGCTGTTTCTGTCGTGTCGTCTCACTCTCAGCCGACCTACGGGGAGACGCATACGTGGCGATGCACCCGTGTGCGTGTACGTGTCGGCCGGACCGCGCGAGATATTTGGAGACCGGTAAAAAGTGAAACAGTCATGTACTCTTTTTTTTACGGCTCGGAAAATTATTGTACTTCTTTTTATTTGGCGGGCAGTTTGTCCATGTTTTGTCCACGTTTTGTACTACCCTATGAGCACCTCCGATTTTTTAAACACGGACCAAAATATGTAATCATCTTCAAAATTTTAACATAATTAAACATTAATACCGATTGGACGCGTGAACCAATTTGTGATTGGATGGAATCTGTGATTGGATGGTTAGAGGGACTGTGGTATCCCAGCCCACCAGAGTTCAAATCTTGGTGCTCGCATTTATTTTTGGATTTATTTCAGGATTTCCGGCGATGTGCATTCAGTGGGAGAAGACGTTCCCGTCGACCACGAGGTGCCTACGGTGACTTCGTAAATCTCAAGATGATATGTCGGCTCAGTCTTTCGGAGGTGCTCATAGGGGTGAGTGTATGCGCGTGTATATGAGCGTTTGTGTCTGTACTGATGTTCAATAAAAACAAATACCGATTGGACGCGGCCGAAGTCCACATTAATATTAAATTTAAAATAAAAAGTCCGCTCCATCACGCATGCTGCCCTAAGCGTCCTTATCATCCAAACCGGGGCGGTGAGGTCGACCAGCTCTAGCGTCGGGCCAACCCAAGGGAATGCCGTCTCCCAGGCCCGGGCTACGTCGGCCTGCTGTGCCGGCTAGGTTGCTCCATCGTGGGCACAGTGCTCCTCCTCCTCCTTGCGCTCCATCTGCATGAGCTGTTCGTCGTTGGCGCGCTCGTCCGCCCGCGTGCGCTGCTTTCGCTGCTCAAGGTATGCGGCCTCCTGCGTCGGCGTCGCATCGAGCCAGACATAGGAAGAAGGGGCGGACCCACTGGCGTTGCTGTCCGATCGAGACGTGGCGCTTGGTCGGCTCCTTCGGCGGCGGCTCGGCCTTGGGTGTCGAGGAGGTGAGCCTCGGCGACGATGACGGCAGCACGCAGTCGTCAGCCGCAGAGAGGACGCGGGCCTCCGCCAGCCTCGTCTAGTTGTTCGCCTCCACCTTGCACCGCTCCTCCTCGATGGAGGTCTGCATGGCCGCCGCCAGCGCGACCTGGTACGCAGTCTCCTCCTCCGGGTTGACCACGGATGGCGGCGGAGGATTGGTATGGTGCTCCTGGACGCCGCAGCGGCATTGCTCCTCGTGCTCGAGGACAAACCACACCTCCCAATCGGGAGAGTATGGCTCGTATGCTGGCATCCGACGCTGCTCCGGCGCGAGGAGCTCCCACCGCCTGCGCACCTCCTCGGCGTGCGCTCGCTACAACCGCGGCACCAGCATCAGCTGCGGATCCAGATGCCAGTCGTGCGGCCGTGTGACATCTGGGAGCGGTAGCGGTTGCCTGTACTGTCAATGCCACCGCGCCTGGTGCATCGGAATGTGAGCCGCTGCCTGGCGGGGCGGGCATGTGCCAGCGGCGAAGGAGGAGGAAGCGCATGAGAGAAGGAAGCGTCGGGGGTGAGCTTACCCTTGCTCTTGCCGGAGCGCTGAAGAAACCATGGCTAGGTTTTGGTTGTCGCAGGCGAGGGAGCACGTGGAGGCTAGATGTGGACGGGGCAGTGGAAGTAGATGAGGTCAGCCCCCTGCATGCAAGGATAAAAAAGGACGGCCTCCCGACACTTCCATTGGTTGACGCGTGGGCTCGCGGTAGGTGGCCGATATAAATATGCCCAAGTTACGGTGGTTGACCGGCCGATATGTGGGGCCTCGGCAGAGACCAAAGGGATGGACGGGATGAAATACGTCGGCGTGGATGCATTTTGGGATTGGCTCAACGCATTGGGCTAGCGTTTATCCGTTTCAATTCAAACGAAGATGGGGGAATAAAATAAATCGCCCGGTTGAAGTTGCTCTTAGAGAAGGGAGTAGAAATTACGGACTTTGCTCAAAGCATCGTCGTAGTCGTCAACCAACACAATCCCGCGTGCCTCGAGCATGGCCCCGCCGCACGTGCTACTTACATGTGCCATAGGCCATAGCCCACGAAACGGGTCAGAATCGGCCAAAACTTCGAGTGTTGATGACCGACACATAAACACACCCCTGGGTTCATAAATTCTGGAAATCACTCCGGGACCCCAAACCAGTGAGTAATAGTCCACGGAACGGGTCAGAATCGACAAAAACCACTAGTGTTGATGAACGACACGTAAACGCGCCCCTGGGTTCGTAAACCCTGGAAATCACTCCGGGACCCCAA
>LR738716.1:10726830-10750124 GCA_902687465.1 Secale cereale
CCGCATCCAGTGATTGGCTAAGTTTCATAAAGTCCCTCTGGATGGTACCCGCATCCAGTGATTGGCTAAGTTTCATAAAGGCCCTCTGGATAGTACCCGCATCCAGTGATTGGCAAAATTCTTCCTATGGTTGTACCCGAACCATAAAGGCCCTCTGGATGGTACCCGCATCCAGTAATTGGCAAAGTTCTTCCTACGGTTGTACCCGAACCATAAAGGCCCTCTGGATGGTAGCCGCATCCAGTGATTGGCAAAGTTTTATATGGCCGGCAGGGGGCAGGATTGTACCCGAATTCTAGCTTAACCCCTGTTGGTCATATCTGGTTCCTATGGATGGTACCCGCATCCATCGACCGGCCCTCGGGATGGTACCCGCATCCAGTGATTGGCTGAACCTTGCTTTGAGCCTGGCAGCTCATAAAAAGCCTCGACTACATGGTTTTATTTGCAAATTTGCATTTCTGGTATTTATGTTTTATGATTCTCTAGTCCGGAGTGGGACAGCTCCAAAGTTGACCACATATCTACAAAATTACAAGTCTGGGTCATGAACACCAGCATGATTTAAAAGTCTGGGTCATGAGCACCAGCATGAGTTAAAAGTCTGGGTCTTGAACACCAGCATGAGTTAAAAGTCTGGGTCATGAACACCAGCATGAATTAAACCGGTGATTATTATAATCCGGATCAACCATCAGGCAAAAGCCAAGTATATCTACAAATGTCTGGACGAAGTTCCAGCATGATCTAAACCGGTGTCTTTTATTAAACCCGGAATTATTATTGGGTCTATCAAAAGTTCCCTCAGAAAATTTTAAATTTTACCAGATTAAAAATATCAAGTATGCTTGATGGCAGGTATGAAGTTATTTTTGGTACAAACAACACACTTGTTTTGATATATTTCATGAGAGCAATTTAATTGGTCCAGCGGTAAAACCGCTAGGACATATTTTCAGTATTATCTATGCAGGAACAGATGATATGCAGGATACGCCATATCAGACCAAATTTAAATTGGCGTCTTTAAAACAAGAAGTTGGAGCATCCGGATCAAAGCGGACAATGTTTTCAGCTATCCTATTACAAGGCATAGCAAGCCTGAACGAATTAAAGATTGTTCAGCAAAATGAGACTGCAACTACAAAGATATACTATGAACTACGCTTCCTCCTGCTGCGACGGCTGGGTATCAGCTTGTGCCGGAGTCTCCTCTTCTTCTTGAAGCGGCTGGAAGTCAGGGACGCACCAATCGATTTTCGTTAAAGCACGAAAGTACATCTCTTCATTGATAGGTTCAGACGGATCAATATCTGGGGTGAAAGTATGAGGGCGCACTGGTGGGGTTAGATTGACGGTGTCATAAACCGGCCGATCCACCCGCTCGTTCGGTAAATCGTACCCCGGATGATACCTGGACAAGTCTGATTCGGCAGCAAGCTTGCTTGCGAGGGGACGCATCTCCTTTGTCAAAGCATGAAGATCTTTCGCAGTAAAAGCTGATTCGTTTTCTTTGGTGCCGGGATACCCATTCAAGGCTTCTTCCGGATCAAAATCTGGGACCCATGCTTTGGCTCTGGTAAGTGCCATGAGAGAACCGGCCCGAGCAGCAGACTTCTTCACTTCCTCCAAGCGTATTGGCAAGACAGAAAGCTTCTCCAGTGTGCCTTGGATAGTGGTAGGAGCCGGTTTATTGTAAGACATTGCGCTTATGATCCTTTGAGCGCCGGAATACAGCTGCTCGACCAGAGTATAAGACGCCCTGAGTTTTTTCCGTAAGTCATCCCCAAGATGGGTAACACGGCGCCCTGCATATGGTTATCACAGTTAAACCGGAACGGATTAAAGATTGCAAGGTTGAAAGCAGGAATACAGATTAAGTACTTACCGAAGACAACAGAAGTCATCAACTCTATTTGCCGCTTTAAGCCGGTTAACTCTTCAGTCACCGGGTTAAGGGCTTCCTCAGCGTCCTTTGCCCTCTTTTCCAGATCCTTTTTCTGAACTTCAAAGGCAGTCCGCTCCTCTTCAAAGTATTTCTTCAGCTGTTCAGCAGTTTTTAAGCTCAGTGCCAAGTCTTTCTTGGCCTTGGAAGCAGCAGACTCCGTTTCAGCAAGTCTGTTCCGGAATTCAGAGATTTCTTCAGCCCTCCGGTTCAAATCAGCCTGCAATGAAAATCAAGTGCAATAAAGAGCCAAAGTTAGACAAGTCTCAAGCACATAACCAAGTTATCCACTTGACACTTGGGGGCTAATGGACAGTTGAAGCGTCAAACAGTGGTAATTCAAAGACAAGTCTCAAGCACACAAACAAGTTGTCTACTTGACACTTGGGGGCTAATGGACAGTTGAAGCGTCAAACAGTGGTAATTCAAAGACAAGTCCCAGGCACATAAACCTAATTATGCCCCTGGCACTTGGGGGCTAATGTAAGATCATTTGCTCAAGTTATAAGTACCGGTTCACCTTCTAAACAAAGCTAAACCAGAACTTGGGGGCTACTATGATATAGACAGAAGCATGTCAAAAGCAAACATCAAAAGCAAAGGATTACCTCATACTTGTCCTTCATCAGGTTAACCAAGCCCGCTTCATAATCTCGACTGCTATGAAGCCGGTTCAAGTACCCGAAATAGAGCTCCTGGGCACTCATGTCGGCAAGGTTAGACAGCTCTGTACTCCATTTACCCCTCTCTTGATGCAACTTCTCCGCTTTAGCCGTATGTTTGGCTAGGACAATGGGCTCGGCAGGAGCGGTGTAAGCTGTGCCGGTTACTTGAACTTCCGGAGAAGCAGTCGTTGGTGGTGGGGTCGCAGTGTGAACCGGACTAGCAGGAGCCGGGTTAGACTGAGGAGAATTGGCCCGGGCAGGACTTGCCGGTTCATGAACGTTCTCAGTATCGGGATTCTCAGGTGCAGTGGTATGATCCATAGAAGCGGGATCTTCAAGCGGCATTGTGGGCTCGCCTTCTGGAGGGACGGTTGTATCCGGATCAACCGCCGGATCATCAGTAGCAGCCTCAGCAGTTTGTTTGTTGACCTTTGTCCTTTTGCTGGGTTTAGGCTTGCTGAAAGAAATTGGAAAAAGAAGTCAGAACTGTAAAGCAAAGTGCAATCATAAACCAGAGAAATTAAAAAGACTTACCCTGGGACAGTTTTCAGGGGTGGGAGTTGTGTGGCAGTTGATTCACCGGAAGAAGATAAAGGAGTATCCTGATAATTGGGGTCAGACGGTTTAAGTGGTTTGCGTATAAGCCCGGCCTTGGGGTGAAGAAGAGTTGGAGAGAGTATAACCTCAGAGCGGCGTCTCCAAGCCGGAGTAAGAGAAATTCCAGATGATTCAACTGCAAGGCCACTATGGCGGGTAGTCCGGCGAAGGGCTTCATGTTGCTGTTTCTTCAAAAGAAAATTGGGATCCAATTGAGCATAAGGGTGAGAAAATTGTTATTTCCGGACTGTCCGACGAACTTTTGGTGGAGGTGGTTCTGAATCTGAAGAAAGAATAGTTACCTCAACTACTACCGGTTTGTCCCCTTCAGCCAACTCCTGCGAAAAGTTACCGTTAAACACAAATATGGATAAAAGTAGATAAGTCATAGCCGGGTTAATTCATACCTCAGAGTCCGGATCATCATCTTCAACATGTGAACCGGAACCAGCAGCCGCCTTCTTTTTCATGATAGCAAGAGCTTTCCGGCGTGGCAGTTTTCCGGCCTTGTAATGCCCCGGATGTAATACTTTCCCTTTTGGGCATATAATATATCTCTGGCATCATCAATTCCATTCCGGGTTCTTCATCTTTCGGGTTTTCGTTGTTTTGTTGTGTGCGTGTGTGGCATGCATTCATAGCATGTAGTCATGTGCATCGCATTGAATTTGTGTTGTCGTTTGCATCCGGTTCCACGCGTTCCTTCCCGTTGTCCGTTTCGCGTTCCGGAGCTCCCTCACGTGTCCGTGGCGTCCCGTAGGCCTACTTTGGTGTTTGGCCGTGTAACGTTACCGGTTTGGCGCGAGACTTGTCGTGTGTTGTTGTTTTGGTATGTGTAACCCGCCTGTCAAATCTCGTCGCGTTTGGAGTTCGTTTGGTGCTCCAACTGTTATTCTCGTGGGCTCAAAGTGCCTCCACTTTGAGGCCCAAGACACCCCTCCAACAGCCCACCAAACCAGCCCAAACCCCTTCCTTCATCTAGGCCATCCATTTCTGATCGCGTGGCCGAAAACCACACCTCTTTTGGACAACCCTAGCTCCTTGTGCCTATATATTTGTCCACCTTCCTCAAATTTTGCCCCAAAACAAGGAAACCCTAGCTCCTTCATCTTCTTCCTCCAGCCACCGGACCTCGCCGGAATTCTCGCCGGAATTCTCGCCGGAGCTCCACCGGCCGCCCTCTCCACCTCACCACCGGCCTCTGCTCCTCCACCGCCGCCGCCCAGGCTTCACCTCCGGTCAGATCCGGCGACGGGCCGCCGGATCCAGCCGGCCCCGACCTCCCGCCGGCCTGGGACGCCGCCCCGCCGGTTTCCTCGAAGCCATCACCGCCGCCGCTGATAACCCTCAACCGTAAGGGATCGAGATAGTCTTCGCGGGTAAGAATAACCCAATTTATTGATTCGACACACGGGGAGCCAAAGAGTATTTATAAGCTTTGACAGTTGAGTTGTCAATTCAACCGCACCTGAAATATACTTACTTGCAACAAAAGATAAGTGGTAACAGTGATATGATAGTGATAATAGTGATAGTAAAAGTAAACAGCAAAATGTAAATAGTGAAGGTAAATGGCAAAAGTAGCAACTAGTGACAAGCAGGGTTTAAAACACTGTAGGCTAGGGAGATGGATGGTTGGGCGCTGCATGGATGAGATAGATTCTAACTTGGGGCACGGCACACGGAAAAGTAATGATCATCTAGGCAAATATCAAACATTAGGCATGTATCCAGTAGGTAGTTGTACGTGCTTGCAATAAGAACTTGCACAACATCTTTTGTCCTACCATCCCGCTACGAACGGGGCCAAAAGGAACTTATGGAGATTAAGGTGCTCCTGTCAAAGAGCACCGGAACAAAGCAATGAACTCAATGGATACATGTAATCCTCAAACTACGGACCATCCCCTTTGGTGTCCCAAGCTGTCACTTTTGGGATCGCCGGTTCCGAACCGTAATAGGTGAAACAACTCATAGATAGGATCACGAACACAAATATATTCATGCAAACACATATGGTTCAGATCTGAGATCATGGCACTCGGGCCCTAAGTGTCAAGCATTAAGAATAACAAGTTGAAGCAAAGATGATAAACACCATAGTAGATGATAGGCAACATGCCCCCAACGATCTGACAAACTATTACATGATCTAACTCATCCAATCCCTACCATCCCCTTCGCCTACAGCAGGGGAATTACTCACACATGGAGGGAGAAGTCATGGAGGGATGATGGAGTGGTGATGATGATGACGATGGCGGCGATCTCCCCTCTCCGGAGGCCAATTCAGCCTCCAGATTAGCCCTCCCGAGGAAGAACAGAGGGTGGCGGTGGCTCCGCGATGGAAAACTACGAAAAGAACTTCTGATCTGGGGTTTCCGTGTCGCGAGTAAAAATACGAGGCAAAGTACGGCACCAGGGGGTGTGGGCCCCACCCAGGCGACCCCCCGGCGCGGCCCGGGGGGGGGGGGGGGGGCGCCCACAGGGCGCCTGGGCACCCCCTGGCCCCCCTCCGGCCCCACTTCTGGCTCCTGGTTCCTTCGGGTGCGTGGATTTTCTGTGATTTTTTGTGGATTTTTCTGAGATACTTAAAAATTCGTTTTCCTGCACACAATAAAACCATACAGGCAGCTCTGCTGAAAACAGCGTCAGTCTGGGTTAGTTTAGTTCAAATCATGCAAGAATGAGGTCAAAACAATATCAAAAGTGTTTGGAAAAGTAGATACGTTTGAGAGGTATCAACTCCCCCAAGCTTAGCATATTGCTTGTCCTCAAGCAATTCAGTTCAACGAACTGGACGCGACAAAGAAAACTTTGACAAACTCTTTTGCTTCATTAGATGTATATAAACATGTATTACGAAAAGAGTTTAGCAAGTATTGAAACAGTACTTATGAGGACAATGCAAGGAGCAATCCTTCTTTCAAGTGACCAGTCACAAATACTTAAAAGTAAATAATATATTACTGAAAATCAAGACAAGATTACATTGGACATAGCTTGAGCATATTAGGGTGGTATCTCGCTAGCCTCCATGAGTGAAGCAAAACATAAATGCAGAGACTCCTCCAGAGTTTTTAAAAGAGACTAGAACTAAGAATTTTAGAATAAATCATTTCACAAGTATGCAGAAGACAATGTAATACTTTGGGACAATGCACTTTACACTCAGAATGACAATTATGCTCTCATAGTTGGTGCTTTGAAGAAAGAAGGTGAGACTCTCGAACCGTGGCTTTTATTGGCAAGGTTGAAAACCCGTGGTCGGAAACAAAAACTAAACATGTACCAGAGCTCTTGGTTTTAAAAACAGAGATAAAAAAACGTTTTGAGAGGTGCATATTTCGTCAACGAATGCTAGCAGATAACTCAATCACTTCTTGAGCTGGACAAGTTTCGAGGAACGGCTCCCGCATGAGGACGATCACATCCTCTTAATCTCCTTTGTTTATCACTGCCAAAGTTTTCTGATTTCTCCTAAACAAAGCGTGAAGGAGGGTTTGTTTGTTATATTATCTTTTTGAGCCGGGCGCACTCAATGCCAGTTCTTTTTCGTATTAGGGGTTTGCACATTATACATGCAATCCAAGGGTGAAACTTGTCCAACTTAAAAAGATTATGAATTAACTACTATTTCCTCATGAGCTAAAACATAGGCACAAAAGAGAAATGCTTTTGATTAATTTCGAGATGGTACACGAAAGTCTTCGTTAGGAATGGCAGGTAAATACCATGTATAGGAAGGTATAGTGGACTCATATGGCATAACTGGTTTTAAGGATTTTGGATGCACAAGCAGTCAGTCCGCTTAGTACAGGTGGAAGTTTAGCAAAAGACTGGGAAGCGACCAACTAAAGAGCAATAACGGTCATAATCATGCAGAGCGACAAAGCAACATTGAGTCGGGCATGAAAGTGATATAACTATTCTGAAACTCAAAGATCATCAAGGCAGAGTAGACTTTTTAGTCTTAAACATGTGTAAGCATGTGCCAAGTCAATCCAAAAATTCTCTAAAGGGAAATACCACCTTAGTATACCAGACTATGAACAGTGCAATGCATGTAGATCATTTCAATAACACATTATATACTCTAGTTATTCGAGACTAGCCACAAGGAAAGCATGAACCACCGAAAGAGCATTGTAAACATAGCACTATGTCACTACAAGCTGGTCTCTAGATCATAAGTACAAGCATATGTACAAAAGTAGAAACAAAAAGAGTTCATACCGGTCTTCCTTGTTGCTTCCCTTCAGTCGATCTTCGTCAGTACTGCTTGTCACTTGCACGATCGAACGTAGGAAATATAATTAAATGCCATCACGGACTCGAGCTGAACTCTGAAAACAAAGCAAACTAAAGAGAGAAAGGAAATCTTTTTGGATTTTTCAAAGGTTGAATAAAAGCAAAAGAAAGTGAAAATCTTTTTGTTGTTTTTGCAAAGAGAGAAATAAAGAAGAACGGGCAATAACTTCAAAAAGATCAAAGCGAATAAAACGGATAATACAATGGAAAAGTGAGAAGGGCACGTACTCCCCCAAGCTTAGGCTTTTGGCCTAAGTTGGTAGCAGCTACTGCCCCCAGGAGCCTCCTGCTCCGGGGGTATGGTGGTGAGTCCAAGGGTCGTAGAATGATGCTGGCGCGTACACCGAACTCCTCGGAGTCTCCCACGAGGAAGGTTCCGAGCGCCAAACAGAAGAAGAACCTTCACCAAACTCGGTGGCGGTCTCTTCCTGAAAATGTGGTAACTCACCGTGCTTCTCCTCGTCGGGCACAACCCCCTCCATAGGGTTATGAAACTGATACTGGACCATGAACTCATCGAACTGGACAACATCAAAGGAACATCCGTTCCGGCGAGAAAAATCAAACAAAAGAGGTGCAGGTAGACGGATCTAGCGTTCCGCGGTAATCCCGAAACGCAAGATATAAACAAGATTATCAAGCTCATAACCCATGGTAACAAACTTATGCCTTTTCATAGCAGCAAGATCAAAGCTTAAATAAGTAAAAGGATTATCATCAGGGTGTGGGGTGCCTCCAAGACGTTCCAAGATAAGTGTGGCATAAACGCCACCATATAAGTCCCCCTTGTTACCGTTCATAGCAAGGCGTCGAGCAATTAAGGCACCCAGATTATAATCAGACCTCCCTGAGAGGGCTGCTGCCAGGATAGCAATATCCGGAGCAGAAATGCTGCTCGTGTTGTCACGAGCTAACACCCCTCTGGCAATATAATATGCAAAATACCTGAGGTGAGGAAATAAGATGCTGGAGATCTTCGACCGATGAATATCCCTCGTACCCATGCTGCAGAGAGAGTTGATGATGGTTTTCAGCTCGGAGGGCTGAGTGGCCATCCTATCCGTCCTCCCAACATTCGGCACACCTATTATTTCACAAAAATTCCCCAAGGTCATGGTGATAAGATCATTGTAAATTTTAAACTCAATAGCACCTGAATCAGGATTATATCTAAAACTGTTAATGAAACTGGAGGTGAGTTTTTGATACTGAGTAACACGGCTCGTGACGAGTCGTGTCAAACCTGCATTAGCACAAAGATTATAAAACTCATCCTTGATTCCCGCAGCTTCGAGGAATTCATCACATGGAAATGTCATCGCACGTGCTGGACTTGTGTCTTCCAACAACTCCAGGGGCACATGATCTTCATTATAGCTCACCCTAGCAGTCGATGGTGAAGCTGCGGCTCTAGTAACTCGATCGGAGTGTGCGGGCCTCCTCTTCTCAAGCCACCCTTTTGCCCTTCCTAACAAACTCATTTCTGAAATTTTTTACACTTTACAAAAACGAGGATTAAAACAAAGTGAGCTAAGGCAAACTACTCAACTCACTTGCCCAAGGCATAAACTTGCATCAAAATTTGAAAAGTAACTTTCTACATATGCATGCAAGCTCATCTATACAGCACCAAGAACTACTAAATACTCACAAATGAAGCCACCAATCAAAAAATCTAATTGGAGGGGTGGAGGAGTCACATACCAGGGAGTATTTGCTCAAAATTTCAGCTCAAATGATGGGCTGTAGAGAGAGATCGAAGAATCGCCTCCAAGAACAGCAAGAACACAAGAACAAGAGCAGAACTCGAGTTTTTGGAGAAAGAGAAAGAGGGAGGAAGAAGACATACCTGGAGGGGGGTCCTGTGGGCCCCAGGCGCCCTGTGGGCGCGGCCAGGGGCTGGGCCATGCCAGCTGGCCGCCTGGGCCACTGGTGGGTCCACCTGGCTGGCCCCAGGACTTTCTGGGTCTCTCCCGACGTGGAAATTTTTATTTAAATTTTTCTGGAATTTTTCTGAAAACTTCACTGTTGAAAATTTTTCGAAGATCAAAAAGCTGCGGAACTCTCTGAAAACTTGAAGTAGTGAGTAGTATTGTGAAGCTTCAAAACATAAATACTTGGTACAACAAGTAGGACAAAAACTAAAAACAAATGAAAACATAACAAGCTCAACTTTTTATCTATATAAAACATGTTTACTAGTAAGGTTGATCAAGTCTTACCAACAAACAAGCGATATATAGAGCAAAAAGTCTCACCTCCTACGAAGTAGTTACTAAACCTTTAATTTGATGGACATTGTCCCCACCATGATAGTTTTATATTTGTGAGGCACATGTAGTGGACAGTACCATTCTCCAATTTTCACGGTCTCGATATTCTCTATAGAGTTGAGGGCATGCCTCCTATCGATCTTCTTCGGAAAATATACCGTGTGTTCTTTATCATTCACATGGAAGGTAACCTTCCCTTTATTGCAATCAATGATAGCACCTGCAGTGTTAAGAAAAGGTCTACCAAGAATAATGGACATGCTCCCATCCTCGGGCATGTCAAGCACAACAAAATCAGTAATAATCAAACAATTAGCAACCTCTACGGGAACATCCTCACAAATACCTATCGGAACAGCGGTTGACTTGTCAGCCATCTGAAGGGAGATATCTGTAGGAATTAGTTTCCCTAAACAAAGCCTCTCGTAAAGAGAGAGAGGCATAACACTCACTCCTGCTCCAAGATCACATAAAGCAGTTTTGACATAATTATTCATTATGGAGCAAGGAATGGTGGGTATACCTGGATCACCGAGCTTCTCAGGAATCTTACCACTGAAAGAGTAGTTAGCAAGCATAGTAGATATTGCATCATTAGGAACTTTTCTTTTATTAGTGACAATATCCTTCATATATTTTGAATAAGGAAGTAACTTAATAGCATCAGTCAAAGGGATCTGAAGAAAAAGAGGTTTAATCCACTCACAAAACTTATTATAATGCTCTTCTTCTTTAGATTTGATGGACTTACCTGGAAAGGGCATGGGTTTCTGTACCCGTGGTTCTCTTTCCTTCCCATGTTTTCTTGCGATGGAGTCTTCTTTAGTGTACCTCTTTTGTTTGTCAGGTGCTTCTTCTTCTCGAACTTCAGGCGGATCATTCTTCTCATTATTATTACCTTCAGGTTCAGCACCGTCTTCAGTCTCAGCATCGGAGATAGATACGCTGTTAGGAAGGATCAATAGTTGGCTCTTTTTTTTTTTGACACATCAAAACAGCAGGAGAGACTCCCACTGTTGCTCAATAGTTGGCTCTTCATCTGCAATAGGATCATTAGAATTGTCAGTCTCCTTATGTTTCTTCTTTTTCTTTGGAGATCCAACAATTTCTTCTTCCTGCATTTGAGAATCCTGCTCGATTCTCTTCGGATGCCCCTCTGGATAGAGAGGATCTTGAGTACTAGTTCCTCCTCGGGTCTTAATCCCGAAAGCCTGCAAATTATCTTGTTTGGCATTGTTAGCAAGCAGATCTCTTTGCACATTAGAAATTTGGTCAAGCTGAGTTTGAACCATTTGAAAATGCTTCACAAGACATTGAACTACATTAATTGTTCTATCTAAAACATCAAGCAGTCTTTTGATAGCAAGGGAATTATCATGCAATTGACTTTCTATCCTCTCATTAAAATGATTTTGTTTCATAATAAAATTATCAAACTCATCTAAACATTGATCAGGAGGCTTACCATGAGGGATGTCACTTGCGTTGAAATCTAAAAGAGAGTGTACCTCTACCATAGGAGGGTGAGTGGTAGGCTCACACAGCTTCTCAATAGGAGGTAGATTCTTCACGTCTTCAGCTTTAATACCTTTCTCTTTAATAGACTTCTTTGCTTCTCGCATATCTTCGGGGCTTAGAACAAACATGCCCCTCTTCTTTGGTGGTGGAGGTGGTTCAGGGACGGACCAATCTTCATGGTTTTTGGCAATCCTGCCCATCAAATCTTCCGCATCGTCCGGTGTTTTTTTCCAGAAAACACAACCAGCACAACTGTCCAAATAGGACCTGGATTCATCAGTTAGACCAGCATAGAATATATCGATTAATTCATTCTTAGGGATTTCATGTCCTGGTCTAGCCCGAATCAGACCGCAGTACCTCCCCCAAGCTTTAGGGAGGGACTCATCCTGCAACAATTTAAAGTTATAAATTCTTTGTAAAGCAGCATGTTGCATGTGAGCAGGAAAGTACTTATCAACAAAAGAGTGAGCTAAGTCTTGAGGACTCTTAATGGAACCGCATGGGAGCGAATCATACCATGCTTTAGCACCTTCCTTCAAGGAGAAAGGAAGAAGCTTGGTAATATAAAAGTATCGTATCTTCTCATCTGTGGTAAACAGGCCACCTAACTCACCGAGTTTAGTCAGGTGTGCAATAGCATCATCATTTTCTCTGCCATAAAAGGGGTCAGCTTCAACCATAGGTATAAGTGAAAGATTAACAGAGAAATCATAATCAGGATCATCAATGCATATAGGAGATGTAGCAAATTCAGGATCAGGAACGGTTTTGTTCTTCAAAGAGTGTTTTTCTAATAGTTTCTTAATAACTTCAGGGTCAGAGCCGGAAAACTCTGTCAGTTCCCTGCATAAATCTTCATCAAGCATATAGTAATCATCATCAAGGAGCCTCTCTTTGAGTTTACTCAAATCAGGATAATCATAAGTTTCACCAATAGGGTAGCGAGTAACAGGAAGTTCAATTCCAGACTTTTTAGCAGCAGCAGCAATTTGTTTCTCAAGAGCATAACTAAGCAAACTAATATCATCAAAAGTAGTAGAAGCATCATCAAGAGTATCAGACATAGTAACAGATTCAGTAGGGGCATCATGTGGTGGTTGTGAGGCAAACTTACTCATAACGGAAGGTGAATCAAGTGTAGCACTAGTGCTCAGAGTAGTACCTCTTCTTGTAGTGGATAGTAAGATCGGAACCTTGGGGTCTCCTTTCTTACCCATAGTGGATAAAGTGCAGCAGGTAGGATACCTCAAGTAGACTTGTAAATATTGCTATGCTCCCCGGCAACGGCGCCAGAAAACGGTACTTGATAACCCTCAACCGTAAGGGATCGAGATAGTCTTCGCGGGTAAGAATAACCCAATTTATTGATTCGACACACGGGGAGCCAAAGAGTATTTATAAGCTTTGACAGTTGAGTTGTCAATTCAACCGCACCTGAAATATACTTACTTGCAACAAAAGATAAGTGGTAACAGTGATATGATAGTGATAATAGTGATAGTAAAAGTAAACAGCAAAAAGTAAATAGTGAAGGTAAATGGCAAAAGTAGCAACTAGTGACAAGCAGGGTTTAAAACACTGTAGGCTAGGGAGATGGATGGTTGGGCGCTGCATGGATGAGATAGATTCTAACTTGGGGCACGACACACGGAAAAGTAATGATCATCTAGGAAAATATCAAACATTAGGCATGTATCCCGTAGGTAGTTGTACGTGCTTGCAATAAGAACTTGCACAACATCTTTTGTCCTACCATCCCGCTATGAACGGGGCCAAAAGGAACTTATGGAGATTAAGGTGCTCCTGTCAAAGAGCACCGGAACAAAGCAATGAACTCATTGGATACATGTAATCCTCAAACTACGGACCATCCCCTTTGGTGTCCCAAGCTGTCACTTTTGGGATCGCCGGTTCCGAACCGTAATAGGTGCAAACAACTCATAGATAGGATCACGAACACAAATATATTCATGCAAACACATATGGTTCAGATCTGAGATCATGGCACTCGGGCCCTAAGTGTCAAGCATTAAGAATAACAAGTTGAAGCAAAGATGATAAACACCATAGTAGATGATAGGCAACATGCCCCCAACGATCTGACAAACTATTACATGATCTAACTCATCCAATCCCTACCATCCCCTTCGCCTACAGCAGGGGAATTACTCACAAATGGAGGGAGAATTCATGGAGGGATGATGGAGTGGTGATGATGATGACGATGGCGGCGATCTCCCCTCTCTGGAGGCCAATTCAGCCTCCAGATTAGCCCTCCCGAGGAAGAACAGAGGGTGGCGGCGGCTCCGCGACGGAAAACTACGAAAAGAACTTCTGATCTGGGGTTTCCGTGTCGCGAGTAAAAATACGAGGCAAAGTAGGGCACCAGGGAGTGTGGGCCCCACCCAGGCGACCCCCCGGCGCGGCCCAGGGGGGGGGGGGCGCCCACAGGGCGCCTGGGCACCCCCTGGCCCCCCTCTGGCCCCACTTCTGGATCCTGGTTCCTTCGGGTGCGTGGATTTTCTGTGATTTTTCGT
Source organism: Secale cereale (assembly GCA_902687465.1). Lineage (NCBI taxonomy): Eukaryota > Viridiplantae > Streptophyta > Magnoliopsida > Poales > Poaceae > Secale > Secale cereale. The sequence goes on from LR738716.1 coordinate 10,740,680, forward strand.
GGATTTTTCTGAGATACTTAAAAATCCGTTTTCCTGCACACAATAAAACCATACAGGCAGCTCTGCTGAAAACAACGTCAGTTCGGGTTAGTTTAGTTCAAATCATGCAAGAATGAGGTCAAAACAATATCAAAAGTGTTTGGAAAAGTAGATACGTTTGAGAGGTATCAACTCCCCCAAGCTTAGCATATTGCTTGTCCTCAAGCAATTCAGTTCAACGAACTGGACGCGACAAAGAAAACTTTGACAAACTCTTTTGCTTCATTAGATGTATATAAGCATGTATTACGAAAAGAGTTTAGCAAGTATTGAAACAATACTTATGAGGACAATGCAAGGAGCAATCCTTCTTTCAAGTGACCAGTCACAAATACTTAAAAGTAAATAATATATTACTTAAAATCAAGACAAGATTACATTGCACATAGCTTGAGCATATTAGGGTGGTATCTTGCTAGCCTCCATGAGTGAAGCAAAACATAAATGCAGAGACTCCTCCAGAGTTTTTAAAAGAGACTAGAACTAAGAATTTCAGAATAAATCATATCACAAGTATGCAGAAGACAATGTAATACTTTGGGACAATGCAAGTTACACTCAGAATGACAATTATGCTCTCATAGTTGGTGCTTTGAAGAAAGAAGGTGAGACTCTCGAACCGTGGCTTTTATTGGCAAGGTTGAAAACCCGTGGTCGGAAACAAAAACTAAACATGTACCAGAGCTCTTGGTTTTAAAAACAGAGATAAAAAAATGTTTTGAGAGGTGCATATTTCGTCAACGAATGCTAGCAGATAACTCAATCACTTCTTGAGCTGGACAAGTTTCGAGGAACGTCTCCCGCATGAGGACGATCACATCCTCTTAATCTCCTTTGTTTATCACTGCCAAAGTTTTCTGATTTCTCATGAACAAAGCGTGAAGGAGGGTTTGTTTGTTATATTATCTTTTTGAGCCGGGCGCACTCAATGCCAGTTCCTTTTCGTATTAGGGGTTTGCACATTATACATGCAATCTAGGGGTGAAACTTGTCCAACTTAAAAAGATTATGAATTAACTACTACTTCCTCATGAGCTAAAACATAGGCACAAAAGAGAAATGCTTTTGATTAATTTCGAGATGGTACACGAAAGTCTTCGTTAGGAATGGCAGGTAAATACCATGTATAGGAAGGTATAGTGGACTCATATGGCATAACTGGTTTTAAGGATTTTGGATGCACAAGCAGTCAGTCCGCTTAGTACAGGTGGAAGTTTAGCAAAAGACTGGGAAGCGACCAACTAGAGAGCAATAACGGTCATAATCATGCAGAGCGACAAAGCAACATTGAGTCGGGCATGAAAGTGATATAACTATTCTGAAACTCAAAGATCATCAAGGCAGAGTAGACTTTTTAGTCTTAAACATGTGTAAGCATGTGCCAAGTCAATCCAAAAATTCTCTAAAGGGAAATACCACCTTAGTATACCAGACTATGAACAGTGCAATGCATGTAGATCATTTCAATAACACATTACATACTCTAGTTATTCGAGACTAGCCACAAGGAAAGCATGAACCACCGAAAGAGCATTGTAAACATAGCACTATGTCGCTACAAGCTGGTCTCTAGATCATAAGTACAAGCATATGTACAAAAGTAGAAACAAAAAGAGTTCATACCGGTCTTCCTTGTTGCTTCCCTTCAGTCGATCTTCGTCATTACTGCTTGTCACTTGCACGATCGAACATAGGAAATATAATTAAATGCCATCACGGACTCGAGCTGAACTCTGAAAACAAAGCAAACTAAAGAGAGAAAGGAAATCTTTTTGGATTTTTCAAAGGTTGAATAAAAGCAAAAGAAAGAGAAAATCTTTTTGTTGTTTTTGCAAAGAGAGAAATAAAGAAGAACGGGCAAAAACTTCGAAAAGATCAAAGCGAATAAAACGGATAATACAATGGAAAAGTGAGAAGGGCACGTACTCCCCCAAGGTTAGGCTTTTGGCCTAAGTTGGTAGCAGCTACTGCCCCCAGGAGCCTCCTGCTCCGGGGGTATGGTGGTGAGTCCAAGGGTCGTAGAATGATGCTGGCGCGTACACCGAACTCCTCGGAGTCTCCCACGAGGAAGGTTCCGAGCGCCAAACAGAAGAAGAACCTTCACCAAACTCGGTGGAGGTCTCTTCCTGAAAATGTGGTAACTCACCGTGCTTCTCCTCGTCGGGCACAACCCCCTCCACAGGGTTATGAAACTGATACTGGACCATGAACTCATCGAACTGGACAACATCAAAGGACCATCCGTTCCTGCGAGAAAAATCAAACAAAAGAGGTTCAGGTAGACGGATCTCGCGTTCCGCGGTAGTCCCGAAATGCAAGATATAAACAAGATTATCAAGCTCAGAACCCATGGTGACAAACTTATGCCTTTTCATAGCAGCAAGATCAAAGCTTAAATAAGTAAAAGGATTATCATCAGGGTGTGGGGTGCCTCCAAGATGTTCTAAGATAAGTGTGGCATAAACGCCACCATATAAGTCCCCCTTGTTACTGTTCATAGCAAGGCGTCGAGCAATTAAGGCACCCAGATTATAATCAGACCTCCCTGAGAGGGCTGCTGCCAGGATAGCAATATCCGGAGCAGAAATGCTGCTCGTGTTGTCACGAGCTAACACCCCTCTGGCAATATAATATGCAAAATACCTGAGGTGAGGAAATAAGATGCTGGAGATCTTCGACCGATGAATATCCCTCGTACCCATGCTGCAGAGAGAGTTGATGACGGTTTTCAGCTCGGAGGGCTGAGTGGCCATCCTAGCCGTCCTCCCAACATTCGGCACACCTATTATTTCACAAAAATTCCCCAAAGTCATGGTGATAAGATCATTGTAAATTTTAAACTCAATAGCACCTGAATCAGGATTATATCTAAAACTGTTAATGAAACTGGAGGTGAGTTTTTGATACTGAGTAACACGGCTCGTGACGAGTCGTGTCAAACCTGCATTAGCACAAAGATTATAAAACTCATCCTTGATTCCCGCAGCTTCGAGGAATTCATCACATGGAAATGTCATCGCACGTGCTGGACTTGTGTCTTCCAACAACTCCAGGGGCACATGATCTTCATTATAGCTCACCCTAGCAGTCGATGGTGAAGCTGCGGCTCTAGTAACTCGATCGGAGTGTGCGGGCCTCCTCTTCTCAAGCCACCCTTTTGCCCTTCCTAACAAACTAATTTCTGATTTTTTTTACACTTTACAAAAACGAGGATTAAAACAAAGTGAGCTAAGGCAAACTACTCAACTCACTTCCCCAAGGCATAAACTTGCATCAAAACTTGAAAAATAACTTTCTACATATGCATGCAAGCTCATCTATACAGCACCAAGAACTACTAAATACTCACAAATGAAGCCACCAATCAAAAAATCTAATTGGAGGGGTGGAGGAGTCACATACCAGGGAGTATTTGCTCAAAATTTCAGCTCAAATGATGGGCTGTAGAGAGAGATCGAAGAATCGCCTCCAAGAACAGCAAGAACACAAGAACAAGAGCAGAACTCGAGTTTTTGGAGAAAGAGAGAGAGGGAGGAAGAAGACATACCTGGAGGGGGGTCATGTGGGCCCCAGGCGCCCTGTGGGCGCGGCCAGGGGCTGGGCCGCGCCAGCTGGCCGCCTGGGCCACTGGTGGGTCCCCCTGGCTGGCCCCAGGACTTTCTGGGTCTCTCCCGACGTGGAAATTTTTATTTAAATTTTTCTGGAATTTTTCTGAAAACTTCACTGTTGAATTTTTTTCGAAGTTCAAAAAGCTGCGGAACTCTCTGAAAACTTGAAGTAGTGAGTAGTATTGTGAGGCTTCAAAACATAAATACTTGGTACAGCAAGTCGGACAAAAACTAAAAACAAATGAAAACATAACAAGCTCAACTTTTTATCTATATAAAACATGTTTACTAGTAAGGTTGATCAAGTCTTACCAACAAACAGGCGATATATAGGGCAAAAAGTCTCACCTCCTACGAAGTATTTACTAAACCTTTAATTTGATGGACATTGTCCCCACCATGATAGTTTTATATTTGTGAGGCACATGTAGTGGACAGTCCCATTCTCCAATTTTCACGGTCTCGATATTCTCTATAGAGTTGAGGGCATGCCTCCTGTCGATCTTCTTCGGAAAATATACCGTGTGTTCTTTATCAATCACATGGAAGGTAACCTTCCCTTTATTGCAATCAATGATAGCACCGGCAGTGTTAAGAAAAGGTCTACCAAGAATAATGGACATGCTCCCATCCTCGGGCATGTCAAGCACAACAAAATCAGTAAGAATCAAACAATTAGCAACCTCTACGGGAACATCCTCACAAATACCCATTGGAACAGCGGTTGACTTGTCAGCCATCTGAAGGGAGATATCTGTAGGAATTAGTTTCCCTAAACAAAGCCTCTCGTAAAGAGAGAGAGGCATAACACTCACTCTTGCTCCAAGATCACATAAAGCAGTTTTGACATAATTATTCATTATGGAGCAAGGAATGGAGGGTATACCTGGATCACCGAGCTTCTCAGGAATCTTGCCACTGAAAGAGTAGTTAGCATGCATAGTAGATATTGCATCATTAGGAACTTTTCTTTTATTAGTGACAATATCCTTCATATATTTTGAATAAGGAAGTAACTTAATAGCATCAGTCAAAGGGATCTGAAGAAAAAGAGGTTTAATCCACTCACAAAACTTATTATAATGCTCTTCTTCTTTAGATTTGATGGACTTACCTGGAAAGGGCATGGGTTTCTGTACCCATGGTTCTCTTTCCTTCCCATGTTTTCTTGCGATGGAGTCTTCTTTAGTGTACCTCTTACGTTTGTGAGGTGCTTCTTCTTCTCGAACTTCAGGCGGATCATTCTTCTCATTATTATTACCTTCAGGTTCAGCACCGTCTTCAGTCTCAGCATCGGAGATAGATACGCTGTTAGGATCAATAGTTGGCTCTTCATCTGCAATAGGATCATTAGAATTGTCAGTCTCCTTATGTTTCTTCTTTTTCTTTGGAGAGCCAACAATTTCTTCTTCCTGCATTTGAGAATCCTGCTCGATTCTCTTCGGATGCCCCTCTGGATAGAGAGGATCTTGAGTACTAGTTCCTCCTCGGGTCTTAATCCCGAAAGCCTGCAAATTATCTTGTTTGGCATTGTTAGCAAGCAGATCTCTTTGCACATTAGAAATTTGGTCAAGCTGAGTTTGAACCATTTGAAAATGCTTCACAAGACATTGAACATCATTAACTGTTCTATCTAAAACATCAAGCAGTCTTTTGATAGCAAGGGAATTATCATGCAATTGACTTTCTATCCTCTCATTAAAATGATTTTGTTTCATAATAAAATTATCAAACTCATCTAAACATTGATCAGGAGGCTTACCATGAGGGATGTCACTTGCGTTGAAATCTAAAAGAGAGTGTACCTCTACCATAGGAGGGTGAGTGGTAGGCTCACACAGCTTCTCAATAGGGGGTAGATTCTTCACGTCTTTAGCTTTAATACCTTTCTCTTTAATAGACTTCTTTGCTTCTCGCATATCTTCGGGGCTTAGAACAAACATGCCCCTCTTCTTTGGTGGTGGAGGTGGTTCAGGGACGGACCAATCTTCATGGTTTTTGGCAATCCTGCCCATCAAATCTTCCGCATCGTCCGGTGTTCTTTTCCTGAAAACACAACCAGCACAACTGTCCAAATAGGACCTGGATTCATCAGTTAGACCAGCATAGAATATATCGATTAATTCATTCTTAGGGATCACATGTCCTGGTCTAGCCCGAATCAGACCGCAGTACCTCCCTTAAGCTTTAGGGAGGGACTCATCCTGCAACTGTTTAAAGTTATAAATTCTTTGTAAAGCAGCATGTTGCATGTGAGCAGGAAAGTACTTATCAACAAAAGAGTGAGCTAAATCTTGAGGACTCTTAATGGAACCGTATGGATGGTTGGACGCTGCATGGATGAGATAGATTCTAACTTGGGGCACGGCACACGGAAAAGTAATGATCATCTAGGCAAATATCAAACATTAGGCATGTATCCCGTAGGTAGTTGTACGTGCTTGCAATAAGAACTTGCACAACATCTTTTGTCCTACCATCCCGCTACGAACGGGGCCAAAAGGAACTTATGGAGATTAAGGTGCTCCTGTCAAAGAGCACCGGAACAAAGCAATGAACTCAATGGATACATGTAATCCTCAAACTACGGACCATCCCCTTTGGTGTCCCAAGCTATCACTTTTGGGATCGCCGGTTCCGAACCGTAATAGGCGCAAACAACTCATAGATAGGATCACGAACACAAATATATTCATGCAAACACATATGGTTCAGATCTGAGATCATGGCACTTGGGCTTCAAAGTGTCAAGCATTAAGAATAACAAGTTGAAGCAAACATGATAAACACCATAGTAGATGATAGGCAACATGCCCCCAACGATCTGACAAACTATTACATGATCTAACTCATCCAATCCCTACCATCCCCTTCGCCTACAGCAGGGGAATTACTCACACATGGAGGGAGAAGTCATGGAGGGATGATGGAGTGGTGATGATGATGACGATGGCGGCGATCTCCCCTCTCCGGAGGCCAATTCAGCCTCCAGATTAGCCCTCCCGAGGAAGAACAGAGGGTGGCGGCGGCTCCACGACGGAAAACTGCGAAAAGAACTTTTGATCTGGGGTTTCCGTGTCGCGAGTAAAAATACGAGGCAAAGTAGGGCACCAGGGGGTGTGGGCCCCACCCAGGCGACCCCCCGGCGCGACCCAGGGGGGGGGCGCCCACAGGGCGCCTGGGCACCCCCTGGCCCCCCTCTGGCCCCACTTCTGGCTCCTGGTTCCTTCGGGTGCGTGGATTTTCTGTGATTTTTCGTGGATTTTTCTGAGATACTTAAAAATCCGTTTTCCTGCACACAATAAAACCATACAGGCAGCTCTGCTGAAAAGAGCGTCAGTCCGGTTTAGTTTAGTTCAAATCATGCAAGAATGAGGTCAAAACAATATCAAAAGTGTTTGGAAAAGTAGATACGTTTGAGACGTATCAGCCGCTCGCTGGGGGATCGGGAGGAATCCCCCCGAGCCAGTCGCCTCCGCCGCTTGGGCCGTAGCCCTGGGCCTTCGATCCGCGCCTCCTCAGCCGGGCTGCTCCAGCCCCGCGGGCCCTCCCTGCCACCCCGACCCGTAACTTAGGCCCGTCTCACCGCCTCCCTCCGCAGGCCCCTTCGCGGGCCAACCCTAGGGCCCAGCCGCCCCGTCCTCCAGGCGCTGCCGAGCCAGCGCTCGAGGCAGCAGCCGCCACCGCTTCCAGATCGCGATCGGGGAGGAGCCCCCGATCGGATCCCGCATCGCCTTCCAACCCTAGCGGGCCACGGGCCCGTTAACCCCTTCGCCCGGTGGACCGCCAGGGGCCGATCCGCTCCGCCATCAGCCGGATCCGCTACGGGCCGAAGCCCGTTAGCGCGCCCGAAGCCCACTCCGTCCGCGTTGACTTCTCCAGCCGCCGTTGACCAGATTTTGACCCGAGGTGGTTTTTTCTACTAAGTCCCTGTCTGTTTAGTTCCTGATGCAGTTTTATATTGGTGATAACTTTGTGTGTGATGCTCCGATTTGAGTGAATGAGATGTCCAGACGTTCGTGGAGACTTGTACTACATTTCATCCCTTTGTGCCATGCATGTTTGAGATCATCTAGTTGCTTAAATATCTGTTGGAAGAGTGCATCTTGCTGTAAACTGCTGTTAGTGTTGTTTTTCATGCCATCTTTGCATAGTGATAACTTGGTGCTCGTTTATCCGATTGATGCAAATGATATGTCCACGTGTTCGTCTTGTCATGCTCTACATGTTGAATGCTTAGGCTTGCATGGTAGAATTAATCTTGCCATGTTTATCTCCGTTGCAAATTGCTATGTGGCTGTTTAGTTGTTAAACTTGTTATGAGATGTCATTTTGAGGAGCTCATTGCTATCATTGTGATTGTCCCCATGATGCATGCTTAGGTGTTTTGGATTCACCTTCATGTGTACTTTGCTGTAGTACTTACCACTTGCCATGTTTAGTTTTGAGGTAACTTAAACTTGCTCTCAAAGATGCCATGATGAAACTGCTGTTTTAACACTTAGTGAAATTTCACTAAGTCTGGAATCTGTAATTTCCAGATGCCATGTTTGCTTGTTGTTCTAGGCCAATCCATGTTAGTTTTGGGGTGACTCTTGATGATTACTTGTAGTATATATTGTTGGCTATCCATTCATGCTCTCACATGCTTATTTGAGTGGCTGTAGCATATTTAACTTTTGCTCCCAAGTTGCAATAAATTACTGCTGTCAGGATTTTGTTGTCAAGTTCAATATGTCATAGCTTGTTGCTATTGATCCGTGACTCCTTTGGGGGTGCACCAATGGACTTAATTGCTGTAGGATATGTCTAGTTTATGTTCATGCCCTTTCCCACGATGTTTGAGTGCTGTAGCTTATTTATCTAGTGCTCCGAAGTTGCTATGTGGCTGTAATTTTCAGCTTGTGCATATTTCTTGTTTCGGGCATAACTTTTAGCCCGTAGCTCCGTTTTCAGCAAGTCTTATATGAAACTTGATTGATTTTTCGTGTAGATTCATAATATCTTATTGTTATCATGTTTTGAAGTATTTTGCTTGAGTGCATTTTCCATGCTCCTTGTGCTCCCATAGTGCATCAGTCATGCATCCATCATTGTTGTGTGCGCATTGCATCTTATTGATTTCGTGCCTTGTGTGTTTGTGTTGAGTAGAGCCGGAAGCTGAGGCCGAGTACGAGTACGAGCACGAGGTTACTACCGAGGTTGAGCACGAGGACCCCTCTTACGATCCTATCGACAACTCTTCAGGCAAGATGACCGAACCCCGATAACATTACACTACTGGAATCAGAAGATTTTCCATCAGCCTCTTCTTTGCCGTCTGCTAGCTGACGGCAAAGAGTGGCTTTGCCATCAGCTTCCAAAAAGCAGACGGCAAAGACCTGGCTGATGGCAAAGACTAACTTTGCCATCAGCCAGGTCTGTGCCGTCCGCTGGCTGATGGCAAAGAAGCTTTGCCGTCCGCTAGCGGACGGCAAAGAGGGAGGCTGGCCCACTGGCTCGTAAACAGTAACGGCTCCTTCTCTTTGCCGTCCGCTAGCGGACGGCAAAGAGAAAAAGGGCAGACGGCAAAGAGGGGCGGACGGCAAAGGTTAAAATTAACCTAACGGCCCCGCCCGCGCCGTCCTCCTCCCTCTCACTCTCTCTCTCTCGACTCCCCGCGCCTCTCTCTCACTCCCTCTCTCTCAACCGCCGCCGCCGCCCCATCGCCGTCCCTCCCCGTCGCCGCCCCTTCCCCGACCCGGCCGCCCCCGCCGCCCGGCCGCCCCGCCCCGTCGCCGCCCCTTCCCCGTCGCCGC
>LR738716.1:10750270-10776489 GCA_902687465.1 Secale cereale
GACCCCGACGCCGACCCCCGACACATGTTGATGCCAATGAACCCTATGAGCCCGTCATTGATTATAGTGATGATGATGATTATGCATTTATTGATGATAGTGATCGAGATTATTAGTAGTGTCAGGTATTACATTTTTTTATGTTGTACTTGATGATGATACACTTAAGTGATACACATATTATTATTCATGTCGGTCTTTTTTTATGTTGTACTAATTTCGTTTACTGTTTGTCATGGCAGGTGTTGAAAGATGGTGGGCGCTGGTCGGGAGCGTGGTCTGAGGTCTTCCATTCCAGACGCACCTCTCCGCCGAGCGTTGCTGGACAGTATGGCCACACCGCCGGGCCCTTCTTCGTCGACCGTGGTGCCCAGCAGGGGACGAGGTAGGAAGAGAGGAGGTGGGGCACGTGGTCGTGGGAGAGGAGGTAGGGTGACTGCTACGGTGCCTTCCTCGCCGCCACCCCCAGCCGTTTCACCCGAGCACGTGACTGCTAGGGTGGACTCGTCCGAGGAGGAGGCTACACGGACTCCGGTCCACGAGCCTCCGGTCCACGGGTCTTCGGCCCACGAGAGTTCGGCCCACGTGACCCCGGAGGAGCACACGTCCGGATGGGGTACCTGGCCGGATCAGCCCGAGGAGCCGAGTGGCCATGCTGATGATGGCGGGGAGCCGACTGATCTTGAGGAGGAGGGGGGCACCGTCTACCAGCGTGGTGCTACACGGCTCCCGTCCGTGCCGGTGACCCGCGAGCAGAGGTGGTTGATTTTCCCTGATGGGGAGAGGTACGTAAGTGCATTTAATATTTTTGTACCTTGTGCATTCATGTTTTTTCAAATAACTAATGCGTTGGCCTTGTCATTCTGCAGGGGTTGGGACCACCATCATAGTGTCCGCCGGCCCAACTCCGTCCTTGGAGTTCTTTGCCGGCAAAACTTCCCGGGGTTTGTCACGTTGCCTGGTGAGGGTCGGCTTCCAGAGCTTGGATTGAGCTGGGAGCACTACGTGGCTGCCCCGGCCCCGCCAAATGAGATTATCGACGGTGTCGTGTGTGAAACGAGGGCAGATATGGTGATCAGAAAGTTCTGGGTAATTTCTCCTTTACACATTTAAAAATCTTCAACTAGCTAGTTATTAATTGTACTAATCAACATTGTCTCATTTGATTGCAGACATTCTACAGGTGTGAGGAGGGATACGAGGAGGACGTGGCAAATGTTATCGAGAACGTCTGCAAGCGCCTACTCCAGAACTTACGGCACGAGGCTCGGGTGCAGGCTGTTCGAGACTACTACGCCTTGCGTGGTATCAAGAAGACCAAGCCGGCGTGCCGCGATAAGTTCCTGAGTAAGGAGCAGTACATGAAGGTAATTCTTAAGGCCTTCTCTACTTAAGTTCCTTCATTTCGTAATTCTTAGCCGTAGCGCTCAAGTTTCTATTTGCTAACTTAGGCGCCTCCGAGATGGTGTGCGGATCGGATGGATTGTTGGGAGGTGTTGGTCGATGAGTGGTGCTCACAACGATGGCTAGCCCTCCACAAGGAGGCCAAGGACAAACGTGCCCAAATGGAAGGTGTGCCACACCATCAAGGCAGCTCCAACTTATATCAGTTCGGGCGCAACTGGGTATGTGGTTTGCTTCATGATTCATGCAATTCATTCATCATGCTAGCTTGAGCCCTTTAATTACTAATTTTCATTGTTTCTCTCTTTCAGGCACGCTACAATAAGGCGGATAAGGTGCCAGAGGTGTATGACCTGTATGCCATGGCCCACACTGCCTCTTTCAAGAAAGTCAAGGCTTTCTCTCAGTCTGACCTCGATGATGCAAACAACTTCACCAACATCTCCTCCCACAACAAGCTCGTGAGATATAGAGATGAGGGGAAGGCGAGGAAAGGGGAGGACTTTAACCCGAGCCAGGGTCCCATTGATACAGAGCTGTTGATGATATCTGGTGGTGGGAGGTCCCATGGCTCCATAGCCATTGGAGATGGACTTATCTGTTGTCCTAGCACTCTCCCGGAGATCAAGGCACGCCAGTCGAGCTCCGCTCCTGAGATAAGGCCTCGTGAACGGCCAGTGCAACTCGCCATCAAGGTTAGTGATACGTACTCAGTTATCTTTCTCCATTACATTGTGTGCGCTTCCATCAATGATTACAAATGGTCATGTGAGTGGTATTGCAGGCTGCTATACAGAGTGAGAGAGATAGAACAGAGAAACTTCTGGCGGAGGCGGCGGAGAGGCAGCGGGAGTTGGAGGAGAGGACGACAAAGATGCTGGAGGAGGAGAGGTCACGGAATGACATGCAGGCAAGGGCCATGTACGAGCTCCTTGTGGTAAGTTTCTTTTGCAGATTAGCCAAAACATTCATGTAGTGTTTGTCTCATTACTAACTAGTATGACTGAGTCGTCCAAACCAAATGTGCAGTCTGTGTGCGAGAATTCAGGTAGACCGCTCCGCTGATGCCAGTGATTGCTCCTGGGACCACGGTGAGTTTTATTTGAATGGACATTACTTGCTAGTCTTAACATTTGAGTGTCATCATGCTAACAAGACATTGGAAATGATCTTTGGTGCAGCATAACTCCAGACAAGCATCACACGATCCTTCTCCAGCTACCGACACGAGCCACCCCGCTCCTACACCTCCTGGATCTTGGTAAGTTTATTTAGTGTTTTTCTTAACACATGCATAAAGACCTAGACTTAGCTTTATTTCCTCCAATGCTTACCATAATGACGTAGACTTAGCTTCTTCTCCTCCAAAATGACTTAATAAGCTTACTGACCTCCAAAACCATCCATTTTACCTAAGTTAGCTCTAAAACGATCTATACTTAGCTTACTTATGACAAAAATTGCATAATTAGCTTAGTTAGCTCATATACGATCCATTTTACCTAAGTTAGCTCATAAATGATCCATTCTACCGAAGTTAGCTCTAAAATGACCCATTTTACCTAGCTTAGCTCCAAAATGATCCATCTTACCTAGGTTACCTCTAAAATGATGCATTTTACCTAAGTTTGCTCATAAGTGATCCATTGCACCTAGGTTAGCTCATAAACGATCCATTTCACCTAAGTTAGCTCACAAATGATCAATTTCACCTAAATTAGCTCATAAATGTCATATATATTCTTCTTCTTCTTCATTTTCTTCTTCTTCTTCTTCTAATCTTCTTCTTCTAACTTTCTTATTTCCCATTTTGCAGATTTCATTCACTTGACGAAATCTTGCTTAGATGGAGTGCTCCTTATCCCTTTCTCTGTTTCTTTTGTATCGTTGAACTATGCATGTATCGTTGGATGAAACTATTGTAATATATATGGTTGGATGCCTCTATGTTGAACTTGTTATGTATGATGGAACTATGCATGTAATATATATGGTTGGATGATGAAGTTATGTGTTGGATATCTTATATGTTTGCTCTGTAATGGCCTTTTGAAATATACCTATATATGTCATATATATTTGTGATGAAAATTGTTGGATTTAATTAAAAAACAGATAAAAAAACCAATATGCAGGCTCTTTGCCGTCTGCCACCGACGGTAACGGGCGCTTTGCCGTCTGCCGCGGACGGCAAAGAAGCCACGTGGCGTCCACCTGTTCTTCCTGGGAGCTGACCCATTTGGTCAGTTTGCCATCAGTGGCAGACGGCAAAGGCCTTCCGCGGCGGACGGCAAAGGCCTTCCGTTAGCCACTTAACGGACTGACAGCGCAATTATTGCCGTCCGCCATCTTTGCCGTCTGCCGCTCTCTCTTTGCCGTCCGCCGCGGACGGCAAAGACTTTGCCGTCAGTAGCAGACGGCAAAGAACCTGTTTACCATAGCCTACTTTGCCGGAGCCTTTTGCCGTCCGCCGCTGACGGCAAAGGCCTTTGCCGTCCGCCGTTCGTTCCTTTGCCGTCCGCTATGGCGGACGGCAAAGTAGCTGATTCCTGTAGTGTTACTATCTTTGCCTATTGCTAGAAGTCTCGATCTATAGTTTTGCCTCGATGCCCATGTTTTCCTGTCAGCCTCCTATTTGTAACCATGAACCTGTTTAACCACCCTACCTATGCAAACCGTTGAATGGCTAAGTACGCTTCGCTCAGCCCCTCTTATAGCATTGTTAGTTGCAGCTGAAGATTGAAGATGCTTGCTTCATGTTGAAGTTTGTTGGGTTATATCACACTATATTAAATGCTTAAAATGAAATCATCATATATTGGTAATGGGTGGAAGGCTAAGCCTTTTGCTTGGTGATTTGTTCCAGTCATGCTGCTAGGAACCGTATAAACCGGTGTTATGTTCCTTGATTATGCGTTCCTCACACGGTTGGGGTTATGGGACCCCCTCGATAAACCTCTAAGTGCTAAGTCTTTTCCAGCAAGTCCCAACATTGGTACTATTTGCCTAATAACTAAATAAACTTGCATAGGGAGTAATTAACCCTCTTTCTTAATCAACAACCCCGGGCCAGTGCTCCACATGAGTGTTGGTCCGAACTGGGGGTCCTGCGGGCCACCTCAAGGAAACTCGAGGTCTGGTAAAAACCCGTAGCATCACCCATCCGGTCGTGGCCTGAGACGAGATACGCGCGGCTACTATCAGGGTGTCGGCACGCCGGGAGGATTTGCTGGATTAGCCTTACCTTAGTTCGGAGTATCTTGAGCACGGGATTCCGAGAATACTCGGGCCTTCCCACCTTGGAGTTGCGACTCCGCGGATCGTGGGCTTGTCATGGGCCAAGTTGGAACACCCCTGCAGGGTTTTGAACTTTCGAAAGCCGTGCCCGCGGTTATGTGGCAGATGGGAGCTTGTTAATATCCGGTTGTAGAAAACTTGACACCATGTTCCAATACACTACCAGCGTGAGTACCGTGACTGTCATTTTCCGAAAGGGATTCGGGAGATGAACACTGTGGGGTTATGTTTGACTTGATTAGTTCAGGATCACTTAGTGATCATCTCTCGACCGAGGCACCTTCTCTTCTCGCTCTCGTAAACGTAAGCTAGGCTAGTGCTGCTGCAACCACTTTCTTATTCTTTCTTCAGCCTTCTTCCACACCCAAGGCTTAAATAGTCATGTTACCCAGGAACGGGATTGCTGAGTCCTCTGTGGCTCACAGTTACTTCACCACACCAGATGCAGGTCCGATGGTGAGCTATCCAGGTGATGGCACCGAGCTAGACTGGGAGTACGACGAGGAGCGTAGCCGTTACTATGTCCGTTATCCCGATGATCAGTAGTGGTTCTTCTACTAAGATTCGATCTAGACCCGTGGTTTAAGTTATGTTTGGTATCTTGACATTTGGATTTTACCCTTAGATGGGCTGTGATGTTCATTTGTATGATGATTGAAACATGTAATGAATTGTGTGACGTGGCGAGTGTAAGCCAACTATCTTTTCAGTTTTCCATCCCCATTTTTACATGAGATGTGCAAAGGTACCAAACTTGCGATCATTCCAGCATGGGCTTATATCTCTAAGTCGTGCCTCGACACGTAGGAGATATAGTCCCATCCTGGGCATTACAAGTTGGTATCAGAGCCTTCTCCGACCTAGAAGCCCCCACTGATTGATCGAATCGTTGACGGTCGAGTCTAGGCACACACTGAAAATATTTTGAATCCTATATTTATATCGGAGAGTAGGAATTCTTTGCTTCTCATCCCCTTTCTCTCTGGTGAGGACTCCTAACGTCTACTCTTCCCTCTTCTACTTTCAAAAATTGCACCAATTTTTTTTAGGAATCTCGCGAGTATTGTGGGATTGTTTCGATGTTCTTATGACGAGAATATTGTTCTCGATGCCTCCTGACATTAGGGGTTGTGGCAGTGTCCCGGGGAGTTGAGTTTCGGGGTATTGTCGTCACAAGCATATCGCGGCAGTACTAAATACTTAAGACGGC
This sequence comes from Secale cereale, assembly GCA_902687465.1. Taxonomy (NCBI): domain Eukaryota; kingdom Viridiplantae; phylum Streptophyta; class Magnoliopsida; order Poales; family Poaceae; genus Secale; species Secale cereale. The sequence goes on from LR738716.1 coordinate 10,756,182, forward strand.
CGACATCGAAAATCTCTCCTATATGGTTAGTGGCAAGATAACACTGACATCACCCAGTACTGGGGAGGTAGTTCGAGAGTATTGCCATAGCTTGTATAGTGGATGCTTTTCGAAGGTCCGAGGTAGAAAGTTTCCGAGAAAGACTGGTTATGTGTTGAAGGATGGATACAGCTGGATGTAGGTTTAGAGTTGATTACGTGGTGCTTCCCCTGTATCCCCAACACCTGATTGCATAACTGGAATCCTTCGGAAATTAATAGGTGGGTTTATCCAGTAGATAGTAGGCATTCTTCCAACGAATGCAGGTTAGCGAGTTCGGGGTTCTACATTGAGTGAAGTGGTTTTATGAGCGATGTTCCGATCGGGAGTTGCATCTTAAAGGGTCATTGGCTATGCTGATCCGGGGATTGCAAAACCCTTTCGTAACGCGTTCATAAACTTTCAGCACAAAGATGTTAGAACGAAGCTCCTATCTTGTGTTTGTTTCCATCTGTACCTTGTGTTTTTCTTATTTACCTTTTGTCCCCTATGTGGCTTCTCGTGAAGATTGTTGTTATCATTTAACTGAGAATTTCATTCGTTCCTCTTGTTCGAATGATTATTGTGAAGACTATGTTGCATTTCAATCCGTTGATTCAGCTTATACCTTCTTTCAATTAAATTTGCTGATTCGTGGTCATCTCTTTCAGGATGGCTTCGAAACGAGTTCCCAACGCTAACCCAGAGGGTGAAGAGGTCCCAGAGCGTCCTCCTTCCCCTCCTCCTCCGTCTGAGGCTTGGAGAGCGATTATGCAGACTACAAATTAGAACACCCAGATGTTGATGCAGATGATGCAGCACATGCAAGCTAATCAAGCTAATCAGGGTGCTCCAGGGAACCAAGGCAATTTCTTCAACCAACAGCACCATGCTACTCTCAACCAGTTCTTGGCCAATCAACCAAAAGCTTTCAGTTACTGTGTCGACCCTCTTGATGCTGAAGATTGGTTAACCGATATCAAGAAGCATTTTGAATGCAGTAACGTAAGAGAAGAGGACTATGTGAAGTTTGCAGCCTTCCAACTCAAAGACCAAGCAGCTGACTGGTGGCAGCAGTACAAAGACTCCAGGCCAGGTCGTGTGATCTCTTGGGAGGATTTCTGCAAGGACTTTCTCTCTCACCACATTCCAACAAGTGTCATCGAGGGTATGCGTGAGCAATTCCGCAACCTGAAGCAGGGCTCTATGACTGTCTACCAGTATAATGTCAAGTTCCAAAACCTCGCCCGCTATGCTAAGCAAGACATACCAGATGCCAAGAGCAAGATCTATCAGTTCCGCGGAGGTCTCAAGGATGAACTTCAACTTGCTCTCACCTTGTTCGAGCCCGAAGAGTTCGACAAATTCTATAACATGGCGCTCAAGCAAGAGGCAGCCCAGCTCAAGATGGAGGCTTCCAAAAAGAGGATTCGAGATGCCGTTCACTCCTCCTCATCTTCTCAAGTCGTCGTGAAACAACAGAAATTTTGGCTTCCTCCTCCTCCAGTGATTCGAGCTCCCTACAACAACTCCAACAGCAACAAGAACTCTAGTGGTCGTGGTTTCTCCCACCCACCCAAACTGAGCAACCAGTCGAGGAATCAGTTTCAGTCTCAAGGTTCCAAGTCAAGTGGTTCTCATTTCCGTCCTCTCTCAGAAGTGACTTGCAACAAGTGCACTCAGAAAGGTCACTATGCTAACAAGTGCCCCAACCCGAAGCGCCTTCCACCTCCTCCGCCTGTTAGTACAGCTATTGTCAAGCATATTCCCAAGCATGCAAGGGTCAATCTGATGAATGCAGCGCAAGCGGAGAATTCTTCTGATGTCATTTTGGGTAACCTTCCAGTTAACTCTATCCCTGCTAAAGTTTTGTTTGATTCGGGTGCTTCATGCTCTTTCATGTCTCAACCATTTGCATCCAAGTATAATGTTGACGTCCAAAGTCTGCCAAGGGAGTTAGCAGTTATTTCTTCGGGGAGACGAATGCATTCCAGTATATATGCTCCGGATGTTTCTATTCGCATGGGTGATTATCGATTTCTGGCCTCACCGGTGGTTCTTGGTAATTCTGACATTGACCTCATCCTCGGGATGGACTGGCTTTCTCAGCATGATGCTCAAATTGACTGTGCACAGAAGGAAGTCAAGATTACTCATCCTGATGAAGATGTGATTATCTTTGCCTCCAGGGATAACACTATCAGGCTTTTCTCTCTCAATGATAAGGGCGAGATTAATGCCATCTCTCAAATTCCGGTGGTAAACGAATACCAAGACGTCTTTCCTGAAGAACTTCTAGGCATGCCTCCACAACGTCAAGTGGAATTCGTCATTGAACTCGAGCCGGGTACTGAGCCAGCATGCCGGCGTCCGTACAAGCTCTCTCCTAAAGAATTGAAGGAGTTGAAGAAGCAGCTTGATGAACAGGAGCGTATGGGTCTCATCAGGCCTAGTACGTCTCCTTGGGGCTGTGGTGTTTTATTTGTCAAGAAGAAGGATGGCACGGAGCGTCTCTGCGTCGATTACTGGCCATTGAACAAGAAGACAATTAAGAACAAGTATCCGCTCCCCAACATCAACGAATTGTTCGAGCAGCTCAAAGGAGCTAAAGTGTTCTCTAAGCTCGATCTCCGAATGGGCTATCACCAAATTCGCATTCGCGAGGAAGACATCCCCAAGACTGCCTTCAGAACGAGCTACGGCTCATATGAGTATACAGTCATGTCATTTGGTCTCGCCAATGCTCCACCTACCTTCTCGAGGATGATGCACTACATCTTCAACCCCTACACCGGCGAGTTTGTGCTTGTGTATCTGGATGACATTTTGGTATTTTCCAAGAATGAAGAAGATCACGAAAAGCACTTACGTCTGGTTCTTGACCGACTCCGTCAACATAAGTTCTATGCCAAGTTCTCCAAGTGCGAATTTTGGCTCGATAAGGTCTTGTACCTGGGCCATATCATCTCAGCTGACGGTATTGCGGTAAACCCCGAGAAAGTTGAAGCAATTGTCAACTGGGAAGCTCCTCAGAACGTCAAGCAACTCCGAAGTTTTCTGGGTCTTACCAGCTATTGCAGAAGGTTCGTTGAGAACTTCTCCAAGATTGCCAAGCTTCTCTCCAACTTGCTGTAGAAGAATGTCAAATACTTTTGGTCTCCAGATTGTGAAGTGGCATTCAAAACTCTCAAAGAAAAGCTCGTCTCTGCTCCAGTTCTTACTCCTCCAGATGAGTCCAAGCCCTACGAAGTATTCTGTGATGCTTCTCTTCAAGGACTTGGTGGTGTGCTTATGCAAGACAAGAGAATTGTGGCATACACTTCTCATCAGCTGAAGCCAAGTGAGAAGAACTATCCCACACATGATCTCGAGCTAGCAGCTGTGGTACATGCTTTGATTACGTGGAGACATCTGTTGTTGGGCAGAAAAGTCGACATCTTCACCGATCACAAGAGCTTGAAGTACATCTTCACACAACTGAATCTGAACCTCCGTCAGACTCGTTGGGTTGAAATGATCCAAGAGTATGATCCCAGCATCGAATACACTCCTGGCAAGGCGAATGTGATTGCAGATGCTTTGAGCAGAAAGGCATATTGCAACAGCCTTCTTATCAAGCCGTTCCAGCCTGAGCTTTGTGAAGCATTCAGGAAACTCAACCTCCAGGTTGTTCCGCAGGGATTTCTTGCAAATCTTCAAATTGCTCCTACCTTGGATAATCAGGTCCGTGAGGCCCAACTCAGTGATGCCATGGTGCAGAAGGTGAAACATGGTATTGCAAAGGGTGATCCGAAATACAAGTGCTACCGCGTTGATGAGAGAGATACCTTGTTCTTCGAGGACAGACTCGTCGTTCCCAAAGGTGATCTCAGGAAGCTCATAATGGAAGAAGCACATGATTCTCTCCTTTCCATTCATCCTGGCAGTTCCAAGATGTACCAAGACCTCAAGCAATCTTACTGGTGGACACGCATGAAAAGGGAGATTGCCCAATTCGTGAATGAATGTGATGTCTGCAGAAGAGTGAAGGCGGAGCATCAACGTCCAGCCGGTCTTCTCCAACCTCTTCCTATTCCCGAGTGGAAATTCGACCACATTGAAATGGATTTCGTCACTGGCTTTCCTAAGCCCAAGAGAGGGAATGATTCTATCTTTGTGGTGATTGACAAGCTTACCAAAGTTGCTCACTTCCTTCCAGTCAAAGAATCCATCAATGCAGCTCAACTTGCAGAGTTGTACACTTCCAGAATTGTGTCTTTACATGGCATTCCTCAAGTTATCTCCTCAGACCGTGGAAGTTTGTTAACTTCAAAGTTCTGGGACTCCTTTCAGTCTGCCATGGGCACTAAGATCAGGTTCAGCACTGCTTTTCACCCTCAGACTAGTGGTCAAGTCGAGAGAGTGAATAAGATTCTAGAAGACATGCTCAGAGCCTGTGTCATATCTTTTGGCATGAAATGGGAAGATTGCCTTCCATTTGCCGAGTTCTCTTACAACAACAGCTTTCAAGCAAGTGCTAGAAAAGCTCCGTTTGAAATCCTCTATGGCAGAAAGTGCCGTACCCCTCTCAACTGGTCCGAAACAGGAGAACGTCAACTTCTTGGCAATGACTTGATCTCAGAAGCCGAAGAAATGTGCAAAGTCATACGTGAGAATCTCAAGGCCGCTCAGTCGCGTCAGAAGAGCTACTATGACGGCAAGCATCGTGATTTTGCCTTCAACATTGGTGATCATGTCTATCTCCGTGTTTCTCCGATGAAAGGCACCCAAAGATTCGGTATCAAAGGAAAGCTTGCTCCTAGATACGTCGGGCCTTTCAAGATCCTTGGCAAAAGAGGCGATCTAGCCTATCAACTTGAGCTCCCTTCCAACTTTGCCAATGTTCATGATGTGTTTCATGTGTCTCAACTCCGCAAATGCTTCAAGGCACCTGAACGCATGATTCCGTTTGAAGAGATTGATCTTCAACAAGATTTGTGCTACCGAGAGCATCCCATTGCTATTCTCGAAGAAACCGAGCGCAAGACCCGCAACAAGTCCATCAAATTCTTGAAAGTCAAGTGGTCACACCATACCGACCGAGAAGCTACGTGGGAACGAGAAGATTATCTTCGTTCCGAGTACCCTTCCTTTTTCCAGTCCTAGATCTCGGGACGAGATCTTTTTGTAGTAGAGGAGAGTTTGTAATGCCCCGGATGTAATACTTTCCCTTATGGGCATATAATATATCTCTGGCTTCATCACTTCCATTCCGGGTTCTTCGTCTTTCGGGTTTTCGTCGTTTTGTTGTGTGCGTGTGTGGCATTCATTCATAGCGTGTAGTCATGTGCATCGCATTGCATTTGTGTTGTCGTTTGCATCCGGTTCCACGCGTTCCTTCCCGTTGTCCGTTTCGCATTCCGGAGCTCCCTCACGTGTCCGTGGCGTCCCGTAGGCCTACTTTGGTGTTTGGCCGTGTAACGTTACCGGTTTGGCGCGAGACTTGTCGTGTGTTGTTGTTTTGGTATGTGTAACCCGCCTGTCAAATCTCATCGCGTTTGGAGTTCGTTTGGTGCTCCAACAGTTATACTCGTGGGCTCATAGTGCCTCCACTTTGAGGCCCAAGACACCCCTCCAACAGCCCACCAAACCAGCCCAAACCCCTACCTTCATCTAGGCCATCTATTTCTGATCGCGTGGCCGAAAACCACACCTCTTTTGGACAACCCTAGCTCCTTGTGCCTATATATTTGTCCACCTTCCTCAAATTTTGCCCCAAAACAAGGAAACCCTAGCTCCTTCATCTTCTTCCTCCAGCCACCGGACCTCGCCGGAATTCTCGCCGGAATTCTCGCCGGAGCTCCACCGGCCGCCCTCTCCACCTCACCACCGGCCTCTGCTCCTCCACCGCCGCCGCCCAGGCTTCACCTCCGGCCAGATCCGGCGAGGGGCCGCCGGATCCAGCCGGCCCCGACCTCCCGCCGGCTTGGGACGCCGCCCCGCCGGTTTCCTCGAAGCCATCGCCACCGCCGCTCGCTGGGGGATCGGGAGGAATCCCCCCGAGCCAGTCGCCTCCGCCGCTTGGGCCGTAGCCCTGGGCCTTCGATCCGCGCCTCCCCAGCCGGGCCGCTCCAGCCCCGCGGGCCCTCCCTGCCACCCCGACTCGTAACTCAGGCCCGTCTCACTGCCTCCCTCAGCAGGCCCCTTTGCGGGCCAACCCTAGGGACCAGCCGCCCCGTCCTCTAGGCGCTGCCGAGCCAGCGCTCGAGGCAGCAGCCGCCGCCGCTTCCAGATCGCGATCGGGGAGGAGCCCCCGATCGGATCCCGCCTCGCCTTCCAACCCTAGCGGGCCACGGGCCCGCTAACCCCTTCGCCCGGTGGACCGCCAGGGGCCCGATCCGCTCCGCCATCAGCCGGATCCGCTACAGGCCGAAGCCCGTTAGCGCGCCCGAAGCCCACTCCGTCCGCGTTGACTTCTCCAGCCGCCGTTGACCAGATTTTGACCCGAGGTGGTTTTTTCTACTAAGTCCCTGTCTGTTTAGTTCCTGATGCTGTTTTATATTGGTAATAACTTTGTGTGTGATGCTCCGATTTGAGTGAATGAGATATCCAGACGTTCGTGGAGACTTGTACTACATTTCATCCCTTTGTGCCATGCATGTTTGAGATCATCTAGTTGCTTAAATATCTGTTGGAAGAGTGCATCTTGCTGTAAACTGCTGCTAGTGTTGTTTTTCGTGCCATCTTTGCATAGTGATAACTTGGTGCTCGTTTATCCGATTGATGCAAATGATATGTCCACGTGTTCGTCTTGTCATGCTCTCCATGTTGAATGCGTAGGCTTGCATGATAGAATTAATCTTGCCATGTTTATCTCCGTTGCAAATTGCTATGTGGCTGTTTAGTTGTTAAACTTGTTATGAGATGTCATTTTGAGGAGCTCATTGCTATCATTGTGATTGTCCCCATGATGCATGCTTAGGTGTTTTGGATTCACCTTCATGTGTACTTTGCTGTAGTACTTACCACTTGCCATGTTTAGTTTTGAGGTGACTTAAACTTGCTCTTAAAGATGCCATGATGAAACTTCTGTTTTAACACTTAGTGAAATTTCACAAAGTCTGGAATCTGTAATTTCCAGATGCCATGTTTGTTTGTTGTTCTAGGCCAATCCATGTTAGTTTTGGGGTGACTCTTGATGATTACTTGTAGTATATATTGTTGGCTATCCATTCATGCTCTCACATGCTTATTTGAGTGGCTGTAGCATATTTAACTTTTGCTCCCAAGTTGCAATAAATTACTGCTGTCAGGATTTTGTTGTCAAGTTCAGTATGTCATAGCTTGTTGCTATTGATCCGTGACTCCTTTGGGGGTGCACCAATGGACTTAATTGCTGTAGGATATGTCTAGTTTATGTTCATGCTCTTTGCCTTGATGTTTGAGTGCTGTAGCTTATTTATCTAGTGCTCCGAAGTTGCTATGTGGCTGTAATATTCAGCTTGTGCATATTTCTTGTTTCGGGCATAACTTTTAGCCCGTAGCTCCGTTTTCAGCAAGTCTTATATGAAACTTGACTGATTTTTCGTGTAGATTCATAATATCCTATTGTTATCATGTTTTGAAGTATTTTTCTTGAGTGCATTTTCCATGCTCCTTGTGCTCCCATAGTGCATCAGTCATGCATCCATCATTGTTGTGTGCGCATTGCATCTTGTTGATTTTGTGCCTTGTGTGTTTGTGTTGAGTAGAGCCGGAAGCTGAGGCCGAGTACGAGTACGAGCACGAGGTTACTACCGAGGTTGAGCACGAGGACCCCTCTTACGATCCTATCGACAACTCTTCAGGCAAGATGACCGAACCCCGATAACATTACTATCTTTGCCTATTGCTAGAAGTGTCGATCTATAGTTTTGCCTCGATGCCCATGTTTTCCTGTCAGCCTCCTATTTGTAACCATGAACCTGTTTAACCACCCTACCTATGCAAACCGTTGAATGGCTAAGTACGCTTCGCTCAGCCCCTCTTATAGCATTGTTAGTTGCAGGTGAAGATTGAAGATGCTTGCTTCATGTTGAAGTTTGTTGTGTTATATCACACTATATTAAATGCTTAAAATGAAATCATCTATATATTGGTAATGGGTGGAAGGCTAAGCCTTTTGCTCGATGATTTGTTCCACTCATGCCGCTAGGAACCGTATAAACCGGTGTTATGTTCCTTGATTATGCGTTCCTCACACGGTTGGGGTTATGGGACCCCCTCGATAAACCGCTAAGTGCTAAGTCTTTTCCAGCAAGTCCCAACATAGGTACTATTTGCCTAATAACTAAATAAACTTGCATAGGGAGTAAATAACCCTCTTTCTTAATCAACAACCATGGGTCAATGCTCCACATGAGTGTTGGTCCGAACTGGAGGTCCTGCGGGGCCACCTCAAGGAAACTCGAGGTCTGGTAAAAACCCGTAGCATCACCCATCCGGTCGTGGCCTGAGACGAGATACGCGCGGCTACTATCAGGGTGTCGGCACGCCGGGAGGATTTGCTGGATTAGCCTTACCTTAGTTCGGAGTATCTTGACCATGGGATTCCGAGAATACTCGGGCCTTCCCACCTTGGAGTTGCGACTCCGCTGATTGTGGGCTTGTCATGGGCCAAGTTGGAACACCCTTGCAGGGGTTTGAACTTTCGAAAGCTGTGCCCGCGGTTATGTGGCAGATGGGAGCTTGTTAATATCCGGTTGTAGAAAACTTGACACAATGTTCCAATACACTACCAGCGTGAGTACCTGCTAGGCTTCTCGCCCCTCGTTGGTTACCCCAAGTGGAAGGTTAGAGATGCAGTGTAGCAGAAGATTTCCCTTGGCAATGCCAAGGATCGATTTCCCAGAGACTCCCAGTTTCAACAAGAAGGTGTCAACTGCTAACGGCGCCAGATATTAGCAATCAACGTGGACCTGCACACAGATACAAATAACTTTGCTCCCAACGAGTACAGAGAGGTTGTCAATCCCTTCGGCCTTGTAGTTTACAAAGGATCAAACGCAAGTGATAATAGTGATAGATATAATTGCAATAGTATATAAAATGCGGAAAAGTAAATAGCGGATGTGATCAATGATGGTAATATGGACCGGAGTCTCATGATGTTCACTAGTGATGTCTCTCTCCCAAAAGACGATAAAACAGCTATGTGAGGTAAACTAATTATAGCTGGGCAATTGACAGGACCATGTGCGCAAACCAATGCTGACTACATTGCAAGAAAGGTAGAGGTTCAAAGCATGGGCGGTACGCCAAAGTAAGTAGACCGAAATCCATCAATATCTACTACTAATCATCCACCTTGAGATATCTATCCAGAACATCTCGCTGGTATTAAGTTGCGAGCCCCACCCATAGTGTAAACTCAAAGCAACAGACAACTGCATTAAAAGAACTTTGCGTAAAGTAAACAATCCTTGCACCCGCGGGCACAAGCACCGTTGTTTTCCCCCTTGTGGCAACAGCACATCCCCTAGACTCATGTTTCTGTCACTCAAACTAGTCATCGAGGGGCATGAACCCATAATCAAGCATAACGTTCCCTCTTGGAGTCACTACCTACTACTTGGCCAAAGCAATAAATAACAATGGAGAACATGCAAGAATTACTTACGAACATAAATATAAAAGAGGTGGATCAAATATATTACTCAAACACAATCTGAACATAATCTCATAATCCATCGGATCCCAGCAAACTCATCATAGCAACAGCATAAGGATTACATATGTGCCTCGATCATGTAGGGCAGCTCACGAGGACTAATTAGTGAAGCACAAGAACGGGAGGAGAACATCACATAGCTACTGGTCATGGACCCATGGTCCAAGGGAGACTACTCACAACTCATCCGGGAGGCGTCCATGGTGGTGGAGAAGCTCCCGGTGGTGATCCTCCCCTCCGGCAGGGTGCCGGGAAGAGTTCTCCTGGTGCTCCCGATCTTGGAAGCGGCGGCGGCGGCGGAACAGAGATGAGATCACGAAAAAGAGTTCCCGTCTCGAGGGTTTCGGGAGACGCTTTAAATATATGCCAAAGGGGGGCATCGGAGGAGCCTCGGGGGGCCCAGGCGCCCCCCCGGCGCGGCCCAGGGGGGCGGCGCGCCGCCAGGGCGACTGGAGCCCTGGTGGCCCCCTCGGCTGTACTTCGGGCGCAAGGTAGCTTCTGGAACGCTGATTTTTTATATAATTTTTCTGGATTTTCCTGGCAGTTCCCGTAATGTGAAAACCTGAAATACAAAAACAGCCGAAAACAGAAACTGGCACTGGGGTGCACTGAGTAAATAGGTTAGTCCAAATATGATCAAAAGTGTATGGAAGTGTATAAATATCATAACAATATCACCCAAAAGAGGCATGGAGCAAGCAGAAATTATAGATACGTTTTGGACATATCAACATCCCCAAGCTTAATTCCTGCTCGTCCTCGAGTAGGTAAATGATAACAAGAATAATTTCTGTGGTGACATGCTATTAACCATATAGGACTTACTCATAGTCATATGAGAAAAGCTTACTGAGATAATGAATCTGTAGTAATTAAGTTGCCTCATGAGAAAATCACAAAGAACTGAAAGTTTTACAATATGATACTGAATCATCAAATAGATTTGCAATGAACATGATGTGCAAATATGATAAAGTGATATCTAGCTTGCCCCCTTTAGTGAAGCAAAACATAAGTGCAGGGGCACCTTCAAGGTTTAAGTGATGACTAGATACAATGATTTCAAAATAAACGATATCACAATCATGCAAAAGACAATTCTACTTTGGGACAATGCATATTACACTCAGAATGACAATCATGCTCTCAATAATTGGTGCTTTGAAGAAAGAAGGTGGAGACTCAACATAAAAGTAAAAGAATGGCCCTTCGCAGAGGGAAGCAGGGATTACTCATGTGCTAGAGCTTTTTATTTTGAAAACATAGAAGCAATTTTGTCAACGGTAGTAGTACTTCATATGTGTCATGCATAAGACATCCTATAAGTTGCAAGCCTCATCCATCGAATACCAATAGTGCTCGCACCTTGTCCTAATTAGCTCGGATTTCCATAGGTTATCATTGCATTACATATGTTTCAACCAAGTGTCACAAAGGGGTACCTCTATGTCACCTGTACAAAGGTCCAAGGAGATAGATCGCATTTGGTTTCTCGTTTTTGATAGATCTCAACTTGAGGACATCCATACCGGGACAACATAGAAAATAGATAATGGACTCCTCTTTAATGCTTAAGCATATTCTCATAAGAGATTGAGGATTAATGTCCAAGCTAAAACTTCCACCATGATACATGGCTTTGGTTGGCGGCCCAATGTTCTTCTCTAACAATATGCATACTCAAACCATTCAACCCATGGCAAATCACCCTTACTTCAGACAAGACGAACATGCATAGCAACTCACATGATATTAAAAAAAAGTGTAACAGTTGATGGCGTCCCCAGAAACATGGTTTCCGCTCAGCAAGCAACTTATAAGAAATAAGATACATAAGCAACATATTCTTTACCATAATAGTTTTTAAGCTACTTTCCCATGAGCTATATATTGCAAAAACTGAAGGTTTTAAAGGTAGCACATGTAAATTTACTTGGAGTGGCGGTGAAATACCACATATAGGTAGGTATGGTGGACTCATATGGCATAACTGGTTTAAAAGGATGTGGATGCACAAGCAGTCAGTCCGCTTAGTACAGGTGGAGGTTAGCAAAAGACTAGGAGCGACCAACTAAGAGAGCAGTGACGGTCATAATCATGCAGAGCGACAAAGCAACATTGAATCAGGCATGGAAGTTATATCGCTACTTAGAAATAAAAGATCATCAAGGCTTGACAGACTTTCTTTACAGTCTTAAATATGCGTGAGCATACGCCAAGTCAATCAAAATAAATTCTTGAGGGAAGATATTACTAAACTATACCACATCATTGGCAAACAAATCATGTTGGTACTCCAATAACACATTGGGAATCCCCCAGCTATTTGAGACTAACCATAACAAAACCTGAACTACCAAGCGCCATTATGCACGTAGCATCCTTATCATAGACATATCAACCAATGCAACGGAAGCAAACTCTCTTAATAAGGTGAGCATGGTAGATAAAGAGAGTTCAAGCAACCAACTAAACAAAAGCTCCTCGAAAAGATAAGCATGAATACTAAGAGCAGAACATGATAGTAGCTATTAAAAGACAAAGAACACACACAGCAAAGATAGACATGAAAATTCTATGTTATGTTCTAGGTAGAAGTGGAGCGTGTGTCTCTCCCACATAAAGAATGCTGAGTTCCGACTCGTTATGGAAAACTAAAAAGGAAACTAAAAGCAAGACGCTCCAAGCATAGCACATAACACATGAAGTGATTAAAATATAGTGGAACGAAAGACGAACTGATAATGTTGATGGAGAAGGGGATGCACGGGGGCATCCCCAAGCTTAGACGCTTGAGTCTCCTTGAATATTTCTTGGGGGTGCACGGGGGCATCCCCAAGCTTGAGCGCTTGACACTCCTGGATCTTTTTTTATCATCTTCCCTCGCACACTTGAAAACTCCCTTCATACATAACTCATCATAATCTGATTAGCGAGGTTAGTACCCATAATAAAATAATTATACCTTGCTGGAAATAAGGATATTCTTGAAGGTCTACTGTTTCTCAAGATTGCCAAAAGGTTTTTGCAAAGAAAAAGCAAGCTCTAGGTTTGCAAAATGAAGGAAAGGCAAAACATGACAGAATCTGTGAAAAACAGAACAACAGGTAGTAAATGATTTGTTCGGGGCACTTCTGCAACTCAAATCAACAAAACTCAGAACAGACGCACGAAAGACAATTATATAGAGAACGCTGTCGAAAAAATTCAGACCAAAAAGGTGATCTGGTGATTTTATACGAATTTTTCTATCCAAGGACATAATCTGTTTCCTGGACAGCACCTCACAACTTTTGAACTTTCTAGCAATCAGAGGCTTTACTTGGCACAAAATTGAAAAGCAAAGATACAATGATGATGCTACAGTAGTAAACAACATCAAGACACAACAAAAGCAAAATAAAATTTATTCATTGGGCTGCCTCCCAAGAGCGCTTTCTTTTATGCCTTTAAGCTAGGCATAATGCATAGAGATCAAGTTTTATCAAGAGTAAAAGAATAGCTAGCCCGTACAACGGACTCAAAAGGTAACTTGATCTTCTTTCGAGGGAAGTGTTCCATCCCTTTCTTGAGAGGAAACTGAAATTTTATATTACCCTCTTTCATGTCAATGATAGCACCAACGGTGCGTAAAAAGGGACGTCCCAAAATAATTGGACACGAAGGATCACATTCGATATCCATAATAGTAAAATCAACGGGAACATAATTGTCATTGACAACGATAAGAACATCGTCGATCCTCCCCAAAGGTTTCTTTATGGAAGAATCAACGAGACGAACACCAAAAGAACAAGAATCATAAGGTTTCAATTTAAGCATATCATATATTCTTTTGGGCATAACAGAGGTACTAGCTCCAACATCACATAATGCATAGCAAGAGAAGTCATTCAATTTAATTTTTATCATAGGATCCCAACCATCTTGTAGCTTTCTAGGTATGGAGGCTTCTACTCTAAGTTTCTCCTCCCTAGCTTTGATGAGAGCATTAGTGATATGCTCTGTGAAGGCAAGGTTAATCGTGCTAGTGCGGGGATCTCTAGACATCTTGTGAAGGAAATCAATAACTTCGGTAAGAGTGCAATTATCAAAATCAACGTCACTAGCATCAAGTAAAGTGGTAGTGGTGTCCTTTAGGTTCACTTGTTTGGTAGTTTCTATAGTCATAGCATCACCATTAATAGGTCCAATGGGACCAGGAGTACATTGGGTGCTAAGAGTTTGGATATCCTCAACAACTTGGATAGTAGCAACAGTGTGGTGGGTAGGAAGGCTCTTAATTCTATCCTCTTCCTCCCTTTCTCTAGCCCATCTTTCTTTAAGTTTAGCCATCATCCTAATGTTTTCATTAATTTGCACTTGAATAGCATTCATAGGAGTGACCTTCCTGTTCTCAAGAGGAGAAGTCTTAATTTTTAGCAATTCTATCTTATTGGCTAAGTGGTCTACCTTCAAAGAGAGATCATCTAGTTTATGTAGTTTTTCTTCTACACTCTTATTAAAGGCTTTTTGGGTAGTGATGAAATCTTTAAGCATAATCTCTAGTTCAGTATTGGAGTTCTTGGTGCTAGCATAAGCATTGTTGTTCCCATAAGAATTAGAGGGGAACGGTCTAGGATTGTTACCAAAGTTACTCCTATAGGCATTGTTATTAAAATTGTTTCTAGAGATAAAGTTCACATCTACTTGTTCTTGAGCAATCAAAGAATTTAAAGGAACATCACGAGGAACAACAGAAGATTGCTTCGAAAGTAGAGACATGATCAAGTCAACTTTTTCATTTAGGGAGGAAATCTCCTCGACAGAGTTTACCTTCCTACCTGTTGGAACGCGTTCGGTGTGCCATTGGGAATAGTTGGTCATCATCTCATCGAGAAGCCTTGTGGCAGCACCAAGTGTAGTTGACATAAAGGTTCCTCCTGCGGCCGAATCTAACAAGTTCCGCGAGGTAAAGTTCAAGCCTGCATAAAAAGTTTGGATAACCATCCAAGTAGTCAAACCATGAGTAGGGCAGTTCTTGATAAGAAATTTCATACGTTCCCAAGCTTGGGCAACGTGTTCATTATCCAATTGTTTAAAATACATTATGTTACTTCTCAGTTGGATAATTTTAGCAGGTGGATAGTATTTTCCAATAAAAGCATCTTTGCACTTGTCCCATGAATCTATGCTATTTCTAGGCAAAGACTGAAACCAAATTTTAGCTCCTCCTCTCAAGGAGAAAGGAAAAAGCTTAAGCTGAACAATATTACCATCTATTTCTTGGTACTTTTGCATATCACAAAGTTCAACAAAACTGTTTAAGTGTAAAGCAGCATCATCTCCAGCACCGGAGAATTCATCTTTCATGACTAAGTTCAGTAAAGCAGGTTTAATTTCATATGAAGGTGCTGAAGTGGCAGGTGTAGTGATAGATGTGCTGATAAATTCATCGTTGTTGTGACTAGTGAAGTCACACAACTTGGTGTTCTCGGTGGAACCCATAGTAGCAAGCAAGCAAGATAACTATTTTTGTGATTTTCGATAAAAAGGTACTAAAGCAAAAACTGAAAGGTAAACTAACAAGACTAAAAAGCAAAGGTAAAAGATAGCATGCAACTCCCCTATCCTGAAGAGTGGAGTCCCCGGCAACGGCGCCAGAAATTGCTTTGCTAGGCTTCTCGCCCCTCGTTGGTTACCCCAAGTGGAAGGTTAGAGATGCAGTGTAGCAGAAGATTTCCCTTGGCAATACCAAGGATCGATTTCCCAGAGACTCCCAGTTTCAACAAGAAGGTGTCAACTGCTAACGGCGCCAGATATTAGCAATCAACGTGGACCTGCACACAGATACAAATAACTTTGCTCCCAACGAGTACAGAGAGGTTGTCAATCCCTCCGGCCTTGTAGTTTACAAAGGATCAAACGCAAGTGATAATAGTGATAGATATAATTGCAATAGTAAATAAAATGCGGAAAAGTAAATAGCGGATGTGATCAATGATAGTAATATGGACCGGAGTCTCATGATGTTCACTAGTGATGTCTCTCTCCCAAAAGACGATAAAACAGCTATGTGAGGTAAACGAATTATAGCTGGGTAATTGACAGGACCATGTGCGCAAACCAATGCTGACTACATTGCAAGAAAGGTAGAGGTTCAAAGCATGGGCGGTACACCAAAGTAAGTAGACCGAAATCCATCAATATCTACTACTAATCATCCACCTTGAGATATCTATCCAGAACATCTCGATACTACTACTCATGTTTCTGTCACTCAAACTAGTCATCGAGGGGCATGAACCCACAATCAAGCATAACGTTCCCTCTTGGAGTCACTACCTACTACTTGGCCAAAGCAATAAATAACAACGGAGAACATGCAAGAATTACTTACGAACATAAATATAAAAGAGGTGGATCAAATATATTACTCAAACACAATCTGAACATAATCTCATAATCCATCGGATCCCAGCAAACTCATCATAGCAACAGCATAAGGATTACATATGTTCCTCGATCATGTAGGGCAGCTCACGAGGACTAATTAGTGAAGCACAAGAACAGGAGGAGAACATCACATAGCTACTGGTCATGGACCCATGGTCCAAGGGAGACTACTCACAACTCATCCGGGAGGCATCCATGGTGGTGGAGAAGCTCCCGGTGGTGATCCTCTCCTCCGGCAGGGTGCCGGGAAGAGTTCTCCTGGTGCTCCCGATCTTGGAAGCGGCGGCGGCGGCGGAACAGAGATGAGATCGCGAAAAAGAGTTCCCGTCTCGAGGGTTTCGGGAGACGCTTTAAATATATGCCAAAGGGGGGCATCGGAGGAGCCTCGGGGGGCCCAGGCGCCCCCCCCGGCGCGGCCCAGGGGGGGCGCGCCGCCAGGGCGCCTGGAGCCCTGGTGCCCCCCCCGGCTGTACTTCGGGCGCAAGGTAGCTTCTGGAACGCTGATTTTTTATATAATTTTTCTGGATTTTTCCTGGCAGTTCCCGTAATGTGAAAACCTGAAATACAAAAACAGCCGAAAACAGAAACTGGCACTGGGGTGCACTGAGTTAATAGGTTAGTCCAAATATGATCAAAAGTGTATGGAAGTGTATAAATATTATAGCAATATCACCCAAAAGAGGCATGGAGCAAGCAGAAATTATAGATACGTTTTGGACGTATCAGTACCGTGACTGTCATTTTCCGAAAGGGATTCGGGAGATGAACACGGTGGGGTTATGTTTGACTTGATTAGTTCAGGATCACTTAGTGATCATCTCTCGACTGAGGCACCTTCTCTTCTCGCTCTCGTAAACGTAAGCTAGGCTAGTGCTGCTACAACCACTTTCTTATTCGTTCTTCAGCCTTGTTCCACACCCAAGGCTTAAATAGTCATGTTACCCGGGAACGGGATTGCTGAGTCCTCTGTGGCTCACAGTTACTTCACCACGCCAGATGCAGGTCCAATGGTGAGCTATCCAGGTGATGGCACCGAGCTAGACTGGGAGTACGACGAGGAGCGTAGCCGTTACTATGTCCGTTATCCCGATGATCAGTAGTGGTTCTTCTACTAGGATTCGATCTAGACCTGTGGTTTAAGTTATGTTTGGTATCTTGACATTTGGATTTTACCCTTAGATGGGCTGTGATGTTCATTTGTATGATGATTGAAACATGTAATGAATTGTGTGACGTGGCGAGTTTAAGCCAACTATCTTTTCAGTTTTCCATCCCCATTATTACATGAGATGTGCAAAGGTACCAAACTTGCGATCATTGCTGCATGGGCTTATATCTCTAAGTCGTGCCTCGACACGTAGGAGATATAGTCCCATCCTGGGCATTACACTTCTCCTGAGGGTTCCTCTTCCAAAAAGGATCATCAGCCTGTTTAAAAGGTGAAAAGTAATTGAAAGAACGGTTTAAAGGAACGGATTACAAACACACAAAGGAGAGCAAGACTTACTGCAGACAGCTTGTTCTTCTTATAATACGGAACCAATCCGGTTTGGCTGCATTCTTCCAAAGAAACATTGAGCATCTTCTTTGCAGACTCAATGACTTCCGATTCAGAAAGTTTGTCCTTGGAGAAACGCAGAGGATCATCCGGTTTACCAGAATATTTGCACATCAGACTCGGGCGTGGACTTAGAGGAAGGATACTCCAAGAAAGCCAGCAGTGCATAAAATCAATTCCGGTCAAACCGTTGGCCATAAAGGCTTTCAACCTAGCAAGTTGAGAAGCAAACCGGGGCCGCTCTGAGGAGCTGAGGCACTGCGGCAAGGGGTGATCCTCCGGAAGACGGTGCTCGCGATAACCCGGCAGTGGGTTTTCCCTTCAGGTGAAGTATCAATGCAATAAAACCAAGATTTATTCCGATCCTTGGGGTGTGTGTGGAGAGCGGCATGAGGAAAGACTGCATCTTTTCTTTCCTGAATACTGACCCCGCCCAGTTCTTGATGAGGACCACTAGTAAACTCAGTGCGCCTGTTCAGGTGGAAGAAATCCCGGAACAGGTCGACAGACTGCTCTTCTTGCAAATACACCTCTGAGAAAACTTGAAAATCACCGATGTTGGAGACAGAATTGGGTCCTATATCCTGAGGATGAAGCTGGAAAGCGGCAAGCACATCCCGGAAGAACTTTGAACCGGGGGGAGTGAAACCTCGAGCAATGTGGTCGAAGAAGACAATAACTTCCCCCTCTTTGGGAGTAGGAGGGCATTCATCTCCTGGGGCCCGCCATTTTAAAACGGACTGAGGGCCCAGAGTACCAACTGCAGCCGCATTAGCTAAATCTTCTTCCGTAACAACGGAAGGAACCCAATTACAAGAGACAAACGGTTTGGCCATAGCAACAGAAGAGCAAGTGCTGAAAAGGGTAAGGTGTCAACCCGGATTATTCGAGTACAGTGGCATAAACCGGAAGACATACGCAAAGATCACGCGACGATTTAGACAAAGGACTAATGATATGGCTAACCCGGCAGTAAGCAGGAAAATGTATTACTACCGGTTCATGATAACAAAAGAGGAGCTAAACCGTCGTGTTCGTCATTGAATTTTTACAGAAGCAGCATATGACTATTTAAACCGGAGAATACTTTACAGATCTACAAAGGTGAAGAAACAAGTTTTCGCAAACAGCTAAAGTATAACAGATCTGAGTGCCCAGGAAAAGCAAAAACAAATGCGCTGCTATAGTGAGAAGAACTAGAGGGATTATATATAGAGAGCAGACAAGTTTAAAGGTTGAATCTAAAGGATGAGATCTAAAGTATACAGCAGCGGAACAAAGGCAAGTTTTAAAGGTAAGATCTAAAGGCGGAAATTACTGAGAACTGGTGACTAGGATGAACAGATGAAGCTTTCACTGAGGTTTAATGGCGGAGGTGTGAGAAGAACCCTAGAGCTATAGATCTACAGCGAAGAAGATGAAATACCTGGAACAGTAAGAAGTGGCGGCGGAGTTTCTCTGGTCGCACTCAGGTTGATGCGGCGGCCGACGAAGACTTGAGCTCGACGGACGACGGCGAAGACTTGAGCTCGACGGACGACGACGGAGTCTTGAGTTCGGGCGATGGAGGAAGATGAAACGAACGGAAGGTGAATGAGGAAGAGTCACAGCGGTATTTATAAAGGGCGAGAGAACAAAACGGCAGGCACGAGAGTTGAGGAGGCAAAAAATCGGATAAAGATTCCCTGTCGCCTCGATTCTCGGTATAACCTTTAAACAAAGGTGATAGACAGCTGGGCGCATTAAATGCGGAAGTGATGTCACGGTCAAATTAAGTGATTTTCAAGGATGACGTCAGGGCCGGTTTGCAAAAATGAGAAGACACAAGAAGGAAGATTATGCAAGACTGGGAAGATTGATGTGAACAAGTTCAAATCATTCTGGGGCCTAATGTCAGGGATATTACTAGCAGGTATGAACCGGCTAGTGTGAACCGGATTACGGTAATATATCTGTATCATTGTAGTACTTAGTGAAGGCTACGGCCCATGAGATATTAGGGCCTGTGCATAGAGTTACGATTTGTAAACCGCCCGATCATGTAACTTGAGAGATAAGGAAGAAAGAGCAGAGACCGAGGCGGACACGAGTATGAGCCGGCCTCAGGACTCTGTAAACCGGACCGGACGTCGCCTCTATATAAAGGGACGACCCGGCGACGGTTCAGAAAAAAGCAAGAAACAACCCATCGAGGCACAGGCAAGCAATCCTCTCCCTATTCATCGACGCCCAAGCAATACCAAACCAAACTAGACGTAGGCTTTTACCTTCATCGAAGGGGTCGAACTAGTATAAATCCTCTGTGTCCTTTGTGTGCTTTTAACCCCTTCAAGCTAACCTGTGCGATGGTTCCATCACTAAGTCCGTTAAACCGGACATCTGCCGTGTTAATTCCACGACAAGTGTTGATGACCGACACATAAACGCACCCCTGGGTTCGTAAATCCTAGAAATCGCTCCGGGACCCCAAAACAGTGAGTAATAGTCCACGAAACGGGTCAGAATTGACAAAAACCACTAGTGTTGATGAACGACACGTAAACGCGCCCCTGGGTTCGTAAATCCTGGAAATCACTCAGAGACCCCAAAATAGTGAGTAAAAGTCCACG
>LR738716.1:10788425-10798586 GCA_902687465.1 Secale cereale
CTTTATAACCGCATTGTTTAGATGATGATTATGATCTTACAACTTTGGGGGCTATGATCTTGTTTATGACGATGATGATGATGTGTAGATGATGATGATGATGACGATGTTGTGTACATGTGCCCAGGGCGTGCTGTCAAATGCTGTCAAATGAATTGGGGACTTTGTATTGTCAAATGCTGTCAAATGAAGATCTAACAAGCTTACTTTTATTTTATTTTCTTCTTACCTCTTTGATCCAATGTAAATCATAAGAACTTTGTATCTGTATTTATATCAATAAAACTTATTATTTTTTATTCAGATTGTGTAAATTACAATTTCACTTTATAACCGCATTGTTTAGATGATGATTATGATCTTACAACTTTGGGGGCTTTGAAATGCTGTCAAATGAATTGAAAAAGAAAAAACAGGAAAAAAAACTATGCCTACAGCAAAGCTGTCGGCATAGATGAGCCCAGAACTTCCCAGGACGCGCCACATGGCAGGCTATGCCTACGGCAAAGCCGTCGGCATAGTTTTCATCTATGCCTACGGCTTTGCCGTCGGCATAGCTGCGCTACCAGGAGGCACCACGGGACGACACGTGGCAGGGATATGCCGACGGCCAAGCCGTCGGCATAGTTTTCACCTATGCCGACGGCTTGGCCGTCGGCATATCTCTGCCACGTGTCGTCCCGTGTTTCGTCGCCGCTTTTGACGGCGCCGTCCGTTGCCGTCAGGCGAAAAACGATGCCGACGGCTAAACTATGCCGACGGCTGACTAACGGCCGTCAGCATAGGCCCCTATGCCGACGGCTAAACTACGCCGACGGTCTGACAAACTACGCTGATGTGATCTACGCTGACGGCCCTATGCCGACGGCTGCCGTCGGCATAGATCTATGCCGACGGCAAAAGACCTATGCCGACGGCCCCTGGCTGTAGGCATAGCCCTCGAGTCCCGTAGTGATCCAAGTGATAAATATAATGGTTCAAAATAAACAGGCATATACAGCAGAGGAACGGGATGAACAGTCTCACACTTCTCAACTCATCGAGACATGATTCAGATAAGATTATCTATCACTTTTCGCCCACGCTTAATCCTTCTTAATGGTATTAGCAGTATCTCTCTTGTACATGCCACGATATATGCTTCCAATAATTGTCGCCTGGAAAACTTTTTCCATTGTGCTCAAAGTTTCTTGATGATTCTTTCATCTCTATGGGAAAGGGATGTGTCGAATGTTGTCAATTCCATTAGAGGTTCATAATCTCAAGCCAGTTTAATGTAAGAGTGTGTATGGTGTGGGTACCCCATAGGCACTGATACAGATATTAAACACAAATTATCAAGTAGTATAATCCAACACTATTTTCAGATCCTTAGCCCAATAGAACACTGTTAGTAAAATTTCATTTCAGTAAATTAAAAATTTACTAAAATGATGAACATTGTAACATTCCCTTCCCCAGGCTGTACAGGATCATCAGCGGAACTTCAGTCTGCCCCTAGAAAATCACAGAAACGCCTTCCCAGCCTGAAATTCACAGCAAATATTCTGATTTTGCAAGCAAAAAAGATGGTTCGAACTACTACTTATCTGGTAGTAGTAATGTTGAAATAGGTTAGTTAGTATACTTGCAACACTATTTTCAGGTCCATAGCCTAATAGGACGATGTTAGTAAAATCGAACTTTACTAACCGATCAACTCAGAGGCAACCATAGGATATTCCAGTGGCAGTCGAGAGACATGATGCACCTAGAACATTACAGAAATGTTGCCATCTAGAATAACATATGTTAGATATAATCACGATTAGGCACTGGAGTCCGGCACGGACTCGTAGCCCAAGCCGAGTCGGCTTTGTATAGGTAGATAGGCAGTGCTATATATACCTGTACGTGGCTCCCCCTGTAAACATCAGATCAAAGCAATACTAAAGATAGGACCGACACGGCCCTATTGCCATCAAATCCATCAAGCGTCTCCTGCGTTGTTCGTCGATTGATTAGCAAGCCGGCGGCTTGTAGTTTCCTGTGTACGTGAGCTAACCCGGTACTACTCGATCAAAGCCAGCTCCTGTGCCTTGTGTGTCTTGGCTGTTGCTATACGTACGTGTAGTCTACGTACGTCCGGAAAGAACTCGGCCGATTCGGCGACTACGTGTGTGCTCTTGACGGAAAGTAATCGTCTACGAGCGACGTACGTTGGGGCCTGTGCCAACAATTGGTATCTAGAGCTTTGGTGTATTGACGTGATTTTCGGAAAGCAATCGAAAGATCATGTCGAACACAGGCAAGGAGATCGTGACGGCGGCTGCGGCAGCACCGATGCCGATGGTGGGGGTCTGGATCGAGAGGACTACGCACTATGGGCGATGAACATGGAGGTCGCGATGGAGGGGGCTGAGCTCTGGGAAGCTGTCGACCCCGGCGGCAACGAGTACACGAAGGGCGCGGCGAAGTACCGGACGGATCGTCGGGCGTTAACGGCGATCTACTCCGCCATGCCGAAGGATGTGCTACAACACCTCGTCGGAAAGAAATCGGCGAAGGAGGCATGGGAGACCATCAAGATCCTGCACCAGGGTCATGATCGTGTCAAGGAAGCACACCTTCAGTCCCTGATGAGAAGCTACGAGTGCCTGAAGATGGATGATAGTGAGACGGTCGATCAGTTTGCCTCCCGTCTCAAGACCCTCGTCAACGGCATACGCAGCTATGGTTCAACCCTAGAAGAAGTCGCGATCGTCCGACGATTTTTGCGCGCCGCGCCGGCACGCTACATCCAGATCGTCACCTCGATCGAGCAATGTCTCGACCTAACGACTCTCACGGTCGAGGATCTCGTCGGAAGGTTCAAGGCCCACGACGAGAGAATTCGTCTCAGCTTCAGCGATTCAAAGGAGAGTGATCATCTCATGCTTACAATGGCGCAATGGATGGCCCTGTTGAAAGAAAAGCAAGGTGGATCCTCGAGCGGCAGTAAAGCAAAGGAGAAGCAACGCCCGGCGAGAAAGGACTTCGCTGGACAGGAAGAAAAGGCTAGAAAACCAAGGAGAAAATTTGACATAAAGAAAGTAAAGTGTCACAATTGTGGAATCCTCGGTCACTTCAAGTCGATTGCAAGAATCCACCGAAGGAAAGAGCTCTCATGGCCAAGGGAGGCGATGATAGCGACATGATGCTCATGGTCGAAGTATGCGAGCTTATGGACGAGGAAGGTCCAGCTCCAAAGGCGCCGGCTACCGAGGTTGTCACGCTCAATGAAGAGAAGGTTTATCTTCATGACAAGCAGAGGACGAACATGGCAAGACACGTGTGGTACCTCGACACGGGAGCAAGCAACCATATGACCGGCGACAAGGACCAGTTTTCTGAGCTAAATCTCTCGGTGGAAGGCACGGTTCGGTTCGGTGACGGGCGAACCGTTGGCATCACAGGGCGAGGCACTGTCTTGTTTGAGCTAAAGAACGGCGGTCACAAGGTACTCACGGATGTGTACTATATTCCCAAACTAAAGAGCAACATCATAAGTCTCGGCCAGCTCGAGGAGCGCGGTTGCAAGATTGTGCTCGAAGATGGCTATTTATGGGGGTATGACCGTCAGAGGATGTTGATCATGAAAGTGCAGAGGTCGCCGAACAGACTCTACATCCTCAACTTGGATCGCGTGGATCCAGTATGTCTATTGTCAAGCATGGAAGACTCGGCATGGAAGTGGCACGCGCGCTACGGTCATCTAAATTTTCAAGCTCTTCGGCAACTTGGACAAAAGGAGATGGTACGTGGTCTACCGTGCATCGATCATGTTGAGCAAGTGTGCGACGGTTGCCTTGTTGGAAAACAAAGGCGGGCCTCGTTCCCCAGAGAGGGAAACTTTAGAGCAAGTAAAGTTCTTGAGTTGGTTCATGGAGATTTGTGCGGCCCTATTACTCCGGCTACCCAAGCAGGGAACAAATACTTCTTGCTCATCGTCGACGACTTCAGCAGATACATGTGGATTGTTTTGTTGAAGACAAAAGGTCAAGCATTGCAAGCCTTCAAGAAAGTAAAGATGGCGGCCGAAGTTGAGTCTGAAGCCAAACTGAAGGCCCTCCGTACCGATCGGGGGGGGTGAGTTCAAGTCTCATGAATTCACGGAATTTTGCGAAGCACATGGGATCAAGCGGTATCTTACGGCGCCATATTCACCGCAGCAAAACGGTGTTGTGGAACGAAGGAATCAAACCGTGGTGGCGATGGCACGAAGCATGATGAAGAGCAAAGGGATGCCAGGAAAGTTTTGGGGTGAGGCGGTCAACACGGCCGTTTATTTGCTGAATCGGGCTCCAACCAAGAGTGTGGTTGGGATGACGCCGTACGAAGCATGGTACGGACACAAGCCCGCGGTTGATCATCTTCGCACTTTTGGGTGCGTCGCGCATGTGAAGACGGTGGCCGGGCATACTAGCAAGTTGGCGGACCGGAGTACTCCAATGGTCTTGGTTGGCTATGAAGCGGGCACGAAGGCATACCGTGCGTGCAACCCCTCTAACAATAAGGTGGTTGTGACGCGTGACGTGGTCTTTGAAGAAGCAAGATCATGGAATTGGAACTCCACTGAGCCGGTATACCCAATTTCCGATGAAATCTTTCACGTTGTTTACAACGATTCTGAGCATGCAGATAATATGGATCAACCGGACACTTTGGCGACTCGGAGCGATGCTCGGAATGATGGCGCGGGATGAGTCGCGTCAGGAAGCTCGAGTGGCATCCCAGGAACAAACGTTCCAGCATCTTCTCGTGGCGCTGTGAGCGGCGCTACAGGCAGCAGCAGTGGCGAGAGAGCCACGCACGCTGCGCCCGGCAGCCCAGCCAGGTGTACTGGAGGCAGCAGCGGCCCAGCACCAGGCTCTCCACCAGGGAGTTCTTCCCACGAACCAGCGGAGGAGCCTAATGCAGCGCGAGGCGTTGTTGGCCCGCCTCCAGAGGTGCATGCACGTGAACATGCAACCAGCTCGGGAGTGCCTCAATCGCCAGAAAATAGAAGCTTGGCAACTTCAAATGAATTCTCTTCGTCTTCGACAGAACATGAGACAAGGGAAGGGCCACCAACGCCAGTCCGTCTTCGACCAGTGTTAGATTTATATCCGAAGGAAGTGCTTCAGAAAGTAAATCCAGTGAAAATTATAAGAAGAGGACGACAATGTTTGCTAAGCGTCGAGGAACCGACGAAATTTGAAGATGCAAACAAAGAGGGGTACTGGCGCCGTGCTATGGATGAAGAGTTGGGATCGATACGAGACAACAAAGTATGGGAGCTCGCGGATCTTCCCAATGGTCATAAAGCCATAGGGCTCAAGTGGGTGTACAAAGTCAAGAAGGATGCCGAAGGAAACTTGCTGAAGCATAAAGCTCGGCTCGTAGCTAAAGGTTTCGTGCAAGAGCAAGGTGTGGACTTCGAGGAAGTGTTCGCTCCAGTCACAAGGATGGAATCGGTGAGGCTAGTTATAGCTCTCGCAGCTCAAGAATCTTGGAAGCTACATCACATGGATGTAAAATCCGCTTTTTTGAACGGGGAGTTGAAAGAAGAAGTATACGTGAAGCAACCACCGGGGTACATCAAAGAAGGAGAGGAACACAAGGTGTTGAAGCTACACAAGGCATTGTACGGGCTACATCAAGCTCCTCGGGCGTGGAACATCAAGCTTGACCGTACATTGATTTCTCTTGGTTTTGAGAAAAGTCCACTCGAGCATGCTATGTACAAGCGAGGTAAAGGCAAGGATCGTCTCTTAGTGGGCATCTATGTTGACGATCTCTTGATAACTGGAGCAGGCGAAGAGGAGATTGCACGATTCAAGCTACAGATGAAGGAGCTCTTCAAGATGAGTGATCTAGGGCTCTTGACTTACTACCTCGGGATCGAGGTACATCAAAAGCCGGAGGGGATCACATTATGCCAAGAGGCATATGCAAAGAAGATACTTGAAAGCTGTAGCATGGAGGATTGCAACCCAAGTTATGTTCCAATGGAGCCTCGGCTTAAACTTAGCAAAAGGAGTGAAGCCCCCGCGGTTGATGCAACGGAGTATAGAAGTGTGGTCGGAAGTCTAAGGTATCTTGTGAATACACGACCGGACTTGGCCTATTCCGTTGGCATAGTGAGTCGCTTCATGGAAGCGCCCACGACTGAACATTGGGCAGCTGTCAAACAGATACTCAGGTACATCAAAGGGACAACAAACTTCGGTTGCGTCTACTTGAGAGAGAAGAAGGAGATGGTGGAACTACTTGGCTATAGTGATAGCGACCTGGCAGGAGATGTGGACGACCGTAAAAGTACCTCGGGCGTGGCATATTTTTTGGGTAAAAGTATAGTGACTTGGCTATCACAAAAGCAAAAGGTGGTGGCATTATCATCCTGTGAAGCAGAGTACATTGCAGCTGCAACCGCGGCGGGTCAAGGTGTGTGGCTAGGAAGGCTACTCGGTGATCTCACAGACAAGGAAGCGGAAAAATTGGTGCTCAATGTTGATAACAAATCCGCGATTGCCCTATGTAAGAATCCGGTGCATCATGACAGGACGAAGCACATCGACATAAGGTATCACTACATACGGGAGTGCGTGGAAGAAAGCAAGATTGAAGTCAACTACGTTTGCACCGACGACCAGCTTGCAGATATCCTAACCAAATCTTTGGGACGACAGAAGTTCACGGAGATGCGAGGAAGGATCGGCGTCCAAGCTGTGAAGTGAGAACATCGTGCTTAGGGGGGTGATTGTTAGATATAATCATGATTAGGCACTGGAGTCCGGCACGGACTCGTAGCCCAAGCCGAGTCGGCTTTGTATAGGTAGATAGGCAGTGCTATATATACCTGTACGTGGCTCCCCCTGTAAACATCAGATCAAAGCAATACTAAAGATAGGACCGACACGGCCCTATTGCCATCAAATCCATCAAGCGTCTCCTGCGTTGTTCGTCGATTGATTAGCAAGCCGGCGGCTTGTAGTTTCCTGTGTACGTGAGCTAACCCGGTACTACTCGATCAAAGCCAGCTCCTGTGGCTTGTGTGTCTTGGCTGTTGCTATATGTACGTGTAGTCTACGTACGGCCGGAAAGAACTCGGCCGATTCGGCGACTACGTGTGTGCTCTTGACGGAAAGTAATCGTCTACGAGCGACGTACGTTGGGGCCTGTGCCAACACATAGGGGTTTAACCTACATGTCGACCTTGCCCTAAGCATTGAAGTAAAGTCACACGTACACGAAAATTCAAATCAAGCAAATAACTTCAGATATTTATGTATATAACTTAAAATACAATCAAGTTTCCAACCCAGGCATGTGTTTCTAAACCACCTTAGGCAGAACAAAGCCACAAATTCACAAGGTAAGAGAGGCGTTTCCAGGTGCCTCCCGGTAACAAACCATTTGAACTTCTCGGCAGGTTTTGCAGTTTTAACAAGGGCAACCTCATAAGTACCGGAATTACAGAAGAACTTTAGACTAGAAATTGAGCAGATTCATCTAGAAGACGATGTAGTCTTTGGGCATCAACTTCGTCTACATAATGAGCACAAGACATTAGACAGCGCAATCTTCAGGTTCAACCCTTTCTATCTATGGCTGTCCGAAGGGGTCGACCGCAGACAAATCATGGACATGCTTACCGTACCCAGTATGGTGATATTTACTCCTGAATTCAACCTGAGCATCTTGAGAAGCTTTCTTTTCCACTTGTAGCAGACTCTGATAAGAAGCCACTGATACAGTGTTGCACTCACCATGTACCTCAAATTCAATTTTCTTTAGCACTTTGGCATACAAAATAAAGAACCTTGCAAAGTTAACCTGTTTCTCAAAGCCTATGAATGTCTTGAACACCACTGTTTTAAGATGGGTCTGGAAGCATTCAATTTGATGTTGTGGGTCATACTGAGGCTCATTTTTCTTATTCATCTCCGTGTGTCTGCCAAACTGCAAAATGGAAATAAGAGACATATGTTAAAGCTCTTGTAAACGAGACTACAAAATAATAGCCATAAGGATGCACAGGCTACACTTATAGAGTTGACATTGTATTGTTCTTCAAGCTGGTTGATATGGATATTCGCCATATAGTAAATCACATTAAAAACTACACATACCATTCTTCTTTTGTGAAACTTTTTTTGTATTATTACATCTGCCACAACTAAAAATCGTCGAAATAGACCATCCATTCAGACCGAGTTCGTCTCTCCCCACTTGTATTCATATAGGAAATTTGTATTTGATGTATTTTCATCTGAAACACCATCGTCACTTATATCTTAACATACCTCTTTTGATAATTAGATCCACAATAAACTGCCCCAGTCGAGTAGTGCTGATGTGCCGCAAGCACTAGTTATATCAACCACGCATTGTGAAGATGTGTCAAAGTAAGGAGCATGCTTTCAGCATGTGCCATTAACGTATCATACACGTATCTACACGTGAGCACATGGCACTTCTCTTGGTTACTATTTTGCCCATATTGTATGTTCTTAATTGTACATGCTTGTATATTCCTTAAGTATTTATCTGCAATTTGTACTGCACAACCCATATAACTTATGGACCCAATGAATTAACTGTACACTGAATAGATAGCAACTTGGAATTTAATGGATGGCTTCCACTAAGTTAGTAATTTTGTGGTTATTATGTTTTGTACAGTAACGAGTTTTTCAAAAATAAAATTTAACTACATGCATACATTCCAAGCATATACCTACCTGATTTTTATGGAGATCAGTATATGTGTGAATGCATATATGATTCGTAGTGGGTGTACATAGTTTTTTTTTGGAACGAAGGCTCAAGAAGAGCCCGGCTTTGAATTAACAAAGCCATCAACTGGCCAGGATTACAAGGACAACCGCTTACAAAGCAAAGAAAAGGAAACCGAGCGACGGATACAAGGAACTCAAGCAAAACAACTCAAGGCAGCATCAGAATGAGCCAAAGCATCACCACGCTGCTATCAACACCCTACTGGACGACCTACACCAACAGAAGAAAACTAGGGTCTTGGAAGGAATGCACCACCGCGCAAGCTTCGTGATCACAGCCACCCTCGGAGCCAGCCATGGACCAGACCACCATCTGTTACTGCCTCTGCAAAAGGGTCCCTACCCCTTCATCATGGCTCGAAGGATGCCGCACCGGCAGACGGCAGCTCGGTTCACCCCAGAACCCAAATGGATGGCCTCCAAGCTGCAAGGAGAAGAAACTAGAGCAGAACCGCAAGCCCAGGTCACACTACTAACAAGCACCATCGTCGTCTGCGGCTCAACCGCACCAAAGGGGGAGAGCTGCCGGCCACAGTCGTAGAAGCAAGGGAAGCAGCGATAAGTAGATCAAAGGCCAGCGCTGGATTAGCCGGAGCACAATGCTCCCACCAAATGGTATATCGTTGTCGCCGAAGAGGGGAACCCGATCCTCTCTTGCCCAGGCTCGTGGGCATCGACCCACCGGCGACCTCGTCAGGGACCCTCCAGCCAGCAGCCTATGAAGAAACCTAGCTGTCTCCCGCCACCATCACATCCACAACCAAACTCTCTCGCCGCCTCTGCAATCCCCGGACGGTGCCTCCAAGAAGGAACACGACACGGACCGTGCCGTCGCCGTCCGAAGCAGGGGACCTAGGCTTTCACCTAGCAGGGAAGGAAGGAGGGGGAGGATCCACACCACAGCCTCCAAGGAGGGGAACGGCGCCCAAGGCGTCGCCTTTGGTGTGACCGTCGCGCCGGCCAGGGGTTTCCCCCGGATCCAACCCCGCCCGACGAGATCCGCGCAGCCAGCAACCGGGAGCAGCGGCGTAAGCCACCAGGACCCAGATCCGGCGAAGGAAGGAGCAGATCGGGGCGGAGGGCATGGGCTTCATCAGTGGCATACCTGCGGGGAGGGATGCACACCAGCGACCCACGACCGCAGCCACCTCGTCACCCGCGAGACCGAGGGGGCGCCTAGCTCGCACCGGCAGGGCGGCCCGCAGCCCGGGCCACCCCACCCTCACCTGCCGGGGCCACCGCCCCGCATGCCGAGGCCCTACCCGAGACGAGCAGCCGCCGAATCCCCGTCGCCACCTTCATCGGCGTCGAGCGCGCGCACCGGAGCACACCTCAGGCGGCGGCGGAGAGGAAGGAGGGG
>LR738716.1:10802425-10821426 GCA_902687465.1 Secale cereale
TGCTCCCCTCCTCCAGCACCCACTCGCCCTCCCCCGTGGTGGTCTCGGACATGACCCGGGTGGCCGGAGATTGGGCCCCCGCCCCAAGCGTCGGGCTGGCGGACGGGAGCCCGCGGCTCCGCCCGAGGCTTGCCGCCCCTCCCCGGATGGCTCCCGTCGGGAGGCAGAGCTTCGCGACGATCTGCTGCGCGGCCCGGGCCCGGCTGAGGTCGATGCCGCCCCCCTGACGCTCCTTGCGTGCCTGCGACCCCTCCCCGAAGTCTTGGCGTGGCCGTGGTCGCGACTGGGAGTGGGACCGAGACCGATGAACCCCGCCTTGCCGCTCTCGCTCTCCTCCACGGTCTGCCCGGGCAGCGGCCTCCCCCCCGTGGCGCTATGACCCCCCTCGTCGTCAAGCTCATTTCCCCTCGTCCGGTTACAACAACAACACTAACCACAACGGACGGGGCGCTTTTGCCAAGAAGAAGAAAAAGAAGAGGGGTGCCCAGCCCCAACCGGGTGGTCAGACATCCTCGGCCATGAACCCATCGGTGGTGACAGCACCTCTCCCGTCTGAGGCCACGTGCTTCAACTATGGGGTGGTCGGGCACTGTCAGGTGGACTGCCATAAGCCGCCAGCTTGCTACCTCTGCAAGAGGACTGATCACCTCGCTGCCCTCTGCCCGGTGCACCAGCCTCCTGGGACACTTGGGATGTTTGGTTATGCGTTGGACGATCTGGGTTTCTTCCAGATGGACCTTCCTGAGGCCCGGGCCACCCCGCCCATGACCGCTCTCATCTGGGTCCTGGATGGCCGGACAGCTTCTCTGGCCATCATTTCTAAGGAGCTTGGCCACCTGTTCAACCCCGACTAGGATTGGGAGGTGACCCCGATGTCGGACCGGGAGTTTACGACGGTCTTTCCGGACCCGGTCAGTCTCCGATACGGCACCCACAGCACCAGACTCACGCTCGCCCTCAACCAGCTCTCAGTCTGCATCTCGGTCCCATCGGTGGACCCTCTTGCGGTTGCTACTGAAAGCACATTTGCTCCCTGGGTGGTTTTGGTAATTAATGACAACATACTTTGTGGTTGGACTAATGCTTTTATCAAGTATGTTTCAGGAAATCCAATCACATTGGCTATGGCAAGATAACTGAAGAAGTGGACCACTCAAATGCTAAGGCAAGCATTGGCAAAAGCTCAAGACTCCATTTTTGGTTTAGTGATCAAAGATCACATTGAGTCCATAGGAAAAGCCAATACTATTAAAAGGGGATGAGGTTGTGTTGATGATCTGGTTGCTCAAGTGCTTAGTGATTTATCTCCTTCAGCTATCAGCACCTTTCACCACTACACACACTCATAAGTAATCTCGGACAAACCGATTCTTCCAACTCAGTCCCACCGAGATGAACCACTTCTGCCATATTCCAAACCCTAGAAAAATCGGTCTTACCGAGTTTGAGATCGGTCTCACCGAATCTGAACTGCCAACCTTCTGTAACCATTTCACATCATTTCGGAATAACCGAGTTTGTCTTATCGGTCTCACCGAAATGGGCAAGCTTCTGTCTTGGCTCAAATCGGTCTCACCGATAATTCATTTTCGGTCTCACCGATTCTGGCATGTTCCTGCTCTTTCTCAAATCGGTCCAACCGAGTTTTCTTTCTCGGTCTCACCGAAAACTCCAACGTTCATATCAGATACACTTTCGGTCCCACCGAGATGGTATTTTCGGTCCCACCGAAAATCCCAACGTTCACTATATTTGAACTTTCGGTCTGACCGAGTTTTCACTTCGGTCTCACCGAGATTGGTCAAATGTGTGTGTAACGGTTGGATTTTGTGTGGAGGCTATATATACCCCTCCACCCCCTCTTCATTCGTGAGGAGAGCCATCAGAAAGTCTACCATTCCTACCATACACTTTCTGAGAAGTGAACCACCTACCCTTGTGTTGAGATCAAGTCATTCCATTCCTACCATATGAAACTTGATTTCTAGCCTTCCCAAGTTGCTTTCCACTCAAACCTTTCTTCCACCACAGCCATATCAGTGAGGAGAGTTGAGTGTTGGGGAGATTATCATTTGAAGCACAAGAGCAAGGAGTTCATCACCATCAACACCGTCTATTACCTTTTGGGGGGTGGTGCCTCCTAGATTGGTTAGGTGTCGCTTGGGAGCCTCCGTCTTTGAGATGTGGAGTTGAACCAAGAAGTTTGTAAGGGCAAGGAGATCGCCTACTTCGTGAAGATCTACCCCGAGTAAGGCTAGTCCTCCGTGGGCGTAGGCCATGATGGAATAGACAAGGTTGCTTCTTCGTGGACCCTTCGTGGGTGGAGCCCTCCGTGGACTCGCGCAGCCGTTACCCTCCGTGGGTTGAAGTCTCCATCAACGTGGATGTACGATAGCACCACCTATCGGAACCACGACAAAAATCTCCGTGTCACCAAACTGTGTTTGATCTTCTCCACCTCTCTTTACTATATATGCAATTTACTTTCCGCTGCCCATACTCTAGAATTGCATGTGTAGTGTGTTACTTGATATAATCTTAATTGTGAAACTGCCCAAAACTTTGCATACTCAAAAGGCAGATTTTTTATATTGTCAAGTAGTCTAATCACCCCCCCTCTAGACATACTTATTCGATCCTACAATTGGTATCAGAGCTTTGGTTTCCATTGCTTTGGTTTACACACCATTGGAGGAAGATGGACGTGTCTACGGATGGGAGTGTTAGCCATAGAGTGCCTGTTCTTGATGGAAGGTTCTATGACTCATGGAGGTCTAAAATGCTTAGTATCTTTAAGAAGTACAATTTGTGCAAATATATTGAGACCCCCTATGTGCCTCCATTTGATCCCTTGCACCCTACCATGGATGAAGAGCTTGATTTGCTTCGTAACCTTAGAACTGTAAATCTTATCATTAGAGGGTTACCCGATGACTTGCTTAATCTTGTTACAAACTTTGAGTGTGCCTATGCTATGTGGAAATTCTTGGAAGAACTTTATCCGGACTACTCTTTGAGAAGTCTTGATGAAATTCTACACAAGACTATTGAATTTGATAGGTTGCACCCCAATGATCCTAACTTTGATAAATGCTTCTTTGAGCTTCGTGATCTTATGAAAAAGAAGGGTGATCCCAGTCTTATCAATGTTATAATTAGAAATGCTATTGCATTGCATTCCGAAGATTATTGTTCTATTGACCAAACTAATGCAAGTACTTATCAAATTGACCTAGGTGTTGATGATGAACAATCTATGGGCCAATATGATGATGCGCATGAGCATGATGATGATTACTCCGATTCGGACACCGAGCTAGACAAGGTCATGAAGAGTCTCAATCTCATGGCAAATATGAGAGACTACATGTCCGGCGGAAAAGAGTGGATTCTTGATAGTGGATGCACCGATCACATGACCGGAGATAAAGACATGTTTTGAGAGCTTGCAAAGAACGATGGTCCACGCAAGTATGTGACTTTTGGAGACAACTCCAAGGGTAAGGTACTTGGCCTTGGTAAGGTGGCCATATCTCATGATAGCTCTATTCAAAATGTCATGCTTGTAGAATCTCTTGGATACAATTTACTTTCCGTGTCTAGATTAGCTGACTTTGGATTCAATGTGCTATTCACCAAAGTAGATTGCCAAGTCTTTCGTCGTGATAATCAAAACATGGCTTTTACTGGTATTCGTAGAGGTGATCTATATATTGTTGATTTCACTAAGAAAGCCCAACCTAGAGCTTGTTTCATTGCTAAATCCTCTAAAGGTTGGTTGTGGCATAGAAGGCTAGGACATGTTGGTATGCGTAACTTAGACAAGCTAATCAAAGGTGATCATATTCTTGGTGTTAAAGATGTTTTCTTTGACAAAGATAGACTTTGTAGTGCTTGTCAAGCAGGAAAACAAGTTGGTGGAAGTCATCCCGTGAAAAACATCATGACCACTAGGAGACCGCTTGAGCTTCTTCATATGGATCTCTTCGGTCCCAATGCTTACAAAAGCCTTGGTGGTAACTCCTTTGGTCTAGTTATAGTTGATGATTATTCCAGATTTACGTGGGTATTTTTCCTTGATGATAAATCGCAGGTTCAGAGGATCTTCAAGACCTTTGCCAAAAAGGCCCAAAATCAATTTGAGGTGAAGATCAAGAAAGTTCGGAGTGACAATGGAACGGAGTTCAAGAACGCCAATGTAGACTCTTTTCTCGATGAGGAAGGAATTCTACATGAGTTCTCGGCTACGTACACCCCTCAACAAAATGGAGTTGTTGAGAGGAAGAACCGAACGCTCATAGAGATGGCAAGAACGATGCTTGATGAATACAAGACACCGAAACATTTTTGGGGAGAAGCGGTCGAGACAGCTTGTCATGCTATCAACAGGCTTTATCTTCATAAGCTCCTCGGCAAGACATCATACGAGCTCCTCACCGGTAACAAACCCCAAGTGGGATACTTTCGTGTCTTTGGTTCAAAATGCTATATCCTTGATAAGCATCGTCGGTCTAAATTTGCTCCTAAATCTCATGAAGGCTTTCTTCTTGGTTATGGATCAAACTCCCACACCTACCGTGTCTACAATAATTTCACCCGAAAGGTTGAAGAGACGGTAGACGTGAAGTTTGATGAATCTAATGGCTCGCAAGTAGAGCAAATGCCTATTGATGTAGGAGACAAGGACCCATCTGAAGCAATCCAAGATTTATCTATTGGAAAGATTCGTCCCATGGAAGTGAAGGAGAGTACCTCATCTACATATGTGGAGCCACCTACCTCACGGCGAGATGAACCTCAAGGCAACATGGAGGCCTCCACAAGTGGAACTCACCAAGATGAGGAAATGCAACAAGAAGATCCACCACAACCTCCTTCTCCACCGCCTCAAGACAACACCAACAACAATGAAGAAGAGGAAGATGAAGATGATGAGGAAGCTGAGCCACAACATCAACAAAAGCTATCCCGAGTTCGAGCAAGAGTCAAGAAGAATCATCCCGTGGAACAAATGATGAACGACATCAACTCCGGGAGAATTACTCGCTCTAAAACTCGCTTAGCTAACTTTTGTGAGCATTACTCATTTATCTCTAGTATTGAACCTATGAAGGTAGAAGAAGCACTTGATGACCCGGATTGGGTGAACGCTATGCACGAAGAACTACACAACTTCGAGAGGAACAAGGTATGGACTTTGGTAGAGAAGCCCAACGATGATCAAAACATCATTGGAACCAAATGGGTGTTTCGGAACAAGCAAGATGAAGATGGACAAGTCATCCGCAACAAGGCTCGTCTCGTAGCTCAAGGTTACACACAAGTCGAAGGTATGGACTATGGTGAGACCTATGCCCCCGTTGCTAGACTTGAGTCCATTCGCATTCTTCTTGCTTATGCCAATCATCATGATATTACTCTCTATCAAATGGACATCAAAAGTGCTTTCCTAAATGGTGAAATTGAGGAGGAAGTATTTGTAAAACAACCTCCCGGTTTTGTGAATCCCAAAAAGCCTAATCATGTTTACAAGTTGCATAAAGCTCTTTATGGTCTTAAACAAGCTCCTAGAGCTTGGTACAAATGCTTAACTAGGTTTCTTCTTGAAAAAGGCTTTGAGATTGGAAAGATAGACTCAACGCTGTTCACGAAAAGGGTTAATGGTGAACTATTTGTGTGCCAAATATATGTTGATGATATTATCTTTGGTTCAACTAACCCCCATTTTAGCAAGAAGTTTGGACAGCTCATGTCGGAGAAGTATGAAATGTCCATGATGTGTGAACTCAAATTCTTCCTTGGGTTGCAAATCAAGCAATCTAAGGAGGGTACATTTGTCTCACAAACAAAGTACACCAAGGATCTCTTCAAGAAGTTCAACATGCAAGAAAGCAAAGGTATGAGTACCCCCATGCCTACTAGTGGACATAATGACTTGAATAAAGATGGAGAACCCGTTGATCAAAGGGTTTACCGTTCTATGATTGGTTCTCTACTATATCTTTGTGCTTCTCGTCCTGACATAATGTTGAGTGTATGTATGTGTGCGCGATATCAAGCAGCCCCTAAAGAATGTCATCTTAAAGCTGTTAAAAGGATAGTGAGATACTTGATACACACACCAAACTTTGGCATTTGGTATCCTAAGAGAGCTTCTTTCGATCTTGTTGGCTATTCCGACTCGGACTATGCCGGTGACAAGGTTGATAGAAAGTCAACTTCGGGTACTTGTCAATTCCTTGGTCGATCCCTTGTATCTTGGTCCTCCAAGAAACAAAATTTGGTATCATTATCCACTGCCGAAGCAGAATATATTGCTGCTGGTTCGTGTTGTGCTCAATTACTATGGATGACACAAACGCTTAAGGATTATGGGATACATGTGAGACGTGTTCCCTTGCTTTGTGACAATGAGAGTGCAATCAAGATTGGACACAATCCTGTGCAACACTCTCGAACAAAGCATATTGAAGTTCGTCACCATTTTATTCGTGATCATATTGCCAAGGGTGATATTAATCTTAAGCATGTTCGTACTGACAAACAACTTGCTGATATCTTTACAAAACCTCTTGATGAGAAAGTGTTTTGCCGCTTAAGGAGTGAGTTGAATATCATTGATGCTTCAAACTTGGAGTGAGAACTCCATTGATGCATGCAAGGCATGAGCTCTCTCGACTAATCCTTGATATTTCTCTTATGATGATGATCATATGTCTTGGACACATTTGCCTCCTTGTATTGCATCTAACTCCTTCCAGGTATTTGGATGATCTACATTTCACAAGATTACCACACACTCAAATCTTGAGTAATCTTGTCATTGACCAAGTATCTAGCCCTTTGGGATGTTGAGTTCAAGGAACAAAATTCCACATATCCTTTTTGACACCTTATACATCTAGTATTTCACTCTTGTCATCTTGGATATTCTCGAGTATTTCCTTGCTTGCCTAACCCATGTAGGAAGATAAACTACACAAGTAGAAATGGCGCTCCAACTTCACATTCAATGAGCACCTACATCAAGCTTACCTACATGAGCAAAGCATCAACAAGCCCAAGGTATGTTCTTCACATCTTTAAGAAGCTTTACTCAAAGTCATGAGTACAAGCATCTTCATAAGATGTGATCACATCAAATGCTTAATCGAAGAATGGCAACCCCATTTTGAGCTTAAACGATGAGTATGACCTATGATCAAATGTCCTCATTTGACTCCTAAGTCAATATACTCAAACATAGGTGACTTTGTCGCCGACCTTTATCTAGATGAAGTACATATGCTTTTGGAGTCTTTCTGTTTTCTCTTATGTTCTCTCATTGAGTTTTTCTTAAAAAAAAAAAAACTTCATCTAGGAATCTTTTTTATTTCTTTTCTTATGTTTCTTTGTGAATATCCTTCTGGACATCTTTTTATGGCTCTGATCAATTCCTTGAAAATCTTTTACAAATTCATTGCAAAACCTTTGAAACATCCCTCGCAGAGTGAGCTGGATTATTTCTGTGTCTCCTTGGAATTATCTTCCAGGACATCAACTTCTGCAGCTCCACTCAGACTTAAATCTTAAAGAGGGAGAGGACTCAAATTTGGACTCAAATTGTTTCTCTATGAATGTTCTTATTTGCCCTGTTGTGATTCTTAAGGATCCCACTTCTTTCTTTCTTTCTCTCTTTCCATCTTTCCTGTCCTACCTAGTTTGCTGTCCTTTTCGGCACTTGATGTCAAAGGGGGAGAGGACTTAGGGGGAGTAGGGGGAGTAGGGGAGAAGAGAAGACTTAGGGGAAGAAGAAAAGCAATCTTATCTTAAGGGGGAGAGAATCACATCAAAGCTTTGTCGTGTTTTACATTGGACATTACAATTGGCATCATTCTTTTGATTTTGCTTTTTCCATCACACCCCTTGTTCACAATTGGTATCTTATGGAAAGCAAAATCTCTCAGAACTCATTGAAAATCTTTTAGTTTCGGAGACATGTTTGCTGATTCAAGCTTGTGCTCAATATGAGACACTCTTTATACATGTCCTCCCTGGCTTGGTACTCTTGATGTTCTTGCAATTGGTTGAAGGAATACTCTTGTGTTATCTAACCTTGTTTTCTCAAGTTTATCCCTTCAGGTACAATGCCAAGGAACCTCAAGGTAAGTATATGCATCTTGCAGAGTGTGCATGATGGTGACTTGCTTGTAAATACTTGTTTGCAAGAAATCACCATGCACATATGCATTATCACTCACTTCCTTTTCTTCTGCTCTGATGCATATAGCCAAGCTGCATGTAGCACATCTTGCTTATCTCTCTTGTGTGCTTGTGGTAGTCCAAAACCATAATCTATGAAAATCTTGCACACTTGTAGGGGGAGCCTGTGTACTACATGCTTGTCAAAGCTTTCGTGATAATTCTGTATTTCTTTCAATAAGCTTTGATGTTTTGTTTAGTACAATTTTAGTGTGTTGCCATCAATTACCAAAAAGGGGGAGATTGAAAGCACATTTGCTCCCTGGGTGGTTTTGGTAATTAATGACAACATACTTTGTGGTTGGACTAATGCTTTTATCAAGTATGTTTCAGGAAATCCAATCACATTGGCTATGGCAAGATAACTGAAGAAGTGGACCCCTCAAATGCTAAGGCAAGCATTGGCAAAAGCTCAAGACTCCATTTTTGGTTTAGTGATCAAAGATCACATTGAGTCCATAGGAAAAGCCAATACTATTAAAAGGGGATGAGGTTGTGTTGATGATCTGGTTGCTCAAGTGCTTAGTGATTTATCTCCTTCAGCTATCAGCACCTTTCACCACTACACACACTCATAAGTAATCTCGGACAAACCGATTCTTCCAACTCAGTCCCACCGAGATGAACCACTTCTGCCATATTCCAAACCCTAGAAAAATCGGTCTTACCGAGTTTGAGATCGGTCTCACCGAATCTGAACTGCCAACCTTCTGTAACCATTTCACATCATTTCGGAATAACCGAGTTTGTCTTATCGGTCTCACCGAAATGGGCAAGCTTCTGTCTTGGCTCAAATCGGTCTCACCGATAATTCATTTTCGGTCTCACCGATTCTGGCATGTTCCTGCTCTTTCTCAAATCGGTCCAACCGAGTTTTCTTTCTCGGTCTCACCGAAAACTCCAACGTTCATATCAGATACACTTTCGGTCCCACCGAGATGGTATTTTCGGTCCCACCGAAAATCCCAACGTTCACTATATTTGAACTTTCGGTCTGACCGAGTTTTCACTTCGGTCTCACCGAGATTGGTCAAATGTGTGTGTAACGGTTGGATTTTGTGTGGAGGCTATATATACCCCTCCACCCCCTCTTCATTCGGAGGAGAGCCATCAGAAAGTACCACCACTTCTACCATACACTTTCTGAGAAGTGAACCACCTACCCTTGTGTTGAGATCAAGTCATTCCATTCCTACCATATGAAACTTGATTTCTAGCCTTCCCAAGTTGCTTTCCACTCAAACCTTTCTTCCACCACAGCCTTATCAGTGAGGAGAGTTGAGTGTTGGGGAGATTATCATTTGAAGCACAAGAGCAAGGAGTTCATCACCATCAACACCGTCTATTACCTTTTGGGGGGTGGTGCCTCCTAGATTGGTTAGGTGTCGCTTGGGAGCCTCCGTCTTTGAGATGTGGAGTTGAACCAAGAAGTTTGTAAGGGCAAGGAGATCGCCTACTTCGTGAAGATCTACCCCGAGTAAGGCTAGTCCTCCGTGGGCGTAGGCCATGATGGAATAGACAAGGTTGCTTCTTCGTGGACCCTTCGTGGGTGGAGCCCTCCGTGGACTCGCGCAGCCGTTACCCTCCGTGGGTTGAAGTCTCCATCAACGTGGATGTACGATAGCACCACCTATCGGAACCACGACAAAAATCTCCGTGTCACCAAACTGCGTTTGATCTTCTCCACCTCTCTTTACTATATATGCAATTTACTTTCCGCTGCCCATACTCTAGAATTGCATGTGTAGTGTGTTACTTGATATAATCTTAATTGTGAAACTGCCCAAAACTTTGCATACTCAAAAGGCAGATTTTTTATATTGTCAAGTAGTCTAATCACCCCCCCCCTCTAGACATACTTCTTCGATCCTACAGCTACCCTATCCACGGTCTGGGTGCAGATTCGCGGGCCTCCCGCGCCGGCTCGTGACGAGGGTGTCCTTCGTGGCTTGTCCTGCTTGTTGGGAAAGTTTGTGGCGGTCGACAGCGCCTCTCTTCCCAAGGGCCCTGCTGTGCGGATGCAGATCAAGTCCCCCGACCCCTCGAAGCTCCGGACGACGATCCGGGTGTTCTTCACTGACGTTGGCTACGACCTGCTCGTCTCCATTCAGGTTGGGACTCCCTCTGATCCCCTCAACCCGATGGCGGGAGGTGGCGCCGCTCCAGGTCCAGATGGGGGGGCTGATGCTCAGGGCTCCCCCCGAGGCCCTCGTCGCCATTCTCTCCGCTCTGAGGCCTCTAACGACGACTCGACCGACTCTGGGGATGACGTTCCTCTTGCTGGCTCCTCTCACCCCTCAACCAATCACAGCGTGGGTCTGGGCTCCTTCGACGCCGATCAGGGGGACGAGTCTTAGGACATTGCGACAATCGCGGCCATGCTCGACAAGGCTGCCATCCTCCCCCCTGGCGCCACCCTCCCTCCTCCATTCCTCCCTCTGTTGTCCGTGTCGGAGGAGGAGGGGAGTGAGGTCATCCGGGGCAGCATGGAGGTTCGCTCTCTATCCTCCCCTCGGCTGGTGTCTCCGGCGGCAGGCCGGGAGGACTTCTCGGTACCGACGCTTCCGCAGTCTCTAGCGGTCCCGCCTCCTCCCCCGTACTCCAGGGCCCCCCAGGTCCCGGGGCCGCCCTCGCTCGACCTCTACCCCGGTGTCGTCTGCCCGGAAGAGTTCTAGGCTCGGGGCGGCGACGTGGCTATCCGGGGCTCCCCGAACACGATGGAGAATGCTTCGCAACGCGCCGCCATCCGTAACCTCGACACAGGTCCGTCTGATTCTCAGGTCCCTCGCTCTAATTCCGATGATATTTGTGATGTGTCCTTCTCCGCTCTTGCTAGGGTTCCTCTTGGTTACCTTGCCAAGGTAGCGGCTGATTCGGCTATTGTTTTCCGTGGCGAGAAGGGCCCGGCCCTTGAGCAGCTTGCGTCCCTCCAGGCCAAAGAGATCCTGGAGGGCCACCTCGCAGCCACTAGGGCTCGCGAGGCGGCAGCAGC
Organism: Secale cereale; assembly: GCA_902687465.1. Taxonomy (NCBI): domain Eukaryota; kingdom Viridiplantae; phylum Streptophyta; class Magnoliopsida; order Poales; family Poaceae; genus Secale; species Secale cereale. The sequence continues at coordinate 10,813,659 of LR738716.1, forward strand.
TGCGGAGGCCCCCACTCCACCTCGCTGTCCTCGAGGTCGAGACTCCCCTGAGGCCGACCCAGGCGAGGTTCTTGGCCGGACTCGGTCTTGTACTGCTCAACTACGCCGTGCTCTTAGTGCTGCCTCCATAGTTGGGTCCAGGGAGGACCCGTTAGGCGAGTGATCATGCGCGCTATATTTTGGAACTTGCGGGGCTTCGGCCATGATGGCCGCCGCAGGCAGCTCATAGAATACATGCGTGAGGAAGCCATAGAGGTGGTGGCGATCCAAGAGACAATGCTCACTTAATTCTCTCTTGTGGAACTTGAGCGTCTTAGTAGACACCTTTTCACCTGGCACTGGTTGCCATCTAGTGGGGTGACAGGTCACTCCGGTGGCATCCTTTTAGGTGTGAAGGATGCCACCTATGAGGTGGGCTCCATGGACCGTTGAGCCCACTTTGTTAGTATGGAAGTCTGGGAACGCGATGTGAACTTCAAATGGGAGATCATCGTGGTTTATGGTCCGGCCGATCACCGTCGGTCTGCCCCTTTCTTGGTGGAACTTCATGTCAATATCTCCTCCGCGACCCTCCCGGTCGTGGTTGCAGGCGACTTCAACCTCCTTCGGTTCGCCGAGGAGAAGAATAACTCACGGGTTGACATGGCGGAGATGCGTCGTTTCAATGACTGGGTTGCGGATCTGGCTCTCCTCGAGCTAGACAAGGTCGGGGCGAGATTTACCTGGACTAATAGACAGGTTTCCCCGACCCTTAGTGTGCTTGATCGGGTGTTTGTCTCCCCCGACTTGGAACTCTAGTTCCCTTTGGCATCTCTCCAGTCTATTACCCATATTGGGTCTGACCACATTCCTCTTCTCTTAGCTTCTATGGATGTACGACTGCGCCCTCCCCTGCGGTTCCGTTTCGAGAACTTCTGGCTCCGGCAACCAGGCTTTGTGGAAGCCATCCAGACCCACTGGGTCTCAGCTCGTGCCGAGCCCCATAGGCAGATGTCGATCCTCGATGAATGGCATCATTTGTCCAAACGATCCCGACAGTTCATGAAGGGATGAGGGGCGAACATTGGGAGGGACCTTCGGATTCAGAAGGCATCCCTCCTCGAGGAGATCCGGGACCTTGACCTCCGTGGAGATATCGCAGGGATCTCCGCTGAGGAATGGATGCATGGATATAATTTGGAGGATTCCCTCATGGAGATTTACTCTAAGGAGGAAGAGTTTTGGCACCAACGCGGCTCCATTAACTGTGTGCTATTTGGGGATGCCAACCCTGCTTACTTCCAAGCCATCGCTAAAAGCCGTAGGAGACGTTGTTACATCCCCCTCCTTTGGGAGGGCGGACAGTTGTTTCAGGACCCTCGGGCTATCCGCCTGCTAGTTGGCGACTTCTACAAGTCACTATTTCAGGGACGACCGCGAAATGGTGTGGCCCTTGCCGACCACATCTGGTCGCGCGACCAACAGATTTCCCCCGAGGAAAATGCGACCCTGCTTGCCCTCTTCGATGCCGTGGAAGTTGAGACCTTTGCCAAAGCCATGAACCCGACCTCGGCCCCAGGCCCCGATGGCTTGCCGGTGTGGTTTTTACAGGCTTTTTGGCCGATGGTCAAGGATATCATCCTTGATATTTTCAGCGAGTTTTCTCAGGGAACCTTAGACTTGTCCCGGCTTAACTACGGGATTATCTCCTTGATTCCCAAGGTGCCGGGTGCGGCGAACATTAGACAATTCTGCCCTATCACAGTCCTCAATGTGATATTTTGGATCCTCACGAAAGGGTACGCCACTAGGGCTGCCCTTATTGCTCCCCGGATTCATCATCCGAACCAGTTGGCCTTCACGAAAGGGAGATATATCTTGGATGGGATCCTTGCCATCCATGAGATTATCCATGAGGTTAAGAGCAAACACCTCCGTCCGGTGTTCTTCAAGATCGATTTCCAGAAAGCTTATGATACCATTCACTAGTCCTTCCTTCGGGAAGTGTTGCTTAAGCGTGGCTTTGACCCTCGCTGAGTGGCCCGGGTGATGCAATTAGTGACGAGTGGGCGGACGTCTGTAAACATAAATGGGGAGGTTGGTCCATACTTCACGACTGGCCAAGGGGTCCGACAGGGAGACCCGATCTCCCCATTTCTCTTCAACCTTGTGGTTGATGCCCTCGCCTCGATACTGGACTTGGCCAAGCACGCGGGTCACATTAGGGGGATTTGCCCCCATCCAGGGGCCAATGGGGGTTTGACCCATCTCCAATATGCGGATGACACCATTATGATGGTGGAAGGGTCGGACGAAGATATCCAGAACCTCAAATTCCTCCTCCTCTGCTTCCAGGAAATGTCGGGCCTCAAAATAAACTTTGCCAAGAGCGAGGTAATGGTCTTGGGATATTCTCAAGGGGAGGCCCAGCGGATTGCCAACCGTTTGAACTGCCGCTTGGGGTCCTTCCCGATGACCTATCTTGCCTTGCCCCTTAGTGACACATGGCTCCTGGAGAAGGACTTCCGTCCAATAATCGCCAAGCTCCAACCTAGAATGGAACCTTGGCAAGGGAGATGGATGTCCAAAGCCGCTCGAGTGATTCTGATGAACTCCTCCCTTATTAGCCTATTGATGTATATCATGGAATCCTATAGTCTACATGAATCCCTGCATCATGAAGTTACCAAACTACTCTCCCGATTCTTTTGGGCGGGCGAGAACAATAAACAAAAGTACCATATGGTCAACTGGTCTGAGATCTGTAAACCGAAGGACCAGAGCGGCTTGGGGTTATTTCCTCCAAGCGAATGAATATTGCCCTCCTGTCCAAATGGCTTTGGCGGATCGAGACTGAGGAGGGTGGCCTGTGGCTTCAGATTATCCGTGGGAAGTACCTTCACGGGCAACCGCTAGCGTTCGCAACTAGGTCTGGAGGTTCCCAATTCTGGCAATCGGTGATCCCTCTGTTACTAGTCCTGCGCATTGGGACTTCCATCCAGATAGGCTTCGGTGCGCACTACTAGGAAAAGGGCTATAGATGGAATTGATACTAATGGTGCACCAGACAAGCAGTGCGCCATTAGTATATAGTAATGGCGCACCAACAACAGATACGCCATTAGAGTTCAAACTACTAATGGCGCACCAGGCCCAGAGTGCGCCATTAGTATCAAAAAGTTTTTTTTTGAACTAGCGCGCCTGTCCAAACATACTAATGGCGCATCGAGACGAAGTGCGCCATTACTAGTTGTAACTAGTAATGGCGCACCAGCAGTAAAGTGCGCCATTAATGTTCTTTTTTTATGATATTTTTTATTCTTTTTTTTACAAAACTACTAATGGCGCACTGCCCCAGAGTGCGCCATTACTAGTTTAAACTAGTAATGGCACACTGTGCGACAGTGCGCCATTAGTATGTTAATTTTTTTTTTTTTTGCAAAACTAGTAATGGCGCACCTACTATAAATGCGCCATTAGTAACCTTGATTACTAATGGCGCATTTATAGTGGGTGCGCCATTAGTAAGTGGGCAGCAACAAGATATTTTGGACAGCCTCTCCTACCCACACTCACTTTCTCCCCCACTTCATTCTCTCCACCTCCTCTCCTCTCGGGTCCCTCCGATTTTTCACCTCATTTCCACCATATATTCATTCAAATTAAGTGGTTAAATTACCTTGTTTTGATAGGTAAGTAAGGGGGGAAGCTATATTTATGTTGTTCTCCATACAACAATGTGCACATGCACTTTTTATGGCCTAGCTAGATCTATGTATGTTTGTTGTGTTGCATATGTGTTTGTGTTTGGAGGTGTACCGGTATTTGGAATGCGATAGTTGCCAATATTTTCCCGGAATGTTGATTCATTTCCGTTTCGGTGAGAATTTTGGCATTAAGCATTCTTTTTTGTCCTATTTTTAGGGAAAGTCATGGCAAATTTTTTCTTGGTTCTAAAATATCGTTTTGCTCTACCCCGCAGGCGACCATGGTGCGCACGATGACCGAAGGCATCGTGAATAGGTTTTTGAGGTCCGCGAAGGCCGAGAGGCTTCAAAAGAACGAGACGGAGATAAGATGTCCGTGTCGAAGATGCAAGCTGAAGAGCCTTATTGCGGACCCGGATTCCGGGCAGGTGCGGGACCACCTGCTCTTGCGTGGTTTCATGGATGGCTATCGGTGGCAAGGTGATGAAGATGACTACGAAGTCGTCCATGGGGGCCGGGCAAGAAATGAGGAAGGGCAGCAAGACAACCACCGCGGCTCGGGCGGGCGAGAAGACCAAGAATCCCCAGGAGATGATCACGACGGTGATGTTGTACACAGTCATCATGTAGAAGATGCAGGACATGATGATGAGGAAGATGCCGGAGCAGACGACGGGCATGATCATGAAGATGATGATGCCGGCGGAGCAGACGACGCTGGTCCATTGATGGGCTGGGTGCAGGACCCTCATATTCAAGAGCTGCTTCTCAAGCAGACCGATAACGCAAGAGCTGCCCCCGAGAGAAAGCCAAGATGGATCAACATGAGTTAGACGCGGTTACTCCATTGTATGAAGGATGCAGGCCCGAGGATACCCGCCTAAAAGTAACGCTCATGGCTCTGGAGATGAAGGTAAAACACAAAATGACCGACGCATGCTTCAACGAGAACATGTCATTCTGGCACGAACGTCTTCCCAAGGGGAACAAGTGCCCCACCAGTTTGGAGGAGGCGAAGAAAATCATGTGTCCTCTGGATTTACCGCACGTGAAATACCATGTGTGCATGAACAATTGCATCATTTATCGGGACGAGCACGCGGAGTCTACCATATGTTCGGTGTGCGGCGTCACTCGATACAAGAAGAGGAAGAAAGCTCCTCGAAAAGTGGTGTGGTACTTTCCGATCACTCCTCGTCTGCAGCGGTATTTCGCGGACCCTAAGGTAGCAAAGCTCCTGCGTTGGCACACGGATAGGGAGGAGAAGAAGCGAGAAGATGACGCAAATGATCCGGAGATAAATAAAAAAGACAAGATGCTGAGTCACACTAAGGATGCGAGCCAGTGGCAAGCGTTGAACTTCGAAGACCTAGAATTTGGGAACGATCCAAGGAACATCATGCTGGGCGCAAGCACCGATGGAGTCAATCCGTTTGGCAGCCAGAGAAGCACACATAGCACCTGGCCTGTGTTTGTGTGGATGTACAACCTTCCCCCCTGGTTGTGCATGAAGAGGAAGTACATTCACATGAGTATGCTAATTGAAGGACCGAAACAACCAGGGAATGACATCAATCTGTATCTGGGGCTGCTGAAAGAGGAGCTAGACACGCTGTGGAAAACGCCAGCCAATACGTGGGCCGCCGCAAAGAAAGAATATTTCCCTATGAGAGCCGCGCTGCTCACGACGGTGCACGACTATCTCGGTTACGGATATGTCGCGGGGCAGGTGGTCCACGGATGTTCTGGATGCGTCAGGTGCATGGATGACACAACGTATCGCCAGCTAGATAGAGATCCCGGGTCTTCGAAAACCGTGTTCATGGGACATCGAAGGTGGCTTCGCGATGATGACCTATGGAGAAAACGCAAGGATCTGTTCGATGGTGAAACCGAACCCCGAGGACGGCCGCGTACGAGGAGCGGCGAGGAAATAGACGAGCTGTTGAAAAATTGGAAAGATTGCCCACTGCCGGGAAAGAAGCAAAAGGCGCCAGAGCCGGGAAAGAAGCGAAAGGCGCCAGAGCCGCTGCTGAAGGTATGGAAAACGAGGTCTGTTTTCTGGGACTGGCCGTACTGGAAGATCCACCGTGTGCCTCACAGCCTTGATGTAATGCATATCACGAAGAACGTGTGCGAGAGTCTGCTTGGTACCCTGCTCAACATGCCAGAGAGGACCAAAGATGGGCCGAAAGCAAGGGCAGACTTGAAATCAATGGGCATCAGGCAGGAGCTTCACGCTATATATGATGATCATGATGATGATGATGATGATGATGAGGCGAAGCAGGACACGGAAAGTCGTCGCAAAGGCAAAAAGGCCAAGAAGACCGGAAATGACTACCCTCCCGCGTGCTTCACTCTAAGTCAGGAGGAGATCGAGCAGTTTTTCACCTGCCTCGTAGGAGTACAACTTCCTTACGGTTACGCGGGGAAGATAAGCAGATACCTAGACCGGGCGAAGCTGAAGTTCAGCGGGATGAAGTCTCACGACTGTCACGTGCTGATGACGCAGATACTTCCAGTTGATTTCCGTGGTATCATGGACGCGCACGTCCGTGAAACCCTATTTGGCCTATGCAACTTTTTCGACGTCATCTCTCAGAAGTCTGTTGGCGTGAGGCAACTCAGAAGGCTACAGGAAGAGATCGTGGTGATACTATGCGAGCTTGAGATGTACTTCCCGCCCGCATTCTTCGACGTTATGGTGCATCTGCTGGTCCATATCGTGGACGATATCATCCAACTCGGGCCGACGTTCCTGCACAGCATGATGCCGTTCGAAAGGATGAATGGTGTCATCAAAGGATACGTTCGCAACATGTCACGTCCAGAGGGAAGCATAGCCAGGGGCTTTCTGACCGAAGAGTGCATCTCCTACTGCACGAATTATCTAGGCATCGAGAACCCAGTTGGTCTGCCCGTCAACAGGTACCTCGGCAGGCTCGCTGGATGGGGTCACCGTGAGGGTCGCCGCGAAATGCATGTCGACTTTGAGGGTCGACTCGCCGACTTTGAAAGAGCAAACCTAGTCGCGCTACAACACATAGACGTGGTCGATCCTTGGGTGGTTCAGCACAAAACCTTTATTGAGAAGACGTACAATGACCGAGGCCAACAGAGGACGGACGGAGATATAATCAAAGAGCACAACTCATGTTTCACGCGTTGGTTCAAGCAGAAGCTTCTGTCGTACCCTTTACATGATGATTCTTCCACGGAAGAACAACTCATATTCGCCTTGTCACAGGGCACCGAGCACAACCTGATGACCTATGAGGCGTACGATATCAACAGCTACACATTCTACACCGAGGCCAAGGACATGAAGAGCGATGGTTATCAGAACTCCGGGGTAATGATGGAATCCTACACCGGTAATGACAAAGACAGATACTACGGAAGGATCGAGGAGATCTAGAGAGAAGGTCCCGATGTTCCGTGTCAGATGGGCCAAGAGCGTCCTAAAAGAAGACCGGTATTTCACCACCATGGTTATACCCGAAGCCAAATCCAAGACCGCGGGCGCAAACGTCATCGCGAAAAATGAGCCATGGGTACTGGCTTCCCAAGTTGACCAATGCTTCTTCATTACTGATCCGTCAAAGCCCAGTCGTGTTGTCGTGAGGAGAGGCAAAAGGAAGATCATCAAAATGGATGGAGTAGCCAATGAGCAAGACTTCGACAAGTACGGCGACCCGAGGATCGAACATGACGACGATGATGAAGTAGCAGCTTACACCACAAGAAGAAGCAGGACCACCCTACCTAAAGGACGACCGTTCCACAGAAGAACTCCATTTGCGAAAAAGAAGGGCAAGAAGATTGTGAACAGATAGCTAGCTAAGATCGTTTGTATTTAAATCGTAGCCTTCATTTCTCGATTGTATTTCATGGGCACTTTTTGAACTATCATGAATATTTTTAAATTTCATGGACACTCGATCTCGATCCCCCTCGTCGCCGAGCACCCCCCGGTCCACCGGCCGCCGCCGCCGACCCCCCGCACACCCTCCCCTACTCAACCGCCGCCGCCGACCCCCCGTACCCCTCCCCTACTCAACCGCCGCCGCCGACCCCCC
>LR738716.1:10831457-10843509 GCA_902687465.1 Secale cereale
TAACCTTCATCGATAAGTTTGGAACAAAATATATATCAGGCTAGCATGCATGCTTTTATCCCAAGGTGGTACAATTGGGTTCATCTTGGCCGTTTTATATAGCCTCCGCTCATATTTCATGTCCTGCTTCATTCTACTGCAACTCACGCACTAGTGCAGAACCGGGCAATAGCACCGGTTCATAAGGCCCTTTAGTGCCGGTTACATAACCGGCACTAAAGTGTGGGCACTAAAGCCCCCCCCCCCCTTAGTACCGGTTCAGCACAAACCGGTGCTAAAGGGCAACCACGTGGTACGAGCCAGCTCCGGGGGCTGGGAGCCCTTTAGTACCGGTTGGTAAAACCAACCGATACTACAAGGTTTGGGGGGTTTTTGGTTTTGTGATTTCTTTTTCATTCAATTTTGTGTTTTCCATTTAATTCTTTTTCGTTTGCTGGTATTTAACGATACTACACATTGTACACGTTATGCATATATATATATATATATATATATATATATATATATATATATATATATATATATATATATATATATATATATATATATATATATATATATATATAGAATTTCTAGTAGAACCAATCATATATATATCATCAAATGTCTCACAAACCATCAATTCACACATACACACATGTATAGCTATATACAATTTCTCCTACATGTTGCCTTCGGAGCCAGTGGCATTAGCCTAATTGGTGCCTTCGGAGCACGATGACAATTGGAAGTGGTTCATGGGGGCGATAGCGGGTAATGGTATTCTCCCTTCGGATCTATGACCTGGTCGAGCAAAAATCCCGCTATTTCCTCTTGAAGTGCTTGTATGCGCTCCGTTTCTAGGAGCTTGTCCCGCACCTCTTTGAACTGTTAAGAAGGAGATCAATATGCATGTTTATTAGTTGTGTGACTAGATATCGATAATGGTTTAAAAATTGTGAATAGTATTCTGACAAACGTACCCATTCCTGTCTTTGAGATCTGCTCCTTCCGGACGCCATCATGCGAATGTTCTCGCAAACGCGGTATGCACACAGATTAGTCCCCTGCGCCTGCTTCAGGGCCTTTACGAGAATGGAATTTGATCAGATAATAATTAATCAAGCATGATAATTAAAGAGATAATGGCAGCTAGCTAGCTAGCTAGTACTACTTAATTACTTACCTTGGGTCGAAACCATCGCAGTTTTTGTTTCCATTCGCCTGGAGTGACGCTGATGAACATTGCCCAAGCCCTGCCCGCCGATAAAGAAAATGAATAAATGGGTTATTAAATAGTTCATATCAGGAAATGACGAACTAAATAGGCCGAGATATATAGTTAATAATGATTGAAATTACCTGTTGACTATCCCAAACAAGATGGTGTAGTCAGTGTGTTTTTTAAGTAGTGAGTCGAGTACTTCAACTGTTCCAGCGTCAACTTTAATAATACACAAGATCCAGTGAAATCTGCATGCACACACGTTTGGATGTCTTAATTAAGCGGACATATGTAAGCAAAAACATGTAGCTAGCTAGTAGGCAAAAACAGAGAATTTGTAGTACAAGACAGTGTGACTCACTGGAAGTTGTAAGGAAGTAGTATATCTTCATTGTATTTGAGGCACTTCAAGAACTCTAGCATGCTGTCCTCTACATGCTTTTCATAATATGCATTTATTTTCCATGTGTATTCATTAACGGTGTTTGGGTCAATGAACCCAATGCCATAGCGTCCACCTTTTTTCATTTCATACATCTTCATCCTGCATAATACCACAGAAAAGAATATAGTGAGGATAATTACAGGTAATGATTGATCAAAAGGATCACTACAGCTAGCTTGAGACTTAAATTACAGAAAGAAATCACTTACAGACAATAGCAACTGACGATAGATTTGTCGAGTGCGTCTTGATTGTATAACTGAAACAGTTCATTATACTCAACGGACACAACGTTCTCATGGTAGTAATGATCCTTCTTGACTTCCACCACGAGGGACTCTCGATTGGAACTCTTGGTAATGTCCATGTACCATTGATGCAATTCATACATTCTCGTTGGGAGCTTCTTGACCTCGTCTGGCTTGACCAAAGGTTCGCCTCGGACATATTTCCGTTTTATTTCCTCCTCTGTAAGCACAGGCATGGGCTCGATCTCGAGGAGTTGTCCAACGATGATGTTGAGCATTTCAGCCTGCGTTATATGCTCCTCGGTTATTACCACATTGCCCTCCCCGGGAACGTAAACTGTTTGCCCACAATAATATTGGGCGCGCGTACTCTCACGTGTTGTTGGCACAACAAGCGAGGGGATCGATTGCGTCCCCTGTTCTCCCAGCTGGGGAACAGTTTTCCCGCTTTTTTGAAAGCTGCTTGTTGTTTGCTCGAGCTCGAGCTCGCCTCCTTCTGTAGACATGCTCGATTTAACTTCCTGATGTGGCGCTCATAGTCTGTGTCCATTGGCTTGGGAGCTGGTGGTTGAGCCATACGAACGAAGTGGTCAATATTTTCCTCAGGCACTTTCCCCTTGGCGGCGGTGGCGGTATTGGTCCAAAATGGGCGTCCACTTCTGCCCGCACTATGGCCTTGGTTTGCTCCTCGGTCCTGTCATAAGCCCTCTGAGGAGGATCAGTGAGGCTTGGACCATATTTATATCGCTTGCCACCGCCTGTACTTCCTGTACTGCCTCAACTCGTACCGCTACGCACCATTGCTGCGGGGTGTCTCTTTTGCGATTGCTGAGGAGACGGCTGACGGGGCTGAGTTGGACGAGGAGAAGTGGCCTGAAGCTGTGTCGGACTTGAAGGAGGAGTGGCCTAAAGTTGTGCCAGACTTGGAGGAGGAGTGGACGTCTGACGCTGTGTCGGACTTGGAGGAGGAGTGGCCTGACACTTTGCCAGACTTAGAGGAGGAGGAGTGGCCTGACGCATTGGTGGACTTGCAGGAGCGGGAGTCTGCTGACTTGATGGCGGACTTCGACGAGGAGTCGGCTGACGCAGTCTCGGTGGCCTTCGAAAGATGATGCAATCCTTTCTCCATAGGATGATATGATGTTTGGCCTCTCCGAGTGTGTGCTCCTCGTCACCTCTAGGAATGTCAAGCTCTAGCCCCGAATATTGTTCCACCACCTCATCAACCAAGACACGAGCATAGCCTGCTGGAATCGGGTTGCAATGGAAGGTTGCCTCGGGGGGATTTGTAAAAGCAAGGGCGTCTGCCACCTTCATGGATATGTTCTTCATTTTGAAGTGTAGCTCGCAGTTAGTGTTCTCAATGATGTCTTCCACGGGGTATCTATCCAGCATTACGTCGCCCGGGGCGGAACCCATGCTGCTTCTCGGCATGGATGGGGCGGTGGTATGCAATGCTGGATCATCCGCTAGCTGCTGCAGCTGCTGAGACCCCCTTTGCTGGCTAAGTGAGTCGATCTGCTCCTGCTGCCGCTGGAATTTGTTTGCCAAGTCCGCGTGCTTTGATTCTAGGCCTTGAAGGTGTTCATAGTCCATCTTCATCTACTCCTCCTCCATCTTCCTCTGCTTCTCCTCCGCAATCTTCCTTCTCGCACGGGTTCTGTAGTTGGCGTTCCAGTCCGAAAACCCCTCATACCACAGAATAGCGCCCTTGCCTCGTGTCCTTCCCGGGTGTTCAGGATTTCCCAGGGCACGCGTAAGCTCGTCGTTCTCTCTGTTGGGCTAGAAACACCCCCGTTCGAGCCTCTTCTATTGCAACAAGTAGCTTATCGTCGGCTCCTTTCAGACATGCCTTCGTCGAAACTTCGCCTGTCTTCGGGTCCAACTCCCCCCATGCGCATAGAACCAAGTCCTGCACCTGGGGGGCCAGCTCCTAGTAACCGGAGTGACACCTGCATCCTCCATCTCTTTCTCAAACTTATCCCACTTATGCATTGCCACCACGTAGCCACCTGGCCCTAGCTTATGGAACTTATCCTTTTTTCCGGCATTCTTCTTGTTTATTCTCGACGTTCCTTAGCTAATTCTGAATCCTTGAATTTCACGAAATCGTCCCAATGAGCACTTTGCTTCTCTAGTGTTCCCTCGAATACTGGAGTCTTCCTTCCTCCTTGACGTACTTGTCCCATTCACGATTCTTGTGGTTCTTGAATGCAACCGCCATCTTCCTAAGAGCAGCGTCCTTGACTTTCTGCACATCTGCTTCTGTGAAATGATCTGGTAGGGTGAAATGTTCCATGAGAGTATTCCAAAGCAGACTTTTTTGTTTGTCGTCGACAAAAGTAACATCTGGACGTGGCTTTGCTGGCTTTCTCCATTCTTGAAGGGAGATCGGGAGTTGGTCCTTCACAAGAACTCCGCACTGACGAACAAACTTGTCCGCAATCTTCTTAGGCGCTAATGGTTCGCCATTAGGTCTGATTGCCTCGATATTGTACTTTACGCCCTCCTTCAACAATTTGTTCGGGGCTCGTTTCGTCCTGTTGCCTGAAGATTTGCTCGATCCAGATGGCTGAAAGAAGAAAGATCGATTCGTTAATATATATTCAACTCATTTAAAACATGTGATGATCACCAGATGTGACACCCCGAGACCGGTGCGCCAGGTGTCAGCCAGTTATTTGTTGTCAGTGCCATGTCATCTGCTTGCGTGTCGCATCTTGCCATGTCATCATGTGTGTTGCATCAGCATGTTTTCAAAAGTTGCCTCCGCCCGAGCCCCCTCGTCCTTTCCGTTGTCCGTTCTGAGCCCAGACACACTTGCACGCGCCTGCGGTGCCTCTGAATATTTATTTTATAAGTGGCCAAAAAACGTTCTCGGAATGGGATGAAACTTTGCGTGTGCTCTTATTATAGTGTAGACAGGCCGCCTGCCAAATTTCATCGCATTCGGAGCTCGTTTAAAAGCCCAACGGATATTTATAGCGGCACTAGTCGCCGGTTATTTCGTCGGACGTTTTCGGTCTCCGAAAACCTCCGCGGGCCTCTTTCCCTTCTCTCCTCTCAGCCCTAAGCCCCTCTAACACAGCCCACTAGTTCCCTCTAGGCCCAGCCTAGTCCCTCTCTGCTTCGGAGCCGTCAGATCGCGATCCGGTGGCTCGAAACGGAGCTAAAATCCCCTAAACCTAGCCTCCTACCCTATATAAACAACCCCCTTCCTATTTTGGCATCCCTACCCTCTTCCCCTACCTCCTAGCAGCCTCCTCCTCGAAAACCGCGCCTCCAGCAGCTACCAGCCGCCTCCTCCTAGTTTTCCGGCGCCGGCCAGCCCTGAACTGCCACTTGGCAGCCTGCCAGTGATCAGCCGCCGCTGGAACAGCCTCCCTCGGCCACACCTTGGGCGCCACCTGTCCCCAGGCGCCTCCCCGCACGCGGCCCGCGTCAGGCCCGCCTCGGGCCCCGATCTGGGCCGAGGCCCGACCGCGCCGTCCGCCCCGCTGTGCCCGAGCGCCCGCGCCCCAGCGTTCGCTCCCCGCCGCCGCTTTGCTTCCCGCCGCCGGCCAGCTCACTCCGGCCGCGACGGATCTGAGGCCGCCGCTGCCCTGGTTGACCCCGCCGGCGTCCTTCCCGACCGTAGCTCCACCCCGACCCCTTTAGCTCGCCGCTGGCCGACTTCCAGCCAGATCCGGCGCCCTCCGGCCGGCCACCGCCCGGAGACCTCGCCGTCGACCGCCTTCGGCCAGGATCCGGCGAGATCCGGCCGGAGGAGCACTCACAGCGCCCGAGCTCCCCTCATCGCCAGCGTTGCCAGCCGCGTTGACCGCCCCTCGAGCCACTGCCAGGCGGGCCCGGCCGCCGCTGCCGACGGACACGTCCGATTGGCGACGGACATGTCCGCCCCTCTCTTTGTCCGCGGGCCCCGTTCGTCAGAAGTGTCCGCTGCCTCTAGACAATGTCCGTTTCTCTTGGGTAGTTTTCTTCTAAGTCCCTAAAAGTGCATATTATGTTGCTATGTTTGCATGGTGATAACTTTTTGTGTGCTTATCCGTTTTGAGTGAATGATATGTCAAAATGATCGTGGTGATATGCTCTACACTTTGTTCCATTGTGCCATGCTTGTTTGACTTCATCTAGATGCTTAAATATCTGTTGCTATAGTGTACTTGATTTAAACTGCTGCTACTTGTTATTTTGTCGCCATGTTTGAGATATGATAACTTAGTGCATGTTTATCCAAATGATGCATATGATATGTCAAAATGTTTATCATGAGATGGTCTACATGTTGGTTGCTATAGCATGCATGTTAGAGTTCATATTGCCATGTTTATCTCTGTTGCAAAAATGCATGTGGCTGTTAGGTTTTGTAACTTGTTACGAGATGCCTAGTTGAGGAGCTCGTTGCTATTGTTGTGTTTGTCCCCATGTCACATGCCTAGATGTTTTAGATTCTCCATGATGTGTTCTTTGATGTGGTGCATTTAACTTTCCATGATATGCCTTATGTTGACTTAAACATGCTTGTAAACATGCTATGATAATGTTACTGTTTCAACACTTAGTGAAATTTCACTAAGTCTGGAATCTGTCATATCCTGATGCTATGTTTGCTTGCTGTCCTAGGCAAATCCATGTTAGTTTTGGGGTGGCCATTGATCATTCCCTTGTTGTACATGTTGTTGTCTATCCATTCATGCCTTCACTTGCTCATTTGGGTTGCTGTAGCTTATTTAATTCTTGCTCCCAAGTTGCTATAAAATATTACTGTCAGGTTTTTATTGTCATGATCAAAATGTTGTAGCTTGTTCCTATTGATCCATGCCTCCTATGGAGTTGCTCCAATGGAGTTGTTTGCTGCAGGATATGTCTACTTCATGTCCATGCTTGTTGTCACCAAGTTTGAGTGTTGTAGAGTATATATTTCTTGCTTCCAAGTTGCTATGTGGCTGTTAACTTCAGCTTGCTGTTATATATTGTTTCATGTGTATCTTTTAGACCCTTGCTCCGTTTTGGGTGTGCTTTCTATGAAACTTGTGTAATTTTGCATGTAGAATCATAATATCATTTTGTTTTCATGTTTGGAGTGAGTTTGCTTGATGTTTGGGTGCATCTTGCACCGTTGCCTTGTTGACTTGTTTTGCTCATATCTTCTAGGCCGTAGCTCCGAATTAAATAAATTTTATATGTAACTTGACTAGAATTTCGTGTAGATCATGATGGTGCATGTTAACTTGCTGTTTAACAACTTGAACATAAGGTTTGTTCAGAGCTGGACTATTTTCAAGTTATGGACATGAGGGCTTACCGGATTTGTCTTAAGTAGTTTCCGGCCTCATTTAAACTTGTTGACTTGTGTTGTTTTTGAGTGCTTCCTACCTTGCCATGTATTGCTTCATATATAGACTTGTTTTGCATTATACTTGCTTGAGCTTATTGTCATGTTTCTTGTGTTGTTTCTCTGTGCTTCCTACCTTGCCATGTAATGCTTCCTGTATAGACTTGTCATGCATCATACCTTGCCATGTATTGCATCATATATAGACTTGTGTTGTTTTACTGTGCTTCCTACCTTGCCATGTTGTGCTTCCTGTATAGACTTGTAGTGCATCCTATATAGAACTGTCTTGCATCATACTTGGTTGAGCATATTGTCATGTCTCATGTGGTGTGTTTACCGTATTGCTTGCTTCTTCTCGTTAGTGCTTGTTCCGTTGTGTCGTGAGGATTCGTTCGTCTACCCGTGGTTCTTTTTCAAGGCTTCTTCTTCGTCTTCTTCATGGATCCGTTCTTCTTCCTTGCGGGATCTCAGGCAAGATGACCATACCCTTGGATACCTTTACTATCATTGCCATGCTTAGTGTCTCGATGCTATCGTTATATGTCGCGCTACCCATCTTTATTGTCAGCCCCTCTCCTTGTTGCCATGAAACCTCTAAACTTTTGACACCCTCCTAGCAAAACCATTGTTTGGCTATGTTACCCGCTTGCTCAGCCCCTCTTATAGCGTTGTTAGTTGCAGGTGAAGATGAAGATCGTTCCAGGAGGGAACTTGTCGTTGGAATATCACAATATCTATTATTATTATTAACACACCTATATACTGGGCATGGGTGGAAGGCTTGGCCTTTTGCTCGGTGTTTTGTTCCACTCATGCCACCTTAGGCGCCGATAAACCGGCATTATGTTCCTTGATTTTGCGTTCCTTACACGGTTGGGTATATGGGGACCCCTTGACACTTTGTCTTTGAATAAAACTCCTCCAGCAAGGCCCAACATTGGTTTTAATTTGCCTCATAATAATAACTTAATTAATTAATTAAATTGCATAAGGGGGACGCTCCTTGGAGATTCTTTTCTACATAGCAGGGGGGGGCAGTGCTGATGGTGTTGGTCCCGAACGGGGAGACTGCGGGGCCACCTTGGGGAAACCCGAGGGCTGGTTTTACTCGTAGGATCACCTATCCGGTTGTGGCCTGAGACGAGATACGCGCGGCTACTATCAGGGTGTCGGCACGCCGGGATGTCTTGTTGGACTTGTTTTACCATTGTCGAAATGTCTTGTGCACCGGGATGCCGAGCCTGATCGAACTTCCCTAAGATAAGGGGTGATGATATTATATTTATCACTTCAGCTGACCGTGAGAGCTTGTGATGGGCTAAGTTGGGACACCCCTGCAGGGCTATGATCTCTCGAAAGCCGTGCCCGCGGTTATGTGGCAGATTGGAATTTGTTAATGTCCGGTTGTAGAAAACTTGACAGAGGATCCGAAGTAAAACACACAACTGTGTGAGTAACCGTGACTGTCTCTTTTCATTTTGAGAAGAGAACACGGTGGGGTTATGTTTGACTCGTAGGTAGTTCAGGATCTTTAGCGATCACTACTAGTTTGCGACAGTTTGCGTAGATGATGATCTTATTCTTGTACTCGTAAGTTAGCCACCATATATCTTGCTTAGCCGCTACTGCAACCTCACCACTTTACCTCTTCCTACCTATTAACCTTTGATAGTCTTGTTACCCATGGTTATGGGATTGCTGAGTCCTCGTGGCTCACAGATACTACAACAACAATTGCAGGTGCAGGTTTCCGATGTCTTGACGTGAGAGCATTGATCGTTGTGTTGGAGTTCTTTCGTCTTCTTCTTCTTCAGTCTTGGGTTAGGTTCCGGGTCGGCAGCCTGGGATAGCAGATGGATGTCGTTGTGCCTTTTTATGTTTGTATCCGTAGTCGGATACCTTGTATTGATGATGTTGTATTCATGTGACTTGTATGTATTGTTGTATCCCCCATGTATGTATGTAATGGTACGATGTAATGATATCCATCTTGCTAAGCGCCCGAAATGTGGTTGTGCCCCAATCACGTAAGTGTCACGTGATCGGGATATAATCGCATCTTGGGCCTGACACCAGATGTGCCTGCTTATATAAATATATATACCTCGCCGGTCTTTGTTGTTTCAAGATCAACATTTTCTTCGTCATCATCATAATCGTCGTTCATGACTTCATCAATTCGGTCGTCACGATCGAATATCATATCACCCTCTCCGGTGTTGTTTAGAAATTCGGAGCCGTCATAATCTTCTTCATTCTGATCATCATCTGGCCCGCGAGGATGGCGTATCATATCGAACAGGGTCTGTTCTCCCTCTCTGCTAGTATTGTCCGCCATAGCTTTTATTTAACTAATCCAAAAGAAATATAAAACAATTTAGTATTCAAATTACATCGTCTCGAATAATAGATATAATCTCGAATACATCGTCTCGAATAATATATAGTCTCGAATACATCGTCTCGAATAATATATAATCTCGAATACATCGTCTCGAATAATATATAATATCGAATACATCACTGGCTAGGTAGCTAATAAAGATCGAATACTACGGAAGAATCTAGGACACTCGCGGTTCCTGCGGCGCGGGCGGTGGACACCCAAAGAGAAGGAACCATCAGGATCATAGCTGAAGTGAGATCACTGAAGAAACTGCTAGGTATTGGAGAACCTGCCGCCCTCCAACGCAACCATGTAGCGATGGACGTGCTCATCCTCCTCCCTGACACGGCGACGTACCACCTCCGGCGGGGCCGGCTCCCTCCACACCGAAACTGGCCCACGCGAACGCCACTAAACGAGATCAGGGTCGACGACGGGACCCGGGGCCAGGTTCCTCATCAAGCGGCGCGCCCCTCCAGGCAGCACCTCCCAGTGCCAGCCCGACGGAGCCCAGTCCCGGACATGGGTCAGTCGGACGTCGTCGCGGACGGGTCGACGGCGAGGATGCGGGCCGGGCATCGTCGAGAACAAATACTAGCTATATGCCCGCAAAAAGTAACATTTTTTTGATGATTGGATTTTGATAACTAAAATTTCTAACATTTCTATATAACTAACATTTCTAACAATGCTATATAACTAACATTTCTATAACATTTCTAATATTTCTATAACTAAAAAACAGAAAAAATATTATAACTTTTCTATATATATAACTAACATTTGTATAACATTTCTAATATTTCTAGAACTAAAAAAAGAAAAATTTCTAACTTTTTTATAACTATTTCTATAACTAAAAAACAGAAAAATTTCTAACATTTCTATAACATTTCTAACAATTCTAACATTTCTAACATTTCTAACATTTCTATAACATTTCTAACAATTCTAACATTTCTAACATTTCTAACAATTCTAACATTTCTATAACATTTCTAATATTTCTATAACTAAAAAACAGAAAAAAAAAATATAACATTTCTATATATATAACTAACATTTGTATAACACTTCTAATATTTCTAGAACTAAAAAAAAGAAAAATTTCTAACTTTTTTATAACTATTTCTAATATTTCTATAACTATTTCTATAACTAAAAAAATAAAAAAAATGTATGTGTGTGTGTGCGTGTGTGCTCACCGGCGAGGCGAGAGGCGACGGGGGGCAGCGACGGGGACGGCGACGGGCGCGGCGACGACGATGGGGACGGGGCGGCGATGACAGGGACGGGGCGGCGACGACGAGGCGGTGATGGGCGCGGCGACGAGGCGGCGACGACAGGGCGGCGACGACGGGGACGGGGCGACGACGGGGCGGCGACGGGTGCAGAGGAGAAGAACAGATGAGAAACTGAAATTTTTGAAGTGTTTTCTTATATAGGATGGACCTTTAGTACCGGTTGGAGCCACCAACCGGTACTAAAGGCTTGTTTTGGCCAGGCCAAGCGGCGGGAAGCGCACCCCCTTTAGTACCGGTTGGTGGCTCCAACCGGTACTAAAGACACCCCTTTAGTACCGGTTGGTGCCACGACCCGGTACTACAGGGGGTGCGCTGGCGCAGGTGCGGTGCGGCAAGTTTAGTCCCACCTCGCTAGCCGAGGGCAGCCGCACTGGTTTATAAACCCCGCCGCGGCTGCTCCTTCGAGCTCCTCTCTACTGCAGACTTGTGGGCCTAACTTTGCCGCACTACCCTGTGAGTCGGCTAGGCCTTTATGGGCCTGCAAATACAGGCCCAGGGCCTTGCAGGCCCATATATAGGGTAGCGCGCAAACAATTTTTTATATGGTATTTCATTTTATATCTAACTAAAATTTCTATATCTAAAATTTATCTATCTAACATTGCCGCAAATATATCTAAAATTTCTATCTAACATTTCTATATCTAAAATTTTATATCTAACTAACATTTCTATATCTAAAATTATCTAACAAACATTTTATATCTCATTTAACTCTCTAAAAACAAATCAGTAAATGAATGAAAAATATCAAATGAATTCAGAAAGGATTGATAATTGATTCTGTGGATTTGAATGGTGCATTTTGAACACACAACAAGTCTGGAGTTCAAAAAAGTTCAAAAAAATGCAATGCCTTTGTAACATATGAGTTTTCGTCCTAAACCCTGATACTTCGAAAGAGATTATCCATTTTGTACACGAAGTGCATCCAGTTTTTGCCGTGACCCTCTCTACTTTTTTGCACATGCCATGTGGGTGAAATGATGATACCACGCCAAGTTTCAACCTTTTCAAACTTCAATTTGCAGTGCTTTTCAATTTCACGGTCATTTAGCTCTTTCAAAACAAATCAGTAAATGAATGAAAAATACCAAATGAATTCAGAAAGGGCTGATAATTGCTGA
>LR738716.1:10853069-10895386 GCA_902687465.1 Secale cereale
TTTTTTTGAGGTCAACAGTCACAGGAGCCGATCTGAATCAGGCAGAGGCATGCCTGAGGTCAGAACTCGAGCGGGGATCAGCCTGGACGTCAGCGGCTGGGCGGTGGACAACAACCAGCCGACCAGACAGGGGCGAAGGCGGCGACCAGAGTGGGAAGTTGTCGATACCGGACAAGGAGGGGGCAGCCGACATCGAGAGGAGGCCGTCGGGGGCGGATCAAAGCAGCTGGGTGGCGGATCTAGGCGGGGCCGGGCAGGAGACGGCAAGCGACGGGCAGAGACGGCCGACGGATTGCGGAGACGGCCGAGGAGGGCGGAAACGGCCGGCAGCGAGCGGATCCGAGCAAGTGCGGCCGGAACCGAGGTGGACTAGGGACGACGCTTAGCGGTGGCGACGGCGGCGGCTAGGGTGGAGCACGCATGGAGTTGCATCGTGCGGGAGAGAAGCTAACCTAGCATCTGATACCATGTTGGATAATGAGCAACTAACATTCACACGGGGCCAAAGGCCAATGCATGTACATGTGTGGTAAAGTGCAGGAAACCCCTTACACAATAGGGATATACAAAAAAGGGGAGTACGCACATCTAACAGTAAGAACCAGGGACCAAAGTTAATTAGTTAGAAATGATGCTTGAATCCAGCCCACTACATCATGCTGTTAGTCAATAAGATCCATGTTCTTTTAGTAGAAACAACATCCAGTTGATTTGAATGTCAAAAAAAAAACATCCAGTTGATTTGACTACGACTTCAATATAAACAAACCAAAAATAGTGTAAGTCTCGAAATATATATATGATCTGTTATTCAGGATGATAGCATACCCACCTATAGGACCAAGGTTTGAGACCCTACAATCTAGGAGATGATGTAAAATACAATACAACTGGGCACATGTACACCGAACTATGCGATACAACTGTGTCACTTGACACTTCTCCTAAACTGACTGTTCAACCCAGCTATGTTCAGTTTGCTTTTCACGAATCCTGGAGCAAAGTTCGCTTCTATGAGTGCGCTCGAGCAGCTTTGGGTTTCGGGTTTTTCAGCTCCCTTTCAAGTTACTCTTAATGAACAATTGGAATTCCCTTCCAAAAGAATTTTTAAAAAAAAGAGGAATACAAAAGAAAGCGTGCAGATGTTTTGTTTGATGTGTTCTCCATCAGTAGCTGTATACTCTTCATAATTTCTGAAAATCTTGAAGATGGTGCGTATATACATGACTGAGTAACAGAGTACATCCAGAAATTAGTGAAGTTTCACCACAAAGACGAACATTCAAGGATATACAATATATACACATTACAACAGAAGCAAAATATTAAACTGCAATGGAGCAAGAACATACTCCTGTCACCAGAATGGCAGCTCCAATGCACCAGGTCTGCTACTGCTTCTCATTGCAGGACAGTTGCCCAAAGGCGTCCCTGATCGCCGCTATGGCTGCCAGGTACTTGCTCCTCTGTTGAAGGTACCTTCCTTCTCTCATCAATCGCTGTGCTGTGTCATCTAACCCGAGCAACCATTGCTGTTCTGATCGATCTTCGACAAACAACCGAGCAACGACTAAGGAGAAAGACTCCGGAGAATGCATCCTGCTGAGCTGCCTAGCATGGTCTCCCATCAGTTTCCAGCTGAGCTTGTCTGAAAGCATTGTCACGTCCTTCAGGTGCCCTTCCACCTGCTGCATCAGGCACCCCAGGTTACTTGTATCAGGCGAGTCTCTGTCGTTCAGTACCTGGACTCTTGCGATGACATAGGGCTTTGTTCTGATGACCTCCAGGACACGGAACCGGTCACCGCCGACGCACGTCAGGAAGAAGCGATCATCGACGAGCTTATCGCACTGAACGATATGGACCATGCATCCAACATCAGCCATCCTACTATCTTTCCTGCTGGAGTAGATGATACCGAAGCTGTGGCCTTCCTGGAGTAGGAGTGTCTGCATCATGATGCGGTATCTGAACTCAACCGTCTGCAGCTGCAGCGTCTGGCCAGGGAAAACGACCGACTGGTGCAGGACTATGGGGATCTCAGTAGTCTGATGATCCTGATGGGACTGGACAGCCTCGTCGATGCGGCCACGCGGATTGGCTCTGCATTTCAGGACTGGTGAACTCTGAAGGCGATTCTTCGTGGCGATTCTTGCTTGCAGTCTTGAGTGAGGTTTTGGCTGACAACAATAAGACTTGGAGTTAGAGGGACTGAAACTGCAACTGCCTGGCCTTGCTAAACTGGGTGGAGCTTGCAGAGTCTTAAAGGCCATGTACTTGAAGTCCTCTTTCAGTGATTAGCCTGTTAAGACATATCCAAAGACAAAGAAACTGATGTGTTCAGTAACCTTAAAGACGTACCAAGTTATATTGCTACTGAACAATCTTGAAACATCAACGAGTAACGGAATTCAATTTCAGATATTAAACACGTGCAACAGCTAAACAAAAATTAAACTGAGAAAGATGTTAACACTCTCATAATATTGTTTCCTGAAAAGGTCCCATAATTGTAACGAAAAGGCTCTGTATCAGTTACTGGTGAGTTGGATAAAAGCTTCTACTATATCCAAAGAAAATCGGTCATGTGAAGCAAATACCAATCATCTGAACCAAAATTACTGCAGAGCACAAATACCAATCATCTGAAGCAAAGTTTATGCTCATGATCCTGGCAGCTGTAAGCCTGTAACTATAGTTCTAGACCAGCTTGTCATGGAACAGAGTCTGTCAAAGTGCTCCCTAGTAGTACTGTATTTCCTAATAACAGAAGATAAGTAACGAAGGAAAAAAGAAAAAACTAATATAAACCCTGGTTTTCAGAGACGCAGTTCGTGGCACCAGTTTGACCAGAGGATCTGCTTGAGAAAGAAAGAACACCATGGGGGATCATATCTTCATACCATATAGCCAACAAAGGGGAGAAAAAACGCGCGGTGCAGTGCAGGCGGAGAAGAAAGCGATCAACATGCAGGAAGAGGGAGGGATGCAGCGCCGCCGTTTACCTTTTCTGGGCTGTTTCCAGGAGGAGCAGGGCAGCAGATCGGACTCGGCTGAGAGAGGATAGGGGGGGACGGCCGGCAGAGGGGGGGAGAGGATAGAGTGATAGACCCTGCAACTTATATCAACTGAATATGTTTATCAGATCTAACCAATCTTCCAGACCGGTGGCCCCCACGCCGCACCTACCGCTGCCGTCTAATCGAATTGTTAATTGTTATACTCCCTTCCTTCCATAATGCAGCGTATATTAAAAAAATAAATCAAAACTCATAAACTTTGACCAAATTTGTGAAGAAAAAATTTACATCTAAAATGCTAAACATATATCATTAGATTCATCATAAAATATATTTTTATTATTATAATGGATATAAATATTTTTAAAAAAAGTCAAATCTCATGATCGAGTTTGTGAACGAAAAAAATCTAGAATGACAAATATATTTCATTAGATTCATTATTATAAGATATAGTTTTATATTTGTACTTTTAGTATTGTAGAGATAAATAGTTTTCTCTACAAATTTGATCAAATTTTATAAAATTTGACTTTTCAGAAAATCTATACGCATTACATGATGAAACGGAGGGAGTACTCATCCTGACATGATTGAATGATTGAATTGATGCCGCCAAAGTGCCCATATCACCAATTTTTTATCATGTAGCACGCCAACGCAACAGACAACGCTTGTTATATATAAGTGCAGGTAGGTCGCTGGCAGCAAGCGAACAACAGTGTGCCGCACATTGTTTGCATCGTACGCCCTTCTCTTCTTGAGGATAAGGAGGAGTTGGGAGGTGGATGTGGACCGGAGTGGAGTCTTGCACTTCTCTCCTCGTCGAGACATGATCCAGATAAGATTAGACAAGGACGGCATCACTTGTCGCACACTCACACGCTTGATCCTTCATAGCCATCCTGCGTGCGTGGCTTCAACAAGAAATGGCTTGGGATTTTGCTGGCAGCAACTTCACCGAGATTCAGAACGGCACTTCCTAGGCACACGTAAAATGTTAAGTGTTACACGTGAAGCAATTTCTTTCGTCCTCATGTTTTTCATAACTAAATTTAGCATCAAGAAAACAAAACAAGCCGCAATACAGACGCAATACTTATATGTATGCATACACTCATCATATGTATGCATACACTTACTCCTATAAGCATGTACGAGAGGAGCCAGCACATCATTTTAAGATTGATGAAGTCGTCACGGACGATATTTTAGTCGACGAGACGAAAACATCTCCTCGAATTAAATGCACATTGTCGAAAGACTTGAAATAAATCCAGAAAACTGCGAGTATCATTGTCAAGTATAGAACTTGGATCTGGATGGACTGAGATATCATTGTCCTCCTAACCATCCGACCACGGATTGATTCACAGAAAATGTGTTAAAGCATCTCCAACAAGTCTCATTTCCGTAGAAAAGGTGACACTTCCGGTAAATATTCCCCTTAAACTTAGACGCCTCATTTGATACGTCATAGTATAAAAATTTCATGAGATAAGATTCCTACAGAAAAAAATCTTTAGAGCCTTTCCGTTTGTACGAATGGGTTCTTATTCTTATATAGACTGGTTCCTGTTCTTCACGTTTGAAAGGAAGAAAAATTCTTAGATCAGATGTAACTGGAAAATAAAATCCTATTCTATGTACCAAATGACATATCTTGTTCTATATGATTTGCCATTTTTTTTTGACTTCAAATCCTATCATGCGAACCAAATGACATCACTGTTTTTACATGATTTGACATTTTCCATAACTTACCTATTCCTATGAACCAAAGAGACCCGAATGAAATTGTTTTCGTCGGAGGAATTGGGAGGTGGATCTGGACCGGAGTGGAGTCCTGCACTTCTCTCCTCGTCGAGACATGATCCAGATAAGATTAGACAAGGACGGCATCACTTGTCGCACACGGACACACACGCACGCACGCACGCTTGATCCTTGCTAGCCATCGTGCGTGCGTGCGTGGCTTCAACAAGAAACGGCTTGGGATTCTGCTGGCAGCAACTTGCCGGAGATTCAGAACGGCACTTCCTAGGCATCGACATGTAAAATGACAAGTGTTACACGTAAAGCAATTTCGTCCTCACGTTTTTCATAACTAAAGTTAGCATCGAAAAAAAAAGACATACCACAGACGCAATACTCATACATATGCATATACACTCATCATATGCACATACGCACTCACGCACACCCTACTTTTAACTCAGTTGGGCTTGCGCTGAGCGGCCCATCAGAAGGGGGGCCGGACGCCTCGGTGGATCTGAACCGTGGACCCGGGTGGTCGGCTGTTTCCACGGGGCCTGCGTCTTTGGCCCCCGCTGGCCCTTCTCGGCCCACCACGCCACGGCACGCTCCAAAGACGGTCAAGGGGTATATATGGCTGAGGCGTGGGTGCTTGGATCCCCATTTAGGGTTTCCAGCCACTCCACAGGAGGTGCGGCGCCTCGCTCTCTCCGCCCGCGCCCTCAGGCCTCTCGCTCCCCCTTCCTCTTCTCAGATCCTTTGCGGCGGCGGTGATGGGTGACCGGAGGGCGGAGAAGAGATCCATGGAGACGTCCGATCCGGAGGCTGAGCGACGGCGGGAGCGGGAGCTCAGAGACAAGGCCAAGCGCACGATGCGTGTGCGCTCGAGAGGGGGCGACGAGCGTGCTGAGCACGGTGGTGCGCGTGAGCAAGGCGGGAGTGAGGGGGATTGGGGTCCTCCTCCCCCATGGTGGATTCAACAACAAGATCAGAAAAAGAAGAAGAAGATCATGCAGCGGAGGCGTGAGTTGGAGAAGAAACCGGAGGGCCAGATCCATGCTGGGGGAAGCAAGGAGGCTCCGATGCTGAAGAA
Organism: Secale cereale; assembly: GCA_902687465.1. NCBI lineage: Eukaryota > Viridiplantae > Streptophyta > Magnoliopsida > Poales > Poaceae > Secale > Secale cereale. The sequence goes on from LR738716.1 coordinate 10,858,938, forward strand.
GCCCCGAGCTTCTTCAGATCCGCTGGCGGTGGCCTTCCCTGCTGCGTCTAAGGGTACGGCGGCGGAGCCAATCCCGGTGGAAGAGGCGCCAGAGGTTGAGTGTTTCAAGTGCGGTCGCCTTGGACACTATCAGTCCAGGTGCAAGTTCAAACCTCTCTGCGTGCTTTGCAAAGAGGAAGGACACGCCTCGGCCAACTGCCCGACGAGGGGTCGGCAGCTCCACCTCCAAATCATGGGAAGTGCCATCTCGGGGGAAGGTTTCTTTTGCCTGGAGTACGACGACGTCGATGAGCTAGAGACCCCCATCGACGCGCGTATCAAGAATGCGGCCATTCTGTCTGCGGAGCCGGGGAAGCTGACTCTCCGCATCCTAAAGCAAGAACTGAAGCACATGGTGGCAAACGATTGGGATTGGTAGGTAACTCAAGTGGGTGATGATGATTTTTTGGTTGTTTTCCCTTCTTCAGTCCTTCTGCACATGGCAAAATCAAGTGGGAAGCTGTTCCTCTCCATCAATGACATAACCACAAGAGTGCGGGACATGTTGCACGAGGAAATTCAACCCATGGTGATGCCCGAGACTTGGGTGCGTCTCCATGGCATTCCTAAGAAACACAGACGCGAGGACCGCATCAAGGAAGGGCTCCGGATGCTGGGAAGGCCAATTGTGGTCGATGAGCTCTCGCTCATCAGGTTGGGGCCAGTTAGGATGAAGATCGCTTGCCGTGCGACCGAAAAGCTCAATGGGGTGGTGGAGGTTTGGTTTAACCATGAAGGGTACCAAATTAAAGTGGAAAGGGAAATCCTTCCTAAGCACGACGGAGAACGTGCGTCCGAAACGGTGGCCTCCTCCAACCCTCCCCCCAAGAGCTCGGCTCCTGTCAAGGAGCTGCGCCCGCTGGTGCCATCCGCCCAGGGCAAGCCCCCCCCATCTCTGAACCTTCTGGTGGTCCGCGTGTGCAGAGCAAGGCAGCGGTCACCATCCCCTCGATTCTAGACTTGGGGGGAATACATTTTACACGATTGTCCAAGATCAAAAGAGCACCAACCAAAACAGCGGTGTCCGCTTTGATGCAACAACCGAGAGGGGAAAGGGCACATATTATGGTTACATAGTGGACATATGGGAACTTGACTACGGACATGATTTTAAGGTCCCTTTGTTTAAGTGCAAATGGGTCAATCTGTCAGGAGGCGGGGTACAGGTAGACCCACAGTACGGAATGACAATAGTGGATCTGAAAAATCTTGGATACACTGACGAACCGTTCGTCCTAGCCAATGATGTGGCACAGGTTATCTATGTGAAGGACATGTCTACCAGACCGAGAAAAAGAAAAGATAAGGAAGCGAATACATCATACGATGAGCCAAAGCGCCACATAGTTCTTTCAGGAAAAAGGGACATCCTGGGAGTGGAGGGCAAGACAGACATGTCTGAAGATTATGAAAAGTTTCATGAAATTCCTCCCTTCAAAGTCAAGGCTGACCCAAGCATCCTGATAAACGATGAAGATTATCCATGGTTACGGCGCAATAAGCAAATGACACAAGCGAAGAAAAAATGAAGACTTTTTTCCGCAACTATTATGATGATACCATGCCAACTTTGTAACAAACGAGTATGATACCATTGTCCGTTTGTACTATTCAAATTTGCACTAACAGAAAGTTTGTAATTGGTTTTACCAGAAATAATTAAAAAATAAAACAAAAAACAAAAGAAAATAAATAATGCAGAAAACAAAAAAAAACTTGCAAAAAAATAAAAAATAGCAACAATAAGTATTTCATTGTAAGTAGAAACAAAATAAAATAAATAAAGCAACAAAGAAAACAAATAATTTCAAATTTAAACTATTCAAATTTGAATACTACTTGCACTAACAGAAAGTTTGTAATTGGTTTTACCAGAAAGAATTAAAAAATAAAGCAAATAACAAAAGAAAATAAATAATGCAGAAAACAAAACAAAAAACTTGAAAAAAAAATAGCAACAATAAGTATTTTTTTGTAAGTAGAAACAAAATAAAATAAATAAAGCAACAAAGAAAACAAATAAATAAAAATAGCAACAGTAAGTATTTTGTTGAAAGTAGAAACAAAACTAAAAAATAAAGCAACAAAGAAAAAAAATAAAAAAAATGCCACCTACTGGGCCCACACGGCCTGAATACGACTAGAAACCCAACCATGGGCCAGGATTCAGGCCCGTAGAAAGCCCAGCAAGCCCACAGGCAAAGCCGTGTCAGTTTAGGCCCTTAGGCCTGCAGTTTAGAGGAGTTCGAGAGGAGAAAGGCAGCGGGGCTTATAAACTGGTGCTGGCCTCTCTCAACTAGCGAGGTGGGACTAAACTTCCCACCGCACCGCAGCAAGGCCTTTCGTCCCGGTTGGTGGCACCAACCGGGACTAAAGGGTGGCATTAGTCCCGGTTGGTGGCTGAAACCGGGACTAATACCCCCCTTTAGTCCCGGTTGCTGCCACCAACCGGGACTAAAGGCCCCTCCTTCCCGCCCTTTAGGCTGCTGAAAAGGGACCTTTAGTCCCGGTTGGTGGCATCTCCAGCCGTTCGGCCCCCCAGGGCGCCTAAATAGAGCGGCATGGGGGCGTGCCGACACTAGTTCGGCTCCTGGGGACGACCTAGCTCCCAGTCACGCCCCCAAGCGCCGGCCCCAGGATGCGGGAAATTTTAACTAGGTCGTTCCCGCTCACAAAAGACGCCATAAATCCGGCGATCGGACGTAGTCTGGCGTTACAAAAACATAGCGCCGCGCGCCGCAAGTTTGCGTGCGCAACGAATCACTCGGCGGGGTCGGCTCCAGGCGTTGGCGGAGTCGGCGTGCGCGGGCTCGACAGCGTCGGACTTGCTTCGGTGCCGGGCTGTGCCGTCGCGGCTTCGGTACTGCTGGACGACGATGTAGAGGCGTCGGTCGGGCTTGGCGTCCGTGTGGCCGTGGGCGCGGGAGCTGGCGTCGTCGGCGTCGTCGGCGTTGTCTGCAGCTGGTTTAGGATGAGGCCGCGCTCCGCCAGGTACCACGCCCTGAGCTGCTCGTCGCCGCTCTGGAGCATGTCCGCCCCGCCCATCAGAAAAGCCATGTTGGTGTTCCTCTTCTTCGCGGCGACGTTCGTTCGGAGCAGGTCGACGTTGGTGCGGAGCAGGTCGAGCTTGATGGCGTTGTTCGTCATCAATGACGACCACCGCTCGGCGGTTTTCTCTTCACGCTGGACGGCCCGGGCTTGGACGTCGGCGAGGCAATGCTCGATGGACTCCTGCACTCGCGCGGTGGCCGTGTCGGCATTTTTCCCCTTCTTGGCCAATTTGTGGCCGTCCGGCCGTCCATCGGACGCGCCCGGAGTCGTCGCGTCCGGCTTGTATGTCTCCTTGGCCTTGTCGAGGGTGCGTCGGACCTCTGCCCACTTCTCGCACTTGTCAATGCGCTTGTAGACGTGGAGGTACTTGAAGTCGGCGTCGAGGTTGCCGCGCCGGTACATGGTGAACATGCGCAGCAACTGCGCGGAGGAACAAATAGTTGGCGGTCGGCGGGCGTAGACGATGAAGAGATGCGGGCGAACGGCGTGCGTACCTGATCCTCGACGCTGGCGCCGCTCTCCGGGCGAGCCGCGACCTCCTCGACGATCCCTGACGCGATGATGTCGTCCATGTCGGCTCCCGTGTCGTCGGTGTCACCGAGGTGCGAGAAGGGCAGCGGTCCACGGCGGAGATGGGGCGTCGGTGTGGACCCGTAGGCGGGCGGCGAGTAGTTGTAGGGAGGGTACTGCACGCCGACGAAGGCGGGCGAGGATGTGCGCGTCGCGGGGTGGCCATGGGGAAGGTCACGTTTGGGTTGAACCCACCGTGCGCATCGCCGTCGGCGTAGCCGGGCGACGACGATCCCCATGGAGATCCGACGCCTTGCTGTCCCTAGGGCGCGTACTGGGCGTCGCTGACGACGGGTGGATTCATCATCCCCGCGTGGTCGACCGATGAGGAGGACGCCGCCGCGCGCGCCGCTTTGTCGCGGGCCTTCTTGGTGATGGCCCTGTTCCGCCTGTCGGCGGTGACTGCGTCACGCCGCTGAACTTCCACCCTCCACTCGGCGTTCGACATGCCCGGCGGCTTCAATGGCGGCGCCCTCGGCTTCCTCTGCTTCGGCTGGGCCACGGTGCCGGGCGTGGTTGCCGCCGCACGTGGCATGGCGTACTTCTTCGGCGGCATGGCGGCGACTGGAAGGCAAGCGGGAGGGGCGTTTGGCGGGAGAAAGGGAGGGAATGGCGGGAGGAAGGCGAGCGAGCGGCAGGGGTGCGAGGGAAAAGCGTCTCGAAACGACGGGAAAAGGCCCTCGGGTCGCCGACAGGGTGGACCCACGCGCCTTTTTCGCTTGTGCCGGCTCCCAAGCGCCCCCCAGGGCGCCGGGTTCGGCCTGGGTCCGCCGGCACCAGTTTTGGCCCGAGCCGGTGAAAAACGGACTTCTGGGGGCGCGACTGGGCCGTTTTTTTGGCGCCGGCGCGGCAAAAACGCCTAGGGAGGGTCTGTTGGGGGCGCGGCTGGAGATGCTCTTAGACATTAGACAGAACCTTTATTTTTTTCACAAAATTTGCATCAACAGCAGATCTATAACGAAACCGGTAGGGTATCTACATATACAGTATGCATATCAGTATTATCACCACGCGTGTTGTGAGCAATAGTTACCTGCTTATGCTGATGCTGACCGCTGAGACGGTCCAGTTTCGGAGCATGTGGATTTTGGCATGATTTCCACAATACCTGTGAAGTTAATGTGTAGTGTTTGGGTTGTAAAAAATTTGAGATACCATAACTTGAACGTTTTTTCTCTGAATGTATCGAGATACATAACTTTAACTTTGACTGAAGAAGTTGGCTGCTCTGCAGGTATCTAGGATTGAATTCCAGTGGCCGAGATGCAGAAAATGGTTATGGTGCTGCAGGTTCTTCCAATTTCTACGCTGTTCACGGGGTCTGTTATGTGCTATACCCATAATTTGGCCCTCTGTGCAAACTTACCTGTCTATCAGCTATTCGATGTTCTGTATGAGGACACGGTGACTTGCTTGGATTAATAATTAGCGGTTCATATGAACTAAAAGCCCATATTGTTGAGTATATTTCTATAATCTATTTTCTTCATAAGTTCCACAGCCATATCCTATTGTGCTATCACGGGTGAAGCGGTGTGTGACACGGAACATAAACGATGCTTTATTGGCTCCTTTCACCGTACAAGACGTTACCACTGCTAGGAAAACCCTATAGCCTATAGGTAACCACTTAGTAATGGCGTGGGTTATCCGGCACGCACTGTTACCAAGTGGAAGTGGTCCCCACCGTGCTCCGCGGGACAGGTCATAGTAGTAGTGCGGTGTAAAAAACCGCGTTGCTATTAAGTTGATAGTAGTAGCGCGGGGTATGAACCTCACGCCGCTATTAAGTGATCCCAATCGTGCCCTCGGGACGGGTCATAGTAGTAACACGGGTATAAACTTTGCGCTGCTACTAAGTACATGGTTTTCTAACAGCCCGGAAATCCCTGTTTCCTCCCCCGAATCCCTCCGCTCTCATGTCCCTCTCCCCCCTCACCCTAGGCTCTCTCGTGGCACTCCTGCCCATGCGTGCCTCCTCCATGGCGCCCAAGGAGGCTGCCGCCTCGCGTCGCCGGCATCCAGGAGCTTACTGGTCTTCCCCCATGCCACCACACCGTAGCACCTTGCCACCTGTTTGACAAGAAAAATAACGAAAACAACGATAGGTATCGTGTCATTATCTCTCTACGCGCCAGGGGAAATATATATTGCGGGCGTGCCAGTGTACTTAGTACACAAAAAAAAACATAGGGAAACTTGTACTTTATTAATCTCTCGTGGGAGAAAACAAATTACATGATCCCTTTACATAAGCGCTCCGTGGCCTGCTAGCGCGGACTATATGACTTGGGCGATTGTGAAGTTCTGGCTCACGGGGCCTCGGAAAGCTCCCGATTAATTACGCCCGCGAGTTAAGTCGCGGACCACCTCCGATTAAGCTGCTGCAATGGTCGTCGTCTTCAAGTCTCGTCTTCTCCAAATTGCTCGGTGTAGACGATGGTGATGATGTGGTGGAATAGAAGAGTGGAGCGGTATGTCCGTCGCTCCGGCGATGCTTAGCCGTATTTCTCCGGCTTGTCGATGTCTGATGATGAAGATGTCTGGCCTCGTCAGCTCAGACAGATGGGCGGCTTTCGCCTCGTCGGTGCCCGGCCTGGTGGTGTCCGCCTCGTCGGTGTCGGACATGGTGGCTTGCCTTCGCCTCGTCGGTGCCCAGCAAGATATGGGTAGCTTCATCGGAAGAAAGACATGTCGGTGAAGTGACTTCGCCTCGTCGGAGCTTCGAAAGTTGGGGAAAGGTGTTGATGTAGAAGTTGGAGTAGACTTGAGTGTCGCCGCGTGGCATGCGGCGTCGGTTGAAGATGACAAGCTTGTCGAGTAGACCTCGGGGCGTCGCAGTTACGGTGACGACCTCCACTCGGTGTAGACGGTTGGCGTAGAAGAAGGGCGGCGTGCCGGTGGAGTCGGCGTCCTCGCCAGATGAAGAGTTGATGAAATTGGCGACCGATGCACTGTGTCGATGTAGTCGAATGGCGGCGTGTCGGTGTAGTCGGCGTCCACGCCGGGAGAGAAGTTGTCGAAGGTGGTGAAGTCGGGTTGATGTAGAGGCCTTCCTCATTGAGCCCGGGATTGGTGATGACAACACTGGCGAGGTTGATGAAGATGTGAAGATGGTGAGCAGCTCCTCCTCCGTCTTCTTCTTTCGCACACGCGTGAGGCGCTGATTATCCATCCATCTCGATCGTGATTCGGATGCACTGAAATGAGAAAGATAGAAAAAGACAAAGAGAAAATGATGCATGTACCCATGCCATTGAAGAAGATGGATGCCTTGATTTTGATCTTCCCTTGTTGAGGTAGATGATGGCGCGGCCTTTGATGTCAGCCTCCTCCTCCTTGCTTGTACGTGGGCACACGTGTTCTCCTGGAAGATGCATGTGTTGCTCTGGGTCTAGTACGCATGCACGCACAAGTCCGTTGCCGATGCCAGTATGCTTAGCCTTGGTGCATCATCTGTAGTCTTCACGGGCGCGCGCCTGGTCGCTGCAATCATGAGCCTTGTTCTACTACGCTGCCGCCGATGACTCCATTGAGATGGCGTATGTGAATATCATCTGCCCAGCTCTTGGGCGTGAAGTGTCACTGCTATCAACTATGGTGCAGGTTGATGTTGGAAGAATGGAGATGGCGCCACGCCGGCAGCTTGGTTGTTGTCGTGGCAATGTGGCAATGTAGACGTCGTCGGGCCGTACGCCGGAACGGTGGAGATGGCGTCGGGCTGCAGGTCGGCAGCTCCGTCGTTATGCAGTGTCGTAGATGGCGCCGGTCCGGATGACGGCACGGTGGAGATGACTCCGGCTGCAGGTCGGCAGTGCCGTTGTTGTCGCGGTGTCGTAGATAGCACCGGGCTGCGCGCCGGCGCAGTGGAAATGACTCCAGGCCGGAGGTAGGCAGCTCCATCGTTGTTGTGGTGGTGTAGATGACGTCAGGCTGCAGGTCGGCAGCTCTAACATCATCGTGGCGGTAGTGATGGAGATAGCGCCGGGCTTCAGGCCGGCAGCTCCAGTATCGTCGTGGCGATGATGATGGGGCCGGGCCACACGCCGGCATGGTGGAGATAGCGCCGGGCTTGTGGCCGGCAACTCCGACGTTGTCGTGGCGATTGTGATGGAGCCCGGTCGCACGCAGACATGGTGGAGATAAGGCCGGCAGCTCCAATGTTGTCGTGACGATGGTGATGCCGCCAGGCCACACGTCGTCGTCCCTTCAATGTTGCCGCTGAGGTAGAGTTGGCGCCGTGCTGCTTGACGGCGGCCTTGCCACCTTCGTTAAGGTGGTGTAGATAGAGCCGAGCCGGATGCGGGCGGCCTCTCCGATGTCACCGCCGAGGTGGAGTTGGCGCCGTTCTACTCGGCGGCAGCCTCGTCGCCCCCGTCATGGGAGCATAATGGAAGAACACTCCTCCGCCCAGCTCTTTGTACGTGCTCGACTCATCCTCCCTACTTGGCCTTGGGGGTTAATGGATGCATCAACTTGGTGGATCGGTGTGCCTTCAAGTGAGTTATCATTGACACCGACGTCGGCTCCGGCCAGATGAACTGCGTTTTCTCGCCGGCCTTCTGGTGTTTCCGTATATGTGGTCTGGCTTCTCCCGTGGACCGCTCTGCGTGTCGATCCTCCGGGGCAGCGGATGTCTGTGGTCGTTGCAGTACGGCGCGTCGTCCGCATCCGTCCCCAGCTACGATGTCGGCGCGATGGCCACGGCCTTCGTCGGCGTGTGTAGGTGCTGCCTCTTCCCTTCTTCTATCTCTCTGTATGTGACTTTGTTGGGCGCTCCTCGACGCCGCCGATGCAGGTGCGTCTGCTCGCTCTCCCTCTGTAATAATAGATGAAAAGACATAAGAAACAGTGAGAAGATTGATTGTGAATTTGTGATGCAGATGGATGCTTATGTTGATTGTTGATGTAGCGTGGGGCGAGAAGGCTTCGCCGGTCTCGCCGGCGGACGTTCGTCGTCATCGCGGATGCCGACGCCTCGTCTGCGGCCTACAAGTGCACCGAGGCGCAGCGCGAGGTCCGTCGACGGGTGCCCGCGGCCTCCGTCGTCGCGTGTGGTCGCTGCCTCTGTGTGGGCGCTTTTGTCTGGGCGTTTGTGCGTCGGCGCGTGCAGGCCGCAGACTTCTCCTTGTGATGTCCCGGTATGCCATACGGCTACCGGTTGCTTCTGTTCCAGGTGCCTGTGCCATACCGACGTCGGCGCGTCGTTCGCCGCCGTCGCCTTCCTTCTCTCAACGCCGAGGGCGTAGTGGGGCCTCCTCTGCAGGCTCCTCCGTCCATCTGCTCGACGCTGCCGCCGTGGGCGCGTTTGCTCTTCCCCCCTTCCGTCGTCTCGTGGTGGCTGCTTCTTATATAGGCAGGTGTGTGGCCAGAAAGGATAACTCTCGCTCCAGAGTTGTTGAACCGGCGCTCCTGATCTCGTGGAGAGATGACAAGATAAGGATGCATTATCTCCTCTGAAGCTTATCCCCTGTGCGTGCATTGCAGCAGCTACACCTACACACGGTCACGGCTGACACGTAGGGACCTGGCCTGATCTGCTTTCGTGGATAGTCAAGCCAACTAACTCGTCACGTTCAACGAGCTAGCCACATGCACGCATAGGATTTTCATCATAATCATAACTTGTATACGTGAGATGTGCCCATGCATAACACTTTGCATGCCTACGTACAAACTAGGTGCTAGGTAATCAGGTTGATTAGATCAAGTATGTGTGGACATAAATAATCACTGCTCCGTGGTCTTGATGACCCTCTCTGATGAATATCAACATATTACTCTTGGTCATATTCATGCTTGCACATATATATTGACGCCATTTTTTTTATATTTCATAAAAAAATCCGCCAAAATGGCGTCGAACAAATGCCCCCCACCGAGTCGAGTTCGAGCGCGAAGCGAACCGGACTCGGGTCGGTGAAATTCAATTCGACGAAAGGGCGCATTAAAACCATGCAGCCAGACAATGAAGAATTTGCGATGTCTATTTAGAACAACCGGATATTTTCAAATTCGTTGCATGCCAGTGGCATGCCAACTCTGTTAGCTGCGCTTTGTGATGCTCACTGCAGCCCCTCCAGAGCTAGTACAGAACCGGCTCTTTGTTTGTTGGGCTTGAAAGATTAAGACAAACGCCCCGCATCAGCTCATCCGAGAGTTCTCATGGCACGGAGTTGTTGTTTGCGAGAAGATCAGCTCAACAATTCACTTGGCCATCAACGTCTCTTCTGAGCATGTTTTTTTACTCGCTCTCGTAGCACCGGGGTAAAAGACGCCACAAGTATGCATCATAATGGAGTCTCATCCACTGTTTCTTTTAACTAGCTCTCACAGGGAGAACCAGAGAAGGAATGACGGGTAAATATGCAGTAGCATGCAATCGGCAATGATCAATCTTCCTCAATGCTTCTTTCCTACCTGTTCCATCATCACGGCAAAAGAACATGAGGTGTGTAGGAGCAGCTACAAGGTAGAGAACCATTGGGATACACGCATATGCACATCTCCAGCTTTTCCTGGCTCGCTTTTCAGAGGCACACGTACATGTATCTCTTCGCTAGCACAGGAAGGAGAACAGTGATGCCGCGTCGCCCCGCTTGAGCGAGTGTGCTAGCTTGGCGGCAGCTGGGACGATCATGGTGCACGGGAGACGGGACGGCGAGATAGCGCCAGAGTTAGTTGTGGCTGCGTCAGTAGGAGCCCCACCACATGTACTTATAGTACTTACGATGACTTTGCAAAGCTCATGTCGGCTGCATTATCTTGAGTTTGCTACCATGATCAATAAAGTTAGAACATGCATGCTTATGCGTACAAGCGTACGTGCACGTCCCAACCCATGTACACATGCATCCCAGGTTCTTCACTTGATAGCCATGTGGCGTGCGAAGTTGTCGGCGTCGAGGGCGCGATCTTGGCGGCCACAATGACGATAGGCCTCCTAACGCGGCCACGTGCATTGATGCGCCGAACAATCCTTAGCGGTAGCATGCTTAGAGGGGTACACCCAATAATGGTCGAGGAAGTGGATCTTCTGACTTGGAGATGAGACTGTGTTGGACTCGTGTACTCCGAACAGCGCAAGTCAATTCACTTGTATGGTTGTACCGATATATGATATGACGAGGAAGCTTGTTGCGACCATGTAACAGCTATGGTGCCAGCCAACAAGACAGCCTCATTTCGTCTTCATTCGCAGTGAAATACCATGCCGCGATCGCACTGGCGCGTTGCACTGCTCCCATAAAGTTGACACCTTGATGTAGACGAGACACCAGAAAGCCATTGGTAGTCACCTTGTAATTGTCGAGGCAACCCAAGATGTTGGGTCGATATCGAAAAACAGAATCTACACCGGAAGGCCATCGGTGTGGTCATAAATGAGAGTGCTGGAATAGACATCGGCTCGTGTCGTTGTTGTTCGGGACAAAGGTGCCAGAGTGCCGCCAACAGTGTTGTAGGTGCACGGGTGTTGCTGCCACCAGTGCTAACAACATATGTTGATGTAGACAAATAGTGTGCCGGAATATCATCAGCCATATAATGGACGCACTGGTGTTGCTGCCCCCGGTGTTGGTGAAGTTCGTTGTCGCGGATGGCTCGTCGTCAGGATGTTGTCAGCGACGTCATGGACACAAGGGTTCGCTGCCCCCAGTGTGCAATGTATGACCAAGTAGATGATTGAACACCGGGATATCGTCGGCGACGTCATGGGCACACGGGGTTTGCTGCCCCTAGTGCCTAAGGTATGTTGCAGAGATGATGGAATGCTGGGATGTCGTCAGCGACGTCATGGGCACATGGGGTTTGCTGCCCCCAATGCCTAAGGTATGTTGCAGAGATGATGGAATGCTGGGATGTCGTCGGCGACGTCATGGGCACATGGGGTTCACTAACCCCAGTGTCCAACTTATCTCGGAGGAGATGATTGAATGCCGGGATGTCGTCGGCGACGTTATGGGCACACTGAGTTTACTTTTCCAGTGCCCGATGTATGTCAGAGCAGATGATGGAACGCTGGGAAGTCATCAGCGTCATGGACACACGAGTTCGCTGCCCCCAGTGTCAAACTTGTGTAGGAGGAGATGATTGAATGCTGGAACACCATTGGCGGTATTATGGACACAGTCTTATGGTTATCCAAGTAGCCGTCTTGTTGGCGTAGGCTCAACATGTGCGCCATTAACTCATGATGGCTGCACTAATGATGAACAAAAGTGTGCATGCAAGAATATTTATGTTATGAAATGTGCAAACAAAACGATGTACTTTTCAGATTGTATGAAGATGTTGGCCTTCCTGATAATCACCAGCTATAAATGTGTCATCAATAAAGGCTACCAAAGGGCTTGTCACTCGGACCGTCGGAACGACCACGACGGTTGCAAATTAACAATTGAATAAGCTTTGGTGTATGTGTATGGAAACGCCGTGCTTCTGAGATGCTTCTGAAAGGCAGTAGAAAATCATACCCTAGCCCATCATTGTATCGAGAAACCCCACTGCTCGATCATGCCCCCTGCGCAATGCCTCAAGAACCCAGAGTCTTAGGTGAGGTTGATTAGGGTGATGGTTTTGGGATAACGGCTTGGCTATTTTTCTTCATGCCTTATTGAGGGGTGGTGAATGGTTATCTTCCGCCTTCTTTCCAGTGGTTTCCCTAGTGGTTTCCCTACCGCTCAGGATTGCCGGATTTGCTTCTTGGCACTTTTGGGACTTTTTGATTGCTTCTTGGAATTTCAGGTTTCCTCTATTGTGAGGATTTCTTGCATGGGCTGGTTGCATTACCCTGGACTTCATGATTATATTTTTCACTTTGGAGATTTGCTTGCACTTCTTCGGGGATCACTTTCCACACTTGCTCGGGGACCCACCTTTAGAACTTGGAAGACAACCATTCACCTATGTGTACTAAGAAAACCCTCTGGCACTTTATCTGGGGCTTTTGGTGGCATGCCCCAGGGCTGCCATGTGGCTACACACCAAATCCAACTTGTGTTGGGTCAGGTAGCCTTTTCATGATCTTTTCCTATAGTCTTCCCTGGGACGTGAGCCTCTGTGAACCTGAGACATGCCGGGAAGCATGATGGGCGTGGGGTCTGATAGCAGAAGTGCCCAACTAGTCTTCTCCACTGCCTCCAGAAGCATACACTTGGCACGTGTTGTGCAATATGGGTGTAGGAGCCGCTTCATGACACATTGTGCCGCCCTTCAACAAGCCCTCGGGTAGCCAATTACTGAAGCACTAGCGTGGAATTGTGAGGAAAGCCAATATTTATGCTCGAAATTGCCTCCAATCATGCAAACAGTGAAAGAAATGTGATGGATGTGGTGTAATTTGAAAAATAATGCAATATGAGAAGGCTATATCCGCCATAGCTCTTCAAGTTGAACCTGCGCCCGGTGAAGATGTTCACTCAACTTTTCGCCATCGCGTCAAGGCACCAGTTGGTTGGAGGAGATGGGCCCATCAGGTTGGCTACTATTGAGCGTGTGTTGAGGATGACATCGTTACATATGAAAGATCATCTCATTTTATATAGGCTTCGCCGACTGGAGCTTATAGTAAAAGTTAATGAAGCGCCTTCGCATGTAGTGGCCACCTCAAGAAATGCCCCCAGCACATTGGGCGTGACGCTGAGGTTGCCAAAGCCAATGATGATACATGGATTATTTGTTCAACCATCGAGAATGCCTCCAAGATAAATGCAATATCTTGGGTACTTGAAGCGAACTGCGGCGCCTTCTTGCCATGGCCGCGCAATATTGGAGGAAACCTGTGATCGGGGCATATCAAAATTGCACCCACGGTTCTTCATAGAATAGTAACCCGAGTTGGATCACAAATGGGTTAATTGAAGTCTCCATAAGAGATAGGGCATCGGGAAGAATAACCATAGTTGAGAAATATCCACACCATCTTGTAAGTTGGAGAAGAGCCAGAAGACGAATTCGACGACCATTGTTGCGCAACAAAGATGGAAGGAGAACCAGGTCCCACCGGGCGTGCCATTTTGTTTGACAAGAAAAATAACGAAAACAACGATAGGTATCGTGTCATTATCTCTCTACGCGCCAGGGGAAATATATATTGCGGGCGTGCCAGTGTACTTAGTACACAAAAAAAAACATAGGGAAACTTGTACTTTATTAATCTCTCGTGGGAGAAAACAAATTACACGATCCCTTTACATAAGCGCTCCGTGGCCTGCTAGCGCGGACTATATGACTTGGGCGATTGTGAAGTTCTGGCTCACGGGGCCTCGGAAAGCTCCCGATTAATTACGCCCGCGAGTTAAGTCGCGGACCACCTCCGATTAAGCTGCTGCAATGGTCGTCGTCTTCAAGTCTCGTCTTCTCCAAATTGCTCGGTGTAGACGATGGTGATGATGTGGTGGAATAGAAGAGTGGAGCGGTATGTCCGTCGCTCCGGCGATGCTTAGCCGTATTTCTCCGGCTTGTCGATGTCTGATGATGAAGATGTCTGGCCTCGTCAGCTCAGACAGATGGGCGGCTTTCGCCTCGTCGGTGCCCGGCCTGGTGGTGTCCGCCTCGTCGGTGTCGGACATGGTGGCTTGCCTTCGCCTCATCGGTGCCCAGCAAGATATGGGTAGCTTCATCGGAAGAAAGACATGTCGGTGAAGTGACTTCGCCTCGTCGGAGCTTCGAAAGTTGGGGAAAGGTGTTGATGTAGAAGTTGGAGTAGACTTGAGTGTCGCCGCGTGGCATGCGGCGTCGGTTGAAGATGACAAGCTTGTCGAGTAGACCTCGGGGCGTCGCAGTTACGGTGACGACCTCCACTCGGTGTAGACGGTTGGCGTAGAAGAAGGGCGGCGTGCCGGTGGAGTCGGCGTCCTCGCCAGATGAAGAGTTGATGAAATTGGCGACCGATGCACTGTGTCGATGTAGTCGAATGGCGGCGTGTCGGTGTAGTCGGCGTCCACGCCGGGAGAGAAGTTGTCGAAGGTGGTGAAGTCGGGTTGATGTAGAGGCCTTCCTCATTGAGCCCGGGATTGGTGATGACAACACTGGCGAGGTTGATGAAGATGTGAAGATGGTGAGCAGCTCCTCCTCCGTCTTCTTCTTTCGCACACGCGTGAGGCGCTGATTATCCATCCATCTCGATCGTGATTCGGATGCACTGAAATGAGAAAGATAGAAAAAGACAAAGAGAAAATGATGCATGTACCCATGCCATTGAAGAAGATGGATGCCTTGATTTTGATCTTCCCTTGTTGAGGTAGATGATGGCGCGGCCTTTGATGTCAGCCTCCTCCTCCTTGCTTGTACGTGGGCACACGTGTTCTCCTGGAAGATGCATGTGTTGCTCTGGGTCTAGTACGCATGCACGCACAAGTCCGTTGCCGATGCCAGTATGCTTAGCCTTGGTGCATCATCTGTAGTCTTCACGGGCGCGCGCCTGGTCGCTGCAATCATGAGCCTTGTTCTACTACGCTGCCGCCGATGACTCCATTGAGATGGCGTATGTGAATATCATCTGCCCAGCTCTTGGGCGTGAAGTGTCACTGCTATCAACTATGGTGCAGGTTGATGTTGGAAGAATGGAGATGGCGCCACGCCGGCAGCTTGGTTGTTGTCGTGGCAATGTGGCAATGTAGACGTCGTCGGGCCGTACGCCGGAACGGTGGAGATGGCGTCGGGCTGCAGGTCGGCAGCTCCGTCGTTATGCAGTGTCGTAGATGGCGCCGGTCCGGATGACGGCACGGTGGAGATGACTCCGGCTGCAGGTCGGCAGTGCCGTTGTTGTCGCGGTGTCGTAGATAGCACCGGGCTGCGCGCCGGCGCAGTGGAAATGACTCCAGGCCGGAGGTAGGCAGCTCCATCGTTGTTGTGGTGGTGTAGATGACGTCAGGCTGCAGGTCGGCAGCTCTAACATCATCGTGGCGGTGGTGATGGAGATAGCGCCGGGCTTCAGGCCGGCAGCTCCAGTATCGTCGTGGCGATGATGATGGGGCCGGGCCACACGCCGGCATGGTGGAGATAGCGCCGGGCTTGTGGCCGGCAACTCCGACGTTGTCGTGGCGATTGTGATGGAGCCCGGTCGCACGCAGACATGGTGGAGATAAGGCCGGCAGCTCCGATGTTGTCGTGACGATGGTGATGCCGCCAGGCCACACGTCGTCGTCCCTTCAATGTTGCCGCTGAGGTAGAGTTGGCGCCGTGCTGCTTGACGGCGGCCTTGCCACCTTCGTTAAGGTGGTGTAGATAGAGCCGAGCCGGATGCGGGCGGCCTCTCCGATGTCACCGCCGAGGTGGAGTTGGCGCCGTTCTACTCGGCGGCAGCCTCGTCGCCCCCGTCATGGGAGCATAATGGAAGAACACTCCTCCGCCCAGCTCTTTGTACGTGCTCGACTCATCCTCCCTACTTGGCCTTGGGGGTTAATGGATGCATCAACTTGGTGGATCGGTGTGCCTTCAAGTGAGTTATCATTGACACCGACGTCGGCTCCGGCCAGATGAACTGCGTTTTCTCGCCGGCCTTCTGGTGTTTCCGTATATGTGGTCTCGCTTCTCCCGTGGACCGCTCTGCGTGTCGATCCTCCGGGGCAGCGGATGTCTGTGGTCGTTGCAGTACGGCGCGTCGTCCGCGTCCGTCCCCAGCTACGATGTCGGCGCGATGGCCACGGCCTTCGTCGGCGTGTGTAGGTGCTGCCTCTTCTCTTCTTCTATCTCTCTGTATGTGACTTTGTTGGGCGCTCCTCGACGCCGCCGATGCAGGTGCGTCTGCTCGCTCTCCCTCTGTAATAATAGATGAAAAGACATAAGAAACAGTGAGAAGATTGATTGTGAATTTGTGATGCAGATGGATGCTTATGTTGATTGTTGATGTAGCGTGGGGCGAGAAGGCTTCGCCGGTCTCGCCGGCGGACGTTCGTCGTCATCGCGGATGCCGACGCCTCGTCTGCGGCCTACAAGTGCACCGAGGCGCAGCGCGAGGTCCGTCGACGGGTGCCCGCGGCCTCCGTCGTCGCGTGTGGTCGCTGCCTCTGTGTGGGCGCTTTTGTCTGGGCGTTTGTGCGTCGGCGCGTGCAGGCCGCAGACTTCTCCTTGTGATGTCCCGGTATGCCATACGGCTACCGGTTGCTTCTGTTCCAGGTGCCTGTGCCATACCGACGTCGGCGCGTCGTTCGCCGCCGTCGCCTTCCTTCTCTCAACGCCGAGGGCGTAGTGGGGCCTCCTCTGCAGGCTCCTCCGTCCATCTGCTCGACGCTGCCGCCGTGGGCGCGTTTGCTCTTCCCCCCTTCCGTCAAGTGTGCACAGTCCCTTGTGTGCACATGATAGTCAAGCCAACTAACTCGTCACGTTCCCTTGTGTGCATGAGTTCATCTGCAGGCTCTTGTGTGCATGAGTTCAGTTAAATTTTATTTGTGAGCGACTAGCTAGATGTATGTCTATGAGCTATAAAGTAGATGGTTTGGGTTTGTTGCCCCTTGTGTGCCCATGATAACAAGGAATATTTCAAATGAATCGATAAGCTAGGATGTCCAGTATTTATTTCCCTGTAGTGGAGTTATTTGGACCGTTGATTTTATTTTATTTTATTTTTTGCCTTCACTGAGAACAGAATAACGGATGTAGCCAAAAACTTGAGAATATACCTGTGAAGTTAATGTGTACTGTTTCAGTTGTAAAAAACTTGAGATACCATAACTTGAACGTTTTTTCTCTGAATGTATCGAGATACATAACTTTAACTTTGACTGAAGAAGTTGGCTGCTCTGCAGGTATCTAGGATTGAATTCCAGTGGCCGAGATGCAGAAAATGGTTATGGTGCTGCAGGTTCTTCCAATTTCTACGCTGTTCACGGGGTCTGTTATGTGCTATACCCATAATTTGGCCCTCTGTGCAAACTTACCTGTCTATCAGCTATTCGATGTTCTGTATGAGGACACGGTGACTTGCTTGGATTAATAATTAGCGGTTCATATGAACTAAAAGCCCATATTGTTGAGTATATTTCTCTAATCTATTTTCTTCATAAGTTCCACAGCCATATCCTATTGTGCTATCACGGGTGAAGCGGTGTGTGACACGGAACATAAACGATGCTTTATTGGCTCCTTTCACCGTAGAAGACGTTAACACTGCTAGGAAAACCCTATAGCCTATAGGTAATCACTTAGTAATGGCGCGGGTTATCCGGCACGTGCTGTTACCAAGTGGAAGTGGTCCCCACCGTTCTCCGCGGGACAGGTCATAGTAGTAGTGCGGTGTAAGAAACTGCGTTGCTATTAAGTTGATAGTAGTAGCGCGGGGTATGAATCTCACGCCGCTATTAAGTGATCCCAATCGTGCCCTCGACGGGTCATAGTAGTAGCACGGGTATAAACTCTGCGCTGCTACTAAGTACACGGTTTTTTAACAGCCCGGAAATCCATGTTTCCTCCCCCGAATCCCTCCGCTCTCATGTCCCTCTTCCCCCTCACCCTAGGCTCTCTCGTGGCACTCCTTCCCATGCGTGCCTCCTCCGTGACGCCCAAGGAGGCCGCCGCCTCGCGCCGCCGGCATCCAGGAGCATACCGGTCTTCCCCCGCGCCTCCATGCCACCACACCGTAGCACCTTGCCATCGGCGACCAGCCCCGGTACTCCCTCCATCTCTTTCCTCTCTCCCTCGTTTCTCTTTTTTCCTCTCTCTTGTTTGACTCACCCTCCAATGGCCATGCCTGTTCATGTCTTCGCCATGGGCGACAAGGACCTCTCTGCCTTGGCCGCGAAGAAGAGCCCCTTACCGCCGCCTTGCTCTTCCCTAGATCCGGTCCCTCTCCTGCAACCGCTGCCGGATATGGTCGGTCGCTGCCTGTCTGCGCCTCCGATGGCCCCTGTCGTCGCTAGATCGAACCGCTGCCGCCATTGACAACACGCACGGGATCAACAAAATCTGAATAATGCGTAAACACACAGACTTTTAATAAAAGGTGTACTACCCAATTAGCTGTAGCGCGCAAGATGGGTTACACGCGGTTTTTTATAAAAGGTTTTGGCCAATGTTAGGGGACGATCTAATTAGGAAGTCTTACAGGCGGTGAATACACGTAAGACTCCAGTTCGTTGGAATAACGCTGCCAGTGTTATGACCCCGAAGGTAAATTCTTCCGAGAAAGTTACTCAATTTAGGCTGATTAGTTCATGCAATGTGGTATATAAGGTAACCTCCTAATGCTAGCAGCTCATTTCAAAGTTTTTCTTCCTGAAATTGTTAGTCCCACACGGATAATGTGTTGGTTTCTTATGAGAGTTTCCACACAATTAAAAATAAAAGGATGGCAAGGTTGGTTTGTGTGCGGTGAAACTGGACATGCATATAGGTTATGACCGTGTTGAATGGGTTTTCCTGGAAGAGATCTTGCTGAAGTTGGGTTTTCATGAGCATTGGGTCAACCTGGTGATGGAACGTGTGACTATGGTCAAGTATTCTGTTCGCTTTAAATGTATGGAAACTGATACTTTAAAACCCACAACTGGTTTACGTGAAGGAGATCCTCTATCACCATATTAGTTACTACTCCCTCCATTCCAAAATATTTATTTTTCTAGAGATTTCAACAAATGACTACATACGAAGCAAAATAAGTGAATCTACACTTTAAAATATGTCTACATACATCCGTATGTTGTAACCATTTAAAATGTCTAGAAAAACAAATATTTAGAAACGGAGGGAGTATTATGTATGAAGGGTTTAACTACACTACTTGCACATGAAGAGGAGGCTAGGAATCTACAGGGCGTAAAGGTGTGCAGAAAGGCCACATCAATCTTTAATCTCCTGTTTGCAGATGACCGACCACCCTTATGAAAGCACATACGGAGAATGCCCAAACTTTAAAGAGAATCTTGGACTTATATTGTGCTGCATCCGGACAACTGACGAGTTTGGATAAATCTAGTGTTTTCTTCAGTCCCAATACTGATGTTATTGTGAAGGCCCAATTTTTATGCTTCACTGAGTATCATGACAAAAGCGCTGAATAATAAATATTGGGGATT
This sequence comes from Secale cereale, assembly GCA_902687465.1. NCBI lineage: Eukaryota > Viridiplantae > Streptophyta > Magnoliopsida > Poales > Poaceae > Secale > Secale cereale. Next base: position 10,878,611 of record LR738716.1, read on the forward strand.
GTCGTCTAAAGTGGGTTTGAATAAAACAAACTGTTTTCAGTACTTGATTGATCGTGTCATGCAGAGGGTGAATGGTTGGAAAGAGAGGCAATCATCATTGGGCGGTGATAATGTGTTGTCGTTCTGGTGATTATCGTCTTCTGCATACGTGTAATATTTGAGAGAAGAAAGCTTGCCAATGTCAAAAAACAGTATTTTCAGCAGCACGGAGGGATGCTATTGTTTGAGAAGATGAAATCAGATCAGGGGCTTTCATTTACAGTGTTTACTGAAGCAGAACTGAAACAAGCAACAAACAAATTTGACGAAAGCCTAATTCTTGGACATGGAGGCAATGGCACTGTGTACAAGGGAACAATTAAGGATATCACTCCAGTGGCAATTAAAAGGTGTGCATTGGTTGATGATAGGCAGAAGAAGGAATTTGGAAAAGAAATGTTGATTCTTTCCCAGATCAATCACAAGAACATTGTCAAGCTATTGGGGTGTTGCCTTGAGGTGGAAGTGCCCATGCTAGTATATGAGTTCATCCCAAAAGGAACATTGTTTGATCTTATTCATGGCAAGAACCATCAACAGCATCACCCTTTCAGTTCTCTTCTAAGGATCGTCAATGAGGCAGCTGAGGGGCTTGCATTTTTACATTCCTACGCAAACCCACCAATTCTACATGGTGATGTGAAAACCTCTAACATCCTTCTTGATGAGAATTACATGGCAAAGGTGTCAGATTTTGGGGCATCGATAATAGCACCAACTGACAAAGCTCAGTTCGTCACAATGGTTCAAGGGACATGTGGTTATCTGGACCCTGAATATATGCAGACATGTTGCTTGACAGACAAAAGCGATGTTTATAGCTTCGGTGTTGTTCTTCTAGAGATCCTAACTGGGGAGGAACCACTGAAACTTGAAGGTCCTGAGGTATGCCGGAGCCTGTCGTCGAGTTTCCTGGTGGCTATGAAGGGGAACAATCTTGATAACATGCTTGACAATCAAATAAAAGGTCATGAGAACATGGAGTTGATTGTAGGGGTGGCAGATCTAGCTAGGCAATGCTTGGAAATGTGCAGTGACAATCGGCCCTCAATGAAAGAGGTATCTGAGGAGCTTAGCAGATTAAGGAAGCTTTCGAGGCATCCTTGGATACAGCATGACACCGAGACAGATAGCTTTCTCGGTCTGACTGAAATAGAACAAAGCTCTGAGTACACAGAGAAGGATGAAAGAATGCTCATAAATCCAAGCAGTTTTTACCTTATGAGGTGAATGAAAACACTGAATTTTATGCTTTAGCAATTTCATTGGTCATTTAACCTTCTCCTCCTATAATTATCTGACATTTTCTTGTAAGGCCCTCTTGTATCCTTGGGTATTACATAGACACACCATAATTTAGCAAGAATAAATGTATCATGGTACAAAATGGGGACACATTCAGTGCTACCTATTTGAACTTGTGCGAGCTTTCATAGAAATTCTCCAAAATCACTCAAAGAAGATCAGTGGACGACTGGGTGTGAAAATGTGATCGAGTTTGGTATTGAAACTGTGCTATTATGTCAAGTGATTTACTTTTCCTTTTTCAGGGAAGTTCACTGATTTACTCGGTTGCACTTGCCATGCGGCCGTTATATTCCAGTTTTTTCATGAGAATACATACATCACTTGCTATATTCTTTTATTTTTGCCTTTATATTCCAGGACAGGATGTATTCTACAGTATGTCCCTAACCTACATTTGGATTCTAAACATATAATAAGATAAGAAAGAGATTGGATAACAAATTGCAGAGACATACTTCAGTTGTGCCATAAGTCTTGACACACACACACACACACCGTCTAGGGATATCTCTTGTGATAAGGATGATGGCATGTCCATGAGTTCAAGTCCCTGCATTGATGTGCTGATGAACTAAAGAGATTTGTTAGGATGTTGGTTGAAGAACCATTACGTGGTCTACTCAACACATTCTAGAAGTAGAACGATGTAGCAAATTAAAGTTCAGCAACCTGAGTATGACCGCAGGGATCCAATTGGACGGAATTAGAAGAAGGGGAATGATAGACCGAATGATGAAGAGGTTCCTGGCCGCGGGGCAGGGAGGGGAGGGAGTCCGCCGAGACCGTCGGCCGTGGCTGAGGCTACTCCGGCCCACCCATCTGCGCGCGCCTGGAGAAACGCATCGGCGTTGTAGGCAGGCCGCGGAGGAGGCCGTTCCCACGGGGGATGCCGGCGGGAGGAGGTCCGGGTGGTTGAGGAGGAGGTTTTGGAACGTAGCGTCCGGCTTTAAATTAATAAAGCCAAATTGACATCATCCATCACACACGAACAAGTCTTACAACCAAATCGAAACAAAAGTAAGTGAGGAGCCAATAAAGTTGTAACATACGGGGGCCAAGCAATACTAAGTTAACCCAGCGACAGGCCCATGCGCAAAATAGGAAAAGAGGCAACAATAGTAAGTAGATAACGCTGTGAGCCCTAGACAGACGTCGTTTCGTGGCGGGCCTTCATCATAGTTGCCCTGATCTGCTCCATCGTCTCCTTCATGCGTTGTGCATCACTCTGTTTTCCGAACGGCATCCACACCTGTAAAAAAAGATGACATTTGAAAAGGATATCTGCCGGATGGGTCGGAAACTTGTGCTCAGTCGTGATTTTGTTTCGGGTCGTCCAGAGAGACCATAGAAGCACCCCAAAGCATCTCCAAGCAATACGCGCGTTGGTCCCTCTTTGTGTCTTAAGAATAGATAGAAGGTCTATGCTCGACCTAGGGTTCCAGTTCTGATTAAACGCGTCCTTGACCGCGCTCCACGCAAATCTAGCTAACGCACATCCAAAGAAAACATGGTTGGCATTTTCCTCTAACCTGCAAATGGAACATGTTCCATCCGCAGGACCGTTGCGTTTGGCCACATTATCCGAGGTTGGGAGTCGGTTGCGTAGCATTTGCCACATAAAGATCTTAATTTTTAACGGGATACCAGCCTTCCACAACCCCCTGGCTATGTCTAGCGAATTGCCCTCGGACATTTTTTCGTAGAGAGTTTTGACCGTAAATTTTTTGGATGCAGAGAGCTTCCAAACAATGGTATCCGCGTCATTGTTAAGCCGTCGTACCTCCCAGGCCTCTAGCAGATCCTCCCAACGCTCGGCTTCCTGAACCCCTAGGTTCCTAATAAAGGTAATCGCCGGTGGATGCACTCTCAGTGCGTCAGCCACCATGATATTGGTGTCCGTGGCTAGTTGGTATAGGTCCGGATGGGACTGCCAAAGCGGCTCTTGACCCCACCAACGATCTAGCCAGAAGCGTATGGACTTGCCATTGTTGGCACTGAAATGAGCGCCTAACCAGAAGGCCGGTCTGACGGCTTGGATCCCGTTCCAAAACGCCGATCCACGGACTTGTGCCTTGAACAGATTACCGTCTGGGAAGTATTTAGCCCGTAAAATGTTCGCCCAGAGGCCTGTCTCATTCTGGGCAAGGCGCCACCACCACTTGGATAACAAGGCCACGTTCGTTAGCTTAGGACATCTCCAGCCGTTGGCCCCCCAGGAGGGGCTAAAAATCACCCCCTGGGGACGCACCGGCGCTAAACCGCGCACTGGGGGCGTGATGCCCCCCAGTCACGACCCCCCACGGGTTTTTAAAATGTTCAAATTCGGCGCAAGCACGGCTCAAATTTAACGCAAACACGGGCGAGTTCGTTCAAATTTAAACATATTTTACAAAAAAAAACTACCGCGGGCTATCCCCACCTTCTCCCTCGCCGCCCGCCTCGCCGTCCGCCCACGCGGTTCTACATGCCGTCACCGCTGCCGCCGTCGTCGTCGTCGTCGCCGCCGCCGCCCCCGCCTACGCCTCCGCCGTCCCTGCTGCATCCCTCCCCCGGTTGGCGTGGCGGGTTGGACGGTGATGGCATCTCACCCCTCGTTGGTTACCCCAAGTGGAAGTTTGAGATGCAGTGTAGCGGAAGTTTTCCCTTGGCAAAGATACCAAGGATCAATTTCCCTGAGACTCCCAGTTTCAACAAGAAGGTGTCAACTGCTAACGGCGCCAGATATTAGCAATCAACGCGGACCTGCACACAGATACAAATAACTTTGCTCCCAACGAGTACAGAGAGGTTGTCAATCCCTCCGGCCTTGTCGTTTACAAAGGATCAAACGCAAGTGATAATAGTGATAGGTTTTGCTGCAATAGTAAGTAAAAGCGGAAAGTAAATAGCGGATGTGATCAATGATGGTAATATGGACCGGGGTCCCATGATGTTCACTAGTGATGTCTCTCTCCCAAAAGACGATAAAAACAGCTATGTGAGGTAAACGAATTACAGCTGGGCAATTGACAGAATTATGTGCGCAAACCAATGCTAACTATGTCACAAGAAAGGTAGAGGTTCAAAGCATGGGCGGTACGCCAAGGCAAGTAGACCGAAATCCATCTGCATCTACTACTAATCATCCACCTTGAGATGTCTATCCAGAACATCTCGCTGGTATTAAGTTGCGAGTCCCACCCATAGTGTAAACTCAAAGCAACAGACAACTGCATTAAAAGAACTTTGCGTAAAGTAAACAATCCTTGCACCCGCGGGCACAAGCACCGTTGTTTTCCCCCTTGTGGCAACAGCACATCCCCTAGACTCATGTTTCTGTCACTCAAGCTAGTCATCGAGGGGCATGAACCCACAATCAAGCATAACGTTCCCTCTTGGAGTCACTACCTACTACTTGGCCAAAGCAATAAATAACAACGGAGAACATGCAAGAATTACTTACGAACATAAATATAAAAGAGGTAGATCAAATATATTACTCAAACACAATCTGAACATAATCTCACAATCCATCGGATCCCAGCAAACTCGTCATAGCAACAGCATAAGGATTACATATGTGCCTCGATCATGTAGGGCAGCTCACGAGGACTAATTAGTGAAGCACAAGAAGGGGAGGAGAACATCACATAGCTACTGGTCATGGACCCATGGTCCAAGAGAGACTACTCACAACTCATCCGGGAGGCGTCCATGGTGGTGGAGAGGCTCCCGGTGGTGATCCTCCCCTCCGGCAGGGTGCCGGGAAGAGTTCTCCTGGTGCTCCCGATCTTGGAAGCGCGGCGGCGACAGAACAGAGATGAGATCGCGAAAAAGGGTTCCCGTCTCAAGGGTTTCGGGACACGATATAAATATATGCCAAAGAGGGGCATCAGCGGAGGCCCGAGGGGCCCAGGCGCCCCCCCGGCGCGGCCAGGGGGGCCGCGCCACCAGGGCGCCTGGAGCCCTGGTGGCCCCCCTCCGGCTGTACTTTGGCTGCTGGGAAGCTTCTGGAACGCTGATTTTTTATATAATTTTTCCGGGATTTTTCTGGCAGTTCTCGTAATGGGAAAACCTGAAATACAAAAACAACAGAAAACAGAAACTGGCACTGGGGTGCACTGAGTTAATAGGTTAGTCCAAATATGATCAAAAAGTGTATGGAAGTGTATAAATATCATAGCAATATCACCCAAAAGAGGCATGGAGCAAGCAGAAATTATAGATGCGTTTTGGACGTATCAACATCCCCAAGCTTAATTCCTGCTTGTCCTCGAGTAGGTAAATGATAACAAGAATAATTTCTGTGGTGACATGCTATTAACCATATAGGACTTTTCATAGCCATATGACAAAAGCTTACTGAGACAATGAATCTGTAGTAATTAAGTTGCCTCATGAGAAAATCACAAAGAACTGAAAGTTTTACAATATGGTATTGAAACATCAAATAGATTTGTAATGAGCATGGTGTGCAAATATGATCAAGTGATATCTCGCTTGCCCCCTTTAGTGAAGCAAAACATAAATGCAGGGGCACCTCCAAGGTTCAAGTGATGACTAGATACAATGATTTCAGAATAAACGATATCACAATAATGCAAAAGACAATGCTACTTTGGGACAATGCACATTACACTCAGAATGACAATCATGCTCTCAGTAGTTGGTGCTTTAAAAGAAGGTGGAGACTCTCGAACCGTGGCTTTTGTTGGCAAGGTTGAAAACCCGTAGTCGGAAACAAAGACAAAGCATGTACCAGAGCTCTTGGTTTTAAAAACAGAGGTAATAATAATTTTTTCTTAGATCATGCATGTTTCGTCAACGAATGCTAGCAGATAACTCAATCACTTCTTGAGATGGACAAGTTTCGAGGAACAGCTCCCGAATGAGGACGATCACATCCTCTTAATCTCCTTTGTTTATCACTGCCAAAGTTTTCTGATTTCTCATGAACAAAGCGTGAAGGAGGGTTTGTTTGTTATATTAATTTTTAGCCGGGCGCACTCAATGCCAGTTCCTTCTCGTGTTATGGGTTTGCACATTATACATGCAATCCCGGGGTGAAGCTTGTCCAACTTAAAAAGATCATGAATTAACTACTACTTCCTCATGGACTTAAAACAGAGGCACAAAATAGGAATGCAATTTTTTTCTTTTTGAATAATTTCGAGATGGTACATGAAAGTCTTCGTTAGGAATGGCAGGTAAATACCATGTAGGAAGGTATGGTGGACTCATATGGCATAACTGATTTAAAAGAATTTGGATGCACAAGCAGTCAGTCCGCTTAGTACAGGTGGAGGTTAGCAAAACACTGGGAGCGACCAACTAAGAGAGCAATGACGGTCATAATCATGCAGAGCGACAAAGCAACATTGAATCAGGCATGGTAGTTATATCGCTACTCAGAAACAAAAGATCATCAAGGCTTGACAGACTTTCTTTACAGTCTTAAATATGCGTGAGCATACGCCAAGTCAATCAAAATAAATTCTTGAAGGAAGATATTACTAAACCATACCACATCATAGGCAAACAAATCATGTTGATACTCCAATAACACATTGGAAACCCCCCAGCTATTTGAGACTAACCATAAGAAAACATGAACTACTAAGCACCATTATGCACGTAGCATTTTTATCATAGACATATCAACCAATGCAACAGAAGCAAACTCTCTTAATAAGATAATCATGATAAATAAAGAGAGTTCAAGCAACCAACTAAACAAAAGCTCTTTAAAAAGATAAGCATGAAAACTAAAAGCTAAGCATGATAGTAGCTATTGAAAGACAAAGAACAGACGCAGCAAAGATAGACATGAAAATTCTATGTTATGTTCTAGGTAGAAGTGGAGCGTGTTTCTCTCCCACATAAAGAAAGCTGAGTTCCGACTCGTTATGAAAAGCTAAAGAAAACTAAAAAGGAAAACTAAAGCAAGATGCTCCAAGCATAGCACATAACACATGAGGTGATAAAAATATAGTGGAACGAAAGACGAACTGATAATGTTGATGGAGAAGGGGATGCACGGGGGCATCACCAAGCTTAGACGCTTGAGTCTCCTTGAATATTTCTTGGGGGTGCATGGGGGCATCCCCAAGCTTGAGCGTTTGACACTCCTGAATCTTTTTATCATCTTCCCTCGCACACTTGAAAACTCCCTTCATACATAACTCATCATAATCTGATTAGCGAGGTTAGTACCCTTAATTAAATAATTGTTGTTTGCTGGAAATAAGGATATTCTTGAAGATCTACTGTTTCTCAAGATTGCCAAAAGGTTTTTGCAAAGAAAAAGCAAGCTCAAGGTTTGCAAAAAGAAGGAAAGGCAAAACAGGACAGAATCTGTGAAAAACAGAACAACAGGTAGTAAATGATTTTTTCGGGGCACTTCTGCAACTCTAATAAAAAAACTCAAAACAGACGCACGAAAGACAATTATATAGAGCATGCTGTCGAAAAAATTCAGACCAAAAAGATGATCTGGTGATTTTATACGAATTTGTCTATCAAAGGACAGAATCTGTTTCCTGGACAGCACGTCACAACTTTTGAACTTTCTTGCAATCAGAGGCTACACTTGGCACAAAATTGAAAAGCAAAGATACAATGATGATGCTACTGTAGTAACAACATCAAGACACAACAAAAAGCAAAATAAAATTTTATTCATGTGGGCTGCCTCCCAAAAGCGCTTTCTTTTATGCCTTTAAGCTAGGCATAATGCAAAGAGATCAAGTTTTATCAAGAGTAAAAGAATAGCTAGCCCGTATAACGGACTCAAAAGGTAACTTAATCTTCTTTCGAGGGAAGTGTTCCATCCCTTTCTTGAGAGGAAATTGGAATTTTATATTCCCCTCCTTCATGTCAATGATAGCACCAACGGTGCGTAGGAAAGGACGTCCCAAAATAATTGGACAAGAAGGTTCACATTCAATGTCCATAATAGTAAAATCAACGGGAACATAATTGTCATTGACAATGATAAGAACATCGTCGATCCTCCCCAAAGGTTTCTTTATGGAAGAATCAACGAGACGAACACCAAAAGAACAAGAATAAAAAGGTTTCAATTTAAGCATATCATATAGTCTTTTGGGCATAATGGAGGTACTAGCTACAGCATCACATAAAGCATAGCAAGAGAAGTTATTCAATTTAATTTTAATCATAGGATCCCAACCATCTTCTAGCTTTCTAGGTATGGAGGCTTCTACTCTAAGTTTCTCCTCCCTAGCTTTGATGAGAGCATTAGTGATATGCTCTGTGAAGGCAAGATTAAGCGTGCTAGTGTGGGGATCTTTAGCCATTCTTTGTAGAAAGGTGACAACTTCTGAGATACTACAATTATCAAAATCAATTTTATCATTATTGGGCAGAATTGTAGTGTCATCTTCTTTGTTAGAATTGCTCTCTATTATAAGAGTTTGAACGTCTTCCCAAGTTTGGGGAAGCATAGGAGCAACTTTAAACTGAGGCTCATACTCTTTTCCTGGAAGACCATGCCATGGGCATAGCTCTCCATCAAGACTAACATAATCACAAGGTTTATTACTTTTGTAGATCCCGACAGTGGTGATTGGTGTAATGGAAGAAGGGGTGTACTCCTCCCATCTAGTGTTTTTGGTGGACCCCATAGCAGCAAGCAAGCAAGATAACTATTTTTGTGATTTTCGATAAAAGATACTAAGGCAAAAACTGAAAGGTAAACTAACAAGACTAAAAAGCAATGGTAAAAGATAGCGTGCAACTCCCCTATCCTGAAGAGTGGAGTCCCCGGCAACAGCGCCAGAAAACTTTGCTTGATGGCTTCTCGCCCCTCGTTGGTTACCCCAAGTGGAAGGTTTGAGATGAAGTGTAGCGGAAGTTTTCCCTTGGCAAAGATACCAAGGATCGATTTCCCTGAGACTCCCAGTTTCAACAAGAAGGTGTCAACTGCTAACAGCGCCAGATATTAGCAATCAACGTGGACCTGCACACAGATACAAATAACTTTGCTCCCAACGAGTACAGAGAGGTTGTCAATCCCTCCGGCCTTGTCGTTTACAAAGGATCAAACGCAACTGATAATAGTGATAGGTTTTGCTGCAATAGTAAGTAAAAGCGGAAAGTAAATAGCGGATGTGATCAATGATGGTAATATGGACCGGGGTCCCATGATGTTCACTAGTGATGTCTCTCTCCCAAAAGACGATAAAACAGCTATGTGAGGTAAACGAATTACAGCTGGGCAATTGACAGAATTATGTGCGCAAACCAATGCTAACTATGTCACAAGAAAGGTAGAGGTTCAAAGCATGGGCGGTACGCCAAGGCAAGTAGACCGAAATCCATCTGCATCTACTACTAATCATCCACCTTGAGATATCTTTCCAGAACATCTCGCTGGTATTAAGTTGCAAGTCCCACCCATAGTGTAAACTCAAAGCAACAGACAACTGCATTAAAAGAACTTTGCGTAAAGTAAACAATCCTTGCACCCGCGGGCACAAGCACCGTTGTTTTCCCCCTTGTGGCAACAGCACATCCCCTAGACTCATGTTTCTGTCACTCAAGCTAGTCATCGAGGGGCATGAACCCACAATCAAGCATAACGTTCCCTCTTGGAGTCACTACCTTCTACTTGGCCAAAGCAATAAATAACAACGGAGAACATGCAAGAATTACTTACGAACATAAATATAAAAGAGGTAGATCAAATATATTACTCAAACACAATCTGAACATAATCTCACAATCCATCGGATCCCAGCAAACTCGTCATAGCAACAGCATAAGGATTACATATGTGCCTCGATCATGTAGGGCAGCTCATGAGGACTAATTAGTGAAGCACAAGAAGGGGAGGAGAACATCACATAGCTACTGGTCATGGACCCATGGTCCAAGGGAGACTACTCACAACTCATCCGGGAGGCGTCCATGGTGGTGGAGAGGCTCCCGGTGGTAATCCTCCCCTCCGGCAGGGTGCCGGGAAGAGTTCTCCTGGTGCTCCCGATCTTGGAAGCGCGGCGGCGGCGGAACAGAGATGAGATCGCGAAAAAGGGTTCCCGTCTCGAGGGTTTCGGGACACGATATAAATATATGCCAAAGGGGGGCATCAGCGGAGGCCCGGGGGGCCCAGGCGCCCCCCCCCGGCGCGGCCAAGGGGGGGGGGCGCCACCAGGGCGCCTGGAGCCCTGGTGGCCCCCCTTCGGCTGTACTTTTTCTGCTGGGAAGCTTCTGGAACGCTGATTTTTTATATAATTTTTCCGGGATTTTTCTGGCAGTTCTCGTAATGGGAAAACCTGAAATACAAAAACAGCAGAAAACAGAAACTAGCACTGGGGTGCACTGAGTTAATAGGTTAGTCCAAATATGATCAAAAAGTGTATGGAAGTGTATAAATATCATAGCAATATCACCCAAAAGAGGCATGGAGCAAGCAGAAATTATAGATACGTTTTGGACGTATCAGACGGTCCGGGGGCGTCGTCGTCGTCGCTGTCGAGGACGACGACACCGTCCTCGTCCTCGCACCCACGTTTGCGGTCGGCGATCTCCTCCAGGGCCCGGCACTGCCGGACCATCTCCTCGCACAGGTAGTCGTCGCGCGACCACCTCATGGTGTCCTCGTCGGAGAAGCCGCGCCGGGCTATCTCCTCGTACTCCGGGGGGAGGCTGGGCTCCGCCTTGGGCTCGACGAGGTCGCCGGAGCTGCGGATACGCGCGCTGACAAGCGTGTCCTGGGGCTCCGGCTTGACGAGGCGGAGGTGGAGGCAGGGAGAGCCGCCGGACGAGGAGGAGGACACCCCGGTCTCCATGCGCCTCGGTGTCCAGGAGCTCCCCCGGCAGCGTGAGAAGGACGGGGGGAGCGGGGTACTCGAGGCGCGGCGTGTTGCCGCCCTCGATGTACTCGAGGACGGACTCCAACGTGTGCCCTGGCACGCCCCACCACCGGCGCCGGCCGTCGGCGTTGAACCTGTTGGAGGGCACGACGCCGTTGGTGGCCTCGAGCTGCTCGTCGTGCCGGCGGCGGAAGTACGGCTCCCAGATTGTGCTGTCGGGGGCGTACCGGGGCCCCTCCCTCGCCGCACGCGGCAGGGACGAGCGGATGCGTGCGATCTCCGCACGCCGAGCCACGCCGGTGGGCACCGGGGGCACCAGCACGCCGCCGGCGCTGATCCTCCACGCCCCGGGCACCCGCATGTCCGGCGGGACCGGGTACCCGGCCTTAAAAAGGAGGCGAGCCTCGTCCTTGTGGAGATGACGGCGCCCGAATCCGTTCGCCGCCGCGCCGTCGCCTGGGAAACGCTCCGCCATGCTTTCTCAGCTCGTGACGGCAAGAGGAGGGAAGGGGGGAAATGAGCGCGTCGTCGGAGGATGATCGGGGCGAGTCTCTCCGGCGCGCTTCGGTCGGCTTTTACAGGCGGAGAAGCCGCGTGGGCGCGTTACGCGTGGCGTGAATGCGTGGCGGCCGAGGGATGCGTCGCCCAGCCTTCACTGCGCCGCCCGTGAGGCATCAATGGAGGCTAACCGGCGCGGCAGCGCGCGGCAGCTTTGGCATTGATTCGCCACGGGAAACGAGGCGATGAGGACGAAGAAGGGGCGAGAAGAGAGTAGAGCCGCGGACGCGGTGGGCCCGCGGCTCTTCGCGCCAAAAACGATTCGCCCGGCGCCCCCAAGTGACCCCCAGCGCGCCGGGTTCGGGTTGGGTCCGCCGGCGCCAATTTCGGCCCGAGCCGACGAAAACTGGGCTCTTGGGGGCGCGACTGGGCCGATTTTTTCACGCCGGCGGACGAAAAAACGCCTGGGGGGCCTTCTTGGGGGCGCGGCTGGAGATGCTCTTAGAGTTTGTGATGCCTAAGCCACCAAATTTTTTGGGTCTACAAACGGCCGCCCATTTCACCAAGTGGTACTTGCGTTTGATCCCGGTTCCTTCCCAAAAGAAACGGGCACGCGGGGTGTCAAATTTGGCATGAACCCCATCCGCCAAAAGGTACATTCCCATTGTGAAGAGTGGGAGGGAAGAAAGCCTCGAGTTAGTTAGAATGAGCCTTGCCGCCGAGGACATAAATCTTCCCCGCCACGGTTGAGGAGGAGGTGGCCGGAGCAGGCGGGCGGACCTCGCCGGATTGGGCTAGGTTTTGACACAGTTGACCATATTCAATGTTTAATGTGTGTTGTGGCCAGAAACTTGACATATTTATGCTTACCTGCATTGCACGGGGATACAGATATAGAAATACAACTATATATAGATTAATCTCGGACATGAGGTTTCTAACCGTTACTACACCAGAAGCACGGGGACACATGTAAACAATGGCATTGATTAGATCTCTAGCGTGGAAGGCCGACGCTCGGGCGCTGCGACCGGCTATCTTGCCGATCGTTGGGGTGGATCACGAGCCACTCCTCCATAGGCTTCCTTCCACACGGCGGATCATCGGGCGTCCGGTCATCAAATCTCGGCTATTTATCTCCTACTTAGATCCAGCTTTGGATGCGAGCAGTCCCCATCTTGATAATCTAGGACCCAACTAACTTCGAGAGCACATGAAGAAGAAAAAGAAGAAGCTGCTGAAGATGGATGCATGCACGAGCTAGAGAGCGCGCCAGCGTCTGAACATGGAGGGGCTGATCCCGGCCCTCCAACCCAAGACACAACAACCACAACAACAACAACACAGGCCTACGTAAGAAGAATTTATTAATCTAGAGATCAAGTCCCAAATCTTCGTGATTGTAAAAGTGATTCTCGTCCATGGGGTAGCAGAAGAGGAGCAAATGGCGGCAACGGCGATCCATGCTCGCGCCCATGGGGCAGGAGAGGACCAATGACAGTGGATGCGGCGATCTGCGCTCATGCCCATGGGGCAGCAGAGGAGGAGCGGCGGGCAACGGTGGTGATCAATGCTCACGCCCGGACAACACAAGAGGAGTTGCAAGGCATTGCGAGGTCGTAAAGAAAATTAAGGGATAGTGAACCCCTCTAATTAAGGATAAAGAGGTGCGCGAGGTGGTCTGATGGTCGAACATTTAATCTGGTTGTTAGTTTGTGTGGCAGATCAATCATGTAATATGGACTGTCGAATGTGATTTAATTGGATTGATCAGACGTTTCTGGTAAACCTATGTACAGTTTTTGGCATGGCTACCAGAGAATTCACATTTGCTCTTTTAATAATAATTATTAATAATGGTGTAGATAGAAGAGATATCAGCCTGCAAGTGGTATCTTCTGCGAAAGGCCCGCATCCGCCCCATATCTGCCACATATTTAGGTGGGATACTCGTTGATGTCCACATATAATTAGGTGGGACAAGTGGGCTTAGTGGGATACCCACTAAACATAAATTCATTTATCTGATGTGATAGTAAAAACACCAATTCATTACAACGTTGATGGTACATTCATTCATTCCACTGCTAGTAGTAGATGGATCTCTCGTTGTACTGCAGCTTCATGTAGTTTCAGATGGATCATACTGGATGATTCGTTGTACTGAAGCTCCTGTTGTTATAGACTTTCAGACAAAATTCAATAAATATCAAATTTTCGCCATACATGCTCCAGTATGGTCTAGCTGACTACATTTGCTACTAAAAGCAACTTCGAGCCTTACAAGAAAACGCACATGAATGGTAGGAGATGGGCATGAAGTGGTGGCAACCATGGTGGAGGCGTCGCTGGCTAGGCATGGGGGAGGAGGAGGGCGGCGCTGATGCGGGCGTGAAGGAGATGGACGGCGGCGCTGCGGCATCCATGGAGAAGAGAGTGAATTGCAAAAAACCACCACATTTGACGTTCACGCTTCAATTTGCCACCACATTTCTGGCGCGTTCCAAAAATCCACCACTTTTCTTGTGAATTTTCTCAAGAAAAACAAATCACCGATTGCCCGCTGCTAAACCGATTTCTGACACTGCAGGCCCACATGTCAGCTGCCACGTTGGACTAACCTCACGGCGCACGGCGTGACGGCCGTTAGAAATGTCCCTCCCCTTTAGTCGCCATCGCTCTCCATCGCTCACTCCACTCGCTCACTCACTCCACTCCACTCTGCTCCATCCCTCCCCTTTAGTCGCCGCCGGAGGCACGGTTCCCTCGCCGCCGTTGAAGATGCCGTCGTGGAAAGATGGAGAGGAGAGCAGCGAGGAGGATCTGGTCGGCATGGAGCTGGAGCAGCACTGGGTAAGAGATCTGATTTGCACTTAGGGTTAGGGTTCATGTGTTCTTCGATTTGAAACAATGGTTTGGAGCAGTAGTTCTTTGTTCTGAGGTTCATTACTGTGATACAAATGCAGGCGAACCCTGGCACCATTATAGATGCATCCTTCTATGGTAGAGCTGCAGATGCAAGCATCACATGTAAACTGCACTTGGCCCCATGCATGAAATATGTTGCATTTGAAGGAAAGGACACTGGGAGGAGGTTCTATGGATGTGTTGTTCCTCAGGTTAGTGTTATCCAACTAGGGTTTGTGTTGGTTGTAGTTAGTGGTAGTTATTTTGAAGATGTTTGGAATTGTTGTCAGTAAATTCAGTTAATTAAACATGATTTGGACTGTATGCAGATGCAAGAATCAAATTATGTCACTAAATTCATTTACAGAAAGTTCATTTGTACTATCTGTACATGGATTGATTAATTTATGTCTGTCAGTAATGAACATGTTTGCAGATGCAAGCATAGATATATTTCAGTAAATTAAGTAAATGAAACTAATGTAGGCATCAATTTTTGGACTGTGGTTGAGCTGCAGATGCAGGCATCAATTTCTGTCAGTAAAATTGAGGGGATTATCACAAATAGGAGAGTGGTATAGAATGAACTAATGTAGTTTGTTACAGTGACCAAACTTGTTTTTAAAAGTGAATTTGCAATTCAGTTAATGGTAGTATTGCTCTTGTCATATAAGCTTAGCTTGAACATGTTGAATGTCTGCTGTCTCTGTAATTCAGTTAACAGTGATTTTGCTATTCCTGAATGTTTGCTGTATCTGCAAGTCTTACTGAATCACTGAATATCTCATCTATTGTCTTCTTGAAGTTAGCATATTTATTTTGTAATGCAGGATGGCATTGACTGTGGAGTTGCTCAGTGGGTTGATGCCCCATGGCCTTCTATTCTGCAAAGATGCTTGGAGAAGATATGGGAGATGTTTCATGAGGAGAACCATGGCAGAATGGTTGACCATGAGAAGTATAAGAAAGAGTTGGAGAAGATGAAGAAGGAGTTGGATACACTTGGGGATCAGTACAGTCAGCTGGTTCAGGATTTCACCAAGATGTTTGATTGGGCAGATCAGAACAACAGGGTCATGAGTGATGAAGAGTATAAGCAGAAGCAGATGGATGTGGACAAGGACATGGTGAAGCTAACTATCAGCAAGGAGAAGGAGAGTGATGCCATTGGCAAGATGAAGGAGATGGAGAAGCTGGCTCAGGAGCACAAGGAGATGAAGTGCATTCTTAGATCTCAGGGAGAGATCATTAGGAACACCAGGAAGGGGAGGGATGACTTGAAGGAAGAGAGGGACTGGCTGATAGAGGAGAAGAAGAAACTGGAGTTTCTGGTGGGTGATCTTATGAAAGTTGGTCATGGCAACAAGGACAAGCTTGCCAAGATCAAGCCAATCCTTGATGAGTGAACACTGATGTTCATCACCTCAGTTATGTTAAGCTAATATGTGGCCTTGGAACAATATAGCTGGCCTTGGGGTTGTATATTTTGGGAATCCCCTAGTTATGTAATGACTGTAATGAATGATTCTCTGCTAAACTACCTCTAGTTAAGTTATGTAATGTATGTAATGACCAGATGCAAAACTACCCTAGTTATGTAATGTTGTTAGCTATCTATAGTAAGAGCTATGCTATTATGAATCTGCAATTATGAATCTTCTTGTTTGGACTAAACCTCTCATTTAGGCTTTTGGGTGGCTTCGGCTCGACAAAACGACCTAAACCACTCATTTAGTCTTTAGGGTTGATCTGGCTCGACAAAGCCAACTAAACATCTCATTTAGGCTTTTGGGTGGCTTCGGCTCGACAAAACGACCTAAATCACTCATTTAGTCTTTAGGGTTGATCTGGCTCGACAAAACCAACTAAACATCTCATTTAGGCTTTCGGGTGGCTTCGGCTCGACAAAACGACCTAAATCACTCATTTAGTCTTTAGGGTTGATCTGGCTCGACAAAGCCAACTAAACATCTCATTTAGGCTTTCGGGTGGCTTCGGCTCGACAAAACGACCTAAATCACTCATTTAGTCTTTAGGGTTGATCTGGCTCGACAAAGCCAACTAAACATCTCATTTAGGCTTTCGGGTGGCTTCGGCTCGACAAAACGACCTAAATCACTCATTTAGTCTTTAGGGTTGATCTAGCTCGACAAAACCAACTAAACATCTCATTTAGGCTAACACAAACAAGTTCTTAACACAAAGAAGT
>LR738716.1:10895500-10933723 GCA_902687465.1 Secale cereale
CTAAACATCTCATTTAGGCTTTCGGGTGGCTTCGGCTCGACAAAACGACCTAAATCACTCATTTAGTCTTTAGGGTTGATCTGGCTCGACAAAACCAACTAAACATCTCATTTAGGCTTTCGGGTGGCTTCGGCTCGACAAAACGACCTAAATCACTCATTTAGTCTTTAGGGTTGATCTGGCTCGACAAAGCCAACTAAACATCTCATTTAGGCTTTCGGGTGTCTTCGGCTCGACAAAACGACCTAAATCACTCATTTAGTCTTTAGGGTTGATCTGGCTCGACAAAACCAACTAAACATCTCATTTAGGCTAACACAAACAAGTTCTTAACACAAAGAAGTTCTCAAGCTAAATACTGATTAAATAAGTTCTTAACACAAAGAAGTTCTTCACCATAATAGTTGTCAGCCATAATAGTTGCAACTGGCTAAATACTGATTACTGACACATAGCAGTTCTCAAGCTAACACAAACAAGTTCTTAACCCAAAGAAGTTCTCAAGCTAAATACTGATTACACATACAAGTTCTGAGGCATAGTTTCTGAAACCTCATTCCGGTGCACTGACTAGTTGCCACTGGCGTAGAAGTAACCCCTCATTCTGGTGCTCTGGAACCTCTTCCTTTTGGACCCTACTGTTGCTCCCTCTGTTGTAGTTGCAGCCCTTGGTGCCATGTAGGGCCTTCCACCTCTCATGTTGGGTGCATTGCTTGTGGCAGCCTGGGAGGGATTAGTAGTAGCATCACTTGTAGCCCTTCTTGAAGCAGCAGTTGTTCTTCTTGGCCTTGTAGAAGCAGCAGGCTGGGCAGGACCAGTAGAAGCAACGGTTGTTTTTCTTCCCCTGGTAGATGTACCAGGGTGTGTAGGACCAGAAGAAGTTGTTCTTCTTCCCCCAGTAGTTGCAGTAGGTGGTGCACTGGTTGCAGGCTGGGAAGCAACAACTTTTTTTCTTCCCCTGGTAGATGTACCAAGCTGGGCAGTAGAACTTCCCCCAGCTTCATGGTAGTGAGTTCTGGTTGTCTAACAATGATTAAAACAATTAGGATGAAGACTGGTGAGGCAACAATGTAAGTTGAAAAGAAAGAAAACAATGTGCATATTCCATACCTTGTGCTTGTCCTTTCTTGCCTGAAGATGAGGCTTAAGGGGCTGAGGGCAGTAGGTGTACCTATGTTTCTGCATCTTGCAGTTGCTGCAAGTGATAGTTGCCATCCTTGATGTATCCTTCTTTGTTGGGACCTCAAATTGCCCCTTCCTCCTAGATGTTTGCTTCCTGCCCTTCTTCTCTTTGAACAATGGTGGATCTATGTCAGCAGTTGGTGTCTTAGGCCAACAGTCAGGCCCTCGTACAGGGTAAATGATGTGCTTGTATGTTTCCTTATACAATGGTTTTTTGAAGAACTCATGCACATAGTCTTCTGGCTGTCCCTTCACTCTTGTAATAGCAGAAACTGCATGGTTACATGGCCAACTGATACGTCCAAAATGCATCACTATTTTGTATCATAATTCATCTTTATTCATTGATATATTTCACGTTATGATGATGTTCTTATGTTGTTTTGGTCTATTTTACACAGTTTGCAACTTTCCGATGCCGGAACAGCAAACGCAGGATTCAGCAGGAAAAAGTGGATACTGAGTTGCTGAAGAAGAACACCTCCAAATTACCTGAAAATTGACGGGAGGTATTTTTCAGACGAATAACGAAGACACGCAAAAGGGGAGTCGGAGGGGGGCCACAGGGTGCCCAGGCGGCCTGGGGGCGTGCCCCCCCCTCTGGCCGCGCCGGGGGGGCGCCTGGAGCCCCTGGCCCACCTCTGGTCGCCCCCTTTTGCATATATGTTCTCCGTCCCCCGAAAACCCTAGGCACGGGACTTTTTACGGAGTTCCGCCGCCGCTTCGAGACGGAAACCTACAGAGAAGAAAAGGGCATCTCCGGTGGGCAGATTCCGCCGGGGAGATCACCTCCCGGAAGGGGAGATCGTCGCCATCGTCATCACCATCGTCACGGGCATCATCGAGATCATCATCAACATCATCCCCAACACCAGCACCATCTCCATCTTCATCCAAATCTCATCTTACCATCGCAACTCGTGTTGTAACTCGTACTACCTATCCTCTCTACTCCATTGGTGTTGATTACTACTTTGTGGTGAATGCTATTGAGTTTTGTTGGAGAAATATTATTATGTCCAGATTGTTTATCACATATTTATCCCCACTGATCATGATCTCTTTTATGTCTTGTGAGTAGTTACCTTAGTTCTTGAGGACATGGGGGAAAGTCTTGTTGTTAGTAGTCATATGCTGTTGAAGTAATATGTGTTGTTTGATACTTAAGTTGTGTTGTCATTCTACTAGTGGTGTTGCGTGAGTCGAACACCCAACACTTCGCCTTATTAAGGACCTAGGAGAATACATTGTGTATAAAGAATGCTTATGGTGGGTTGCCGGAGTGACAGAAACCTGAACCCCAGTTCGCACGCTTTTGCATAAGGGAATAATGGATCCTCGATCGTATTGCTATGGTTAGGCTTTTGCCTTAAATTCTATCTTGTATTTGCGGATGCTTGCAAGGTGTTTAATCATAAGAGTGCATTCATCTTAGTCTAGAGAGTGCACTAGCATAGATCCACCCACTCAACACTTATCAACACATATCATAGTATCGATACGGAATATGGCGAAAGCACATGACTACCTCTCCCGTGTGTCCTCAAGAACGCTTTAGTCTTTATAAGTTCAGTTGTTAGGCCTCTCCTTTGCTAAGAAAGGATTGGGCCACTTGTTACTCTCAGTACCTTTTACATTACTTGCCTTTACATTCCTGCTGCTTATATCGAGAAACCCCTAAAAGTTATCTTTCAGTGCTTGCAGTAATTTCTTGCTCAGAATCGCTTATCAATACCTTCTGCTCCTCGTTGGGTTCGACACTCTTACTTATCGAAAACGCTGCAACAGATCCCTTACGGTTGAGGGTCATCAAGTAACGTTTTCTGGCGCCGTTGCCGGGGAGCGTAGCGCTATTGGTAAAGTGAAACTGGTAAGAAAGTCTTTTTATAATTCTGTTTTTATTTTTGCTATTGCTGCTCTTTGTCCTTATGGATAACCCTATTATTGGAGAGTTGCTTGCGGGAAGACGCCCCACACCTGTGGTGGTTGATTCTCCCCCTACTGAAATTGTGCCTTATAAAATACCAGCTGGCATTATCAATTATGTTTTGGCTAATCGTTATGCAGGAGACAGACATCCCGGTGAACACTTGCTATATTTATCACGACTATGTTCATTATTTAAGCTTGCAGGTGTATCGAGGGAGTTTGTCATGAGGAAATTGTTTGTTGTATCACTTATAGATAAAGCTTCAGATTGGTATGGGCTCCTCGATAACTCACACTTGCTGGACTGGCAGGAGCTTATGTCTCTCTTTTATACTAAGTTTTATCCTCTTCATGAAATTCATCGAGACAGGAATTATATATATAACTTTAGGTCTCGTGATGGAGAAAGCATTGCTCAAGCTTGGGGGAGATTGAAGTCTCTAATGCTCAAATGCCCAATTCATAAGCTCCCCAAGGAAATTATACTTACAAATTTTTATGCCAGGCTTTCTCGTCAGGATAAGGAGATGCTGGATGCCTCCTCTAGTGGGGTATTTCAGAAGAAGAGTGTTGAAGAAAGGTGGGATCTCCTTGAAAGAATCCAGAGGAATACTGAAGATTGGGAAATTGATAAAGGTATTGAACCCGCTATAAATTATGAACATGATTATATTGAGAGCTATGTGGAAACTGATTACTTCAATACTTTTTGCTCTAAGATTGGTCTTGATTCCCATCTAGTGATTGATTTATGTAAGAATTTTGCCTCTCACGTTGATTCTTTTACAAAGAATAGAGACCAGCACCATGCACCTTTTAAAGAACCACCTACTGATATTTATGTTGCTGAACCTATTTTGCCTGCAGTCATATATGAAAAGCCTCCTTTTCCCACGAGGATAAAGGAACACTCTCTTGTGACAGGCATAATAAATAAAAGTGAGAGAAGAGTTGATGAACCTGAGGACCAGATCAGGGTCGATCCTCAAGTTGCATTGATTAAAGACCTTGCTACTGATGATGTTTTGGATTCCAATATAACTTTTTGTGCTGTTTCCACTAACCTTGTCACAGCCAAGAACAAAGGCCCAATTTCAGGTACTCCGGTGGTATCTGTTAAAATAGGAGATCACAATTATTATGGGCTATGCGATTTGGGATCGAGTGCAAGTGCTATTCCTTATTCACTCTATGAAGAAATCATCGGTGAGATTTCCCCTTGTGAACTTGAAGAAGTTGATGTTACTATTCATCTTGCAAATAGATCAACTATCTCTCCTATCGGAATTGTGAGGGACGTTGAAGTCCTATGTGGAAAGGTAAAATACCCTACCGACTTTCTGGTACTTGGTTCAGCCAGGGACAATTTTTGTCCCATCATTTTTGGTAGACCTTTTCTTAGAACTTGTGGAGCTATAATAGATTGCAAGAAAGGTAAAGTTTCTGTTGAATTCGATGGCGAGCCATATGAATTTAATTTTTCTAAGTTCTCTAAGCAGCCTCGTGGTACTGATTTACCTAGTGATGATAAGATTATTGAAAGTATTGCCTCTATTGCTATTCCCCCTGATGACCCTTTGCAGCAATACATGGAGGACCACGAGAATGATTTGCATATGCAGGAAAGAAATGAACTAGATGAAATATTCTTGAGGCAACCTGCTATCCTGAAGCACAACCTTCCGGTTGAACCTTTGGGAATGTTATCAAAACCGAAAGAAGACCCGGTGTTCGATCTTAAACCTCTTCCAGATACGCTCAAGTATGCTTATTTAGATGAAAAGAAAGTATATCCTGTTATTATCAATTCTAACCTTTCAGGATATGAAGAAGAGCGATTATTGGAAGTACTTCGTAAACACCGAGGCGCAATTGGCTATACCCTTGATGACCTTAAGGGGATTAGTCCATCTATCTGTCAACATACTATCAACCTTGAGCCTGATGCTAAACCAGTTGTTGATCATCAACGACGGTTGAACCCGAAGATGATGGATGTCGTGAGAACTGAGATTCTCAAGCTTCTAGCCGCAGGTATTATCTATCCTATAGCTGATAGTAAGTGGGTAAGTCCGGTACATTGTGTTCCTAAGAAAGGAGGTACAACTATGGTTCCTAATGATAAAAATGAACTAATACCTCAGAGAATTATTATTGGATATAGAATGTGTATTGATTACAGGAAGTTGAACAAGGCAACCAGGAAGGATCACTACCCGTTGCCGTTCATCGACCAAATGCTTGAAAGGTTATCCAAAAATACCCACTTTTGTTATCTCGATGGTTATTCTGGCTTCTCTCAAATTCATGTTAACACTGCCGATCAAGAGAAGACCACTTTTACTTGTCCTTTTGGTACTTATGCTTACAGACGTATGCCTTTTGGTTTATGTAATGCCCCTGCTACTTTTCAGAGGTGTATGTCTGCTATCTTTCATGGTTTCTGCGGGGATATTATGGAAGTCTTCATGGACGATTTCTCCGTCTATGGAACTTCATTTGACCATTGTCTTCACAACCTTAATAAAGTTTTGCAGAGATGCGAGGAGACAAATTTGGTACTCAACTGGGAGAAGTGCCACTTTATGGTTAATGAAGGAATTGTTCTTGGTCACAAGATTTCCGAAAGGGGAATTGAAGTGGACAAAGCCAAGATCGAAGCTATTGAGAGGATGCCCTATCCAAAGGACATCAAAGGTATTCGCAGTTTTCTCGGTCATGCAGGTTTTTATAGAAGATTTATTAAATACTTTTCTAAAACCTCGAGACCCCTCACTAATCTTCTCCAGAAGGATGTTCCTTTTGCGTTTGATGAAAATTGTAAGGAAGCTTTTGAAACCCTTAAGAAAGCTTTAATAACTGCTCCTATTGTACAACCACCTGACTGGAATTTACCTTTTGAAATTATGTGTGATGGAAGTGATTTTGCTGTTGGAGCTGTTTTAGGACAAAGAGTTGATAAGAAATTGAATGTTATACATTATGCTAGTAAAACCCTTGATAGTGCTCAAAGAAATTATGCTACTACTGAGAAGGAATTCTTAGCTGTAGTTTTTGCTTGTGATAAGATTAGGCAGTATATTGTTGATTCCAAAGTTATTATTCATACTGATCATGCTGCCATTAAATATCTTATGACAAAGAAGGATGCCAAGCCAAGGCTTATCAGGTGGGTACTCCTTCTCCAAGAATTTGATTTGCAGATTGTTGATAGGAAGGGGGAAGACAATCCGGTAGCGGACAATCTTTCAAGAATGGAAGATATACCGCATGACCCCATCCCAGTTAACGATAGTTTTCCAGACGAGCTACTTGCCGTTGTAAAAGTACAACCTCTTTCCGATCCTTGGTATGCAGATTATGCTAATTTTATTGTTGCGAAGTATTTGCCTCCAGGTCTAACATTTCAGCAGAGGAAGAAGTTCTTTCATGATTTGAGGCACTACTTTTGGGATGACCCACATCTTTTCAAAGAAGGCCCCGACGGGATCGTGGGAAGATGCATTCCGGAACATGAGCAGAAGGACATTCTCCGACGGTGTCATGATAGTCCCTATGGAGGACATCATGCCGGTGAGAGGACTGCACATAAGGTTCTTCAATCAGGTTTTTATTGGCCTACTCTCTTTAAAGATGCTAGAAATTATGTTTTAGCTTGTGATAAATGTCAGAGAGTTGGTAACATTAGTAGAAGTAATGAGATGCCTATGAATTACTCACTAGTGATTGAACCTTTCGATTGTTGGGGTTTTGATTTTATGGGTCCTTTTCCTTCTTCGCACAAGTACAATCACATTTTAGTAGCTGTTGATTATGTGACCAAATGGGTTGAAGCAATCCCCACTGAAAGTGCTGATCACAAAACATCTTTGAAAATGCTTAAAGATGTAATTTTTCCTAGGTTTGGTGTACCAAGGTATCTCATGACCGATGGAGGATCACACTTCACGCACAGAGCTTTTAGAAAAGCTTTGGCTAAATACGATGTTAATCATAGAATTGCTTCACCTTATCATCCTCAAACTAGTGGGCAAGTTGAGCTCACCAATAGAGAGATTAAGTTGATCTTGCAGAAAACAGTAAACAGAAATAGGAAGGATTGGTCAAATAAATTGGGAGATGCTTTGTGGGCATATAGAACTGCTTACAAAAACCCCATGGGCATGTCCCCCTATAAGATGGTGTATGGCAAGGCTTGCCATTTGCCATTAGAGCTAGAGCACAAAGCTTTCTGGGCTGTTAGAGAGCTTAACGCTGACCCAAAACTAGCTGGTGAGAAGCGTCTCATGAACTTGACTTCTCTAGATGAATGGAGGAGTGAAGCTTACGAGAGCGCTAAAATGTTCAAGGAAAAGGTAAAAAGGTGGCATGATAGGAAGATTCTGAAACGTGAATTTAATGTCGGTGATAAAGTTTTGTTGTTTAGATCCCGTTTCAGGTTTTCTCCAGGTAAACTACTTTCTAGGTGGGAAGGACCATTTCATATTGAAGAAGTTTATCGGTCTGGTGCAATTAAGATTAATAATTTTGAAGGCACCAAACCTCAAGTTGTGAATGGGCAAAGACTTAAACATTACATAGCAGGAGACCCTGTCGATGTTGATGTGAATATAATATACACAACAACCCACGAAGAACATGTTGCAGCCCTGTTTCAGACGCCAGCAGAAGCAGAATAAAGAAAAGGTATGTAGTACGGTAAGAAAACACCGCAAAACATCATAAAAGTTCCGTATTACGAGTTTTTGTAAAATTAGTAAAATTCCGAGTTGAAGTGGAGCCGGAGACGACCTCCAGGGAGTCCAGGCGCCCCCCTGGCGCCCCCCACGGGCCGCGCCGGCAGGCCGCCTGGACACCCTGGAGCCCGTCTCCGACCCCGCTTTGGTCCGTTACCTTCCTTTCTGTGCATAAATTTTTCCTATATATTTGCCCGGGTTGTTCCGGCAACGTATCTTGCGATTTCGCGTGTTTTCTCTTCGATCTGTTTCTGCCAGGAAATCTTTCAGCTAAATTTAGGTGCCATGGCTTCTCCAAGTTCCCCCAAGGACACGTTCGTCGTCAACGTCATCAACCCTTACCTCGCCGAGGTGAAGAAGCACCCTCAGGTTGTTCAGATGAAGGAAGGCGTCCTTCATCAAGAAGATCTGAAGGGACCTATCAAGGAGGGGAGCGTCCAGGCCAGGCTGGAAGAAGTGGAGCAGGAAGTCTTCGAGTACAAGAAGATGATCGAGCGTGGTGTTGAAGCTAACTTTGACACCACCAACGAGCTGAAGAGCTACTTTCTGAAGGAGATGAAGGAGATGTGGGAAAGAATCGCCGCATCTGAAGACAGAATTATAGAACTCCAAGGGCAAATTGATGATTTATATAACCAGAACTGTGAGTATGAACTAAGATTTATGCGCATGAGTTTGGGTGCTGAATGCTGGATTCAGGAGATGAGCCTCTCACAAGAGACTTTAGCAAGATATCCATGGAAGCGTTTCGCCAAGGACTACGTGATTAACGCCAACAAGCATGGGTGAAATCTCCGTGGGTAATGGCATTCCCTTGGCTTGTTCCAAGCTTGGGGGAGTGCCCGGTATCTTTATCTTTTACCTTTTGTCTTTTAGAAGTCAAGTAGAGTCGTATCATGTCTAGGAAGGTTATTATATGAGATAGGTGTGTGCATTAAGGTCTATCACCCCTTTGGTGAAGAATTGTATCCGTGAGTGTGGAGTCGTCTATGATGGAATATTAATGAGAAGTTTATCGGTTCCTTTTTGCTGCACACGGTATTCTCTTCAAGCAATCGACCTTATATGATGATTCTTATGGGGAGTATTGACCTTATGTCAGGTATGGCTATGAAACTTTATTTAATCTTGGCAAACATAGCTTGGGTCATAACAACAAGCATGATTTTCTTAAAGTATCAACATAGCTAAAACCTTTATGTTATTATGCTTGAAGTGTTATGTTGACAAGGAAGACAACTTGATGTGTTATGCTTATTTCAATGTTCATGCTTTATATTGCTTTGCATCTTAGTCATCATCAATTGTCTGCTCTCTCAAAACCTTTGCTAGCCTAACTCTGTACTAAGCGGAATTATGCTTGTGCGTCCATACCCTTAAGCCAATACCTTCCATATGAGTCCACCATACCTACCTACTCGTGGTACTCCACTACCACCTCCTAAAGTATATAATTTATGTGTTATCCTTAAATGTTCAAAATCTTTTATTTTGTGCCTCTGCTTTAGCTCATGAGGAAGTAGTAGCTAATTCATGACCCTTTTGAGTTGGAAAAGTTTCACCCCGGGATTGCATGTATAATGTGCAAACCCATAATACGAAAAGGAACTGGCATTGAGTGCGCCCGGCTTAAAAATAATATAACAAACAAACCCTCCTTCACGCTTTGTTCATGAGAAATCAGAAAACTTTGGCAGTGATAAACAAAGGAGAATAAGAGGATGTTATCGTCCTCATACGGGAGCCGTTCCTCGAAACTTGTCCAGCTCAAGAAGTAATTGAGTTATCTATTAGCATTCGTTGACGAATCATGCACCTCTCAAAAACTTGTTTTCATTCTGTTTGATTTGAGGATAGCACATGAGTTTCCCCTACTACCCTAGAGCAGGGCCTATCTTTTAATTTTAAGATGAGTCAGTTATACCTACTCCCCTCTATTTCTCAAAGAGAGCAGACGTTTGATGTTGATAAGGATTCATTCATATAAGGCTGCATTAAGATCTGTCATATCATATCCTTGTTGACATTATCATTTGATAAGTAAGTTGTTTTTCATGCCCAGCTAAGGCAAATATCTTCCTTTGTGTTAACACTTTCACTTCTCGCTTATTAAACATGTTATTCCAAAGAGCTTCAATTAATCCCATCAAAATATAAGATCAAAAGTTAAAATTATTTGTTGTTCTTTGACCAAAGGATATGTTTGCCATGATATAATGAGTTTCCATTGGTCCTACTTTCGAATATAAGTGTTAACACTCTTTCATAAGAGCCTTATGAGTTGAAGATTGCTGCTGAGGATATTTGAGTTGGTGAAGAGACTATGATGCTTCTTGTCCATATTCTATTTATCGACACTTCACTCTCTAAACTTGTGGACAGGTTTACCGAGTTCATATTCGCTTGGGGACAAGCGAGGTCTAAGCTTGGGGGTGTTGATACGTCCAAAATGCATCACTATTTTGTATCATAATTCATCTTTATTCATAGATATATTTCACGTTATGATGATATTCTTATGTTGTTTTGGTCTATTTTACACAGTTTGCAACTTTCCGGTGTCGGAACAGCAAACGCAGGATTCAGCAGGAAAAAGTGGATACTGAGTTGCTGAAGAAGAACACCTCCAAATTACCTGAAAATTGACGGGAGGTATTTTTCAGACGAATAACGAAGACACGCAAAAGGGGAGTCAGAGGGGGGCCACAGGGTGCCCAGGCGGCCTGGGGGCGCGCCCCCCCTGGCCGCGCCGGGGGGGCGCCTGGAGCCCCTGGCCCACCTCTGGTCGCCCCCTTTTGCATATATGTTCTCCGTCCCCCGAAAACCCTAGGCACGGGACTTTTTACGGAGTTCCGCCGCCGCTTCGAGGCGGAAACCTACAGAGAAGAAAAGGGCATCTCCGGTGGGCAGATTCCGCCGGGGAGATCACCTCCCGGAAGGGGAGATCGTCGCCATCGTCACGGGCATCATCGAGATCATCATCAACATCATCCCCAACACCAGCACCATCTCCATCTTCATCCAAATCTCATCTTACCATCGCAACTCGTGTTGTAACTCGTACTACCTATCCTCTCTACTCCATTGGTGTTGATTACTACTTTGTGGTGAATGCTATTGAGTTTTGTTGGAGAAATATTATTATGTCCAGATTGTTTATCACATATTTATCCCCACTGATCATGATCTCTTTTATGTCTTGTGAGTAGTTACCTTAGTTCTTGAGGACATGGGGGAAAGTCTTGTTGTTAGTAGTCATATGCTGTTGAAGTAATATGTGTTGTTTGATACTTAAGTTGCATTGTCATTCTACTAGTGGTGTTGCGTGAGTCGAACACCCAACACTTCGCCTTATTAAGGACCTAGGAGAATACATTGTGTATAAAGAATGCTTATGGTGGGTTGCCGGAGTGACAGAAACCTGAACCCCAGTTCGCACGCTTTTGCATAAGGGAATAATGGATCCTCGATCGTATTGCTATGGTTAGGCTTTTGCCTTAAATTCTATCTTGTATTTGCGGATGCTTGCAAGGTGTTTAATCATAAGAGTGCATTCATCTTAGTCTAGAGAGTGCACTAGCATAGATCCACCCACTCAACACTTGTCAACACATATCATAGTATCGATACGGAATATGGCGAAAGCACATGACTACCTCTCCCGTGTGTCCTCAAGAACGCTTTAGTCTTTATAAGTTCAGTTGCTAGGCCTCTCCTTTGCTAAGAAAGGATTGGGCCACTTGTTACTCTCAGTACCTTTTACATTACTTGCCTTTACATTCCTGTTGCTTATATCAAGAAACCCCTAAAAGTTATCTTTCAGTGCTTGCAGTAATTTCTTGCTCAGAATCGCTTATCAATACATTCTGCTCCTCGTTGGGTTCGACACTCTTACTTATCGAAAACGCTGCAACAGATCCCTTACGGTTGAGGGTCATCACCAACCACATAGGTCCCATTTCTTGCAGTCACAGGTCCACTTATCAAGGTTAACACAGTAGGTTGACTCCCCACTAGTGACTGGCCAAATACCAGGACCTGCCATGTATGCAGTGCAATGCCTAGAGTACTTCTTTGACTCCTCCAACTTCTCCATATAAGTGGGTGTTATCTCCCACTTATTCTTCTCTGTCTTCTCTCTTACTGCTTGGTACTTAACCATCAACTTAGTTCTGAATCCATCAACACAACTCCTTATTGGCTTGTTCCTCACGTCTAGTATCATCTTGTTAAATACTTCACTAAGATTGTTGACTACTAGGTCTGTCTTGCATGTGTGATCCATAGCATGCCTTGCCCAAGTCTCTTTAGGGATATTAGAAAGCCACTTCCAAGCATCTTCATCCTCCTTTCTCAGTTCATTCATTGCAACCTCAAATCCATTCTTGGTGTATGAATATGCAGCATTGTCCATATGCTTCTTCAACTCTCCACTCCTGTAGCCCGCTGACTGGAAATTTGCATAGATATGTCTAAGACAATATCTTTGAGGTGAGTGTGGGAACACAGCTTGAATTGCATTCAGCAGCCCCTGTTCAATGCATAATAGAGAATATTATTCATATAACTTCAAATGCACAATACAAATAAATACAAATTATTATTTCTACAAGTAGCTCATTCAATTGTGAAATGAAAAATATACCTTCTGTCTATCAGAGATGATTGTGTATGTGCCCCACTTGTTCCCCTCTCCAATGCAAGCTCTTAGTTGGCTAAGAAACCAAGTCCAACTATCCTTGTCCTCCTTATCAACAATACCAATTGCAATAGGGAATATGTTGTTATTCCCATCCCTACCAGTGGCAGCAAGTATCTGTTGCCCAGTAGAAAGCTTGATAAAGCAACCATCTAAACCTGTATTAAAGCATTGGATAGTGAAATGAGTACATTATTTTCTACAAGATATTGGCAGTGAACAGGAGTAATGTAGAATGCATATAATACCTATAAAGGGCCTACACCCATTCAAGAAACCTTCTTTTGAAGCATTCAGACAGTAGAACATGTAGTGGAACCTAGGATTTGGACTAGGATGGAGCTCAAGCTCTGTGGTAGTCACAATGCATCTGCTACCAGGGTTGGTATCAAGCACAGCTTGAAGATAATCCCTAAACCTTGTGTATTGTCCCTTCATATCACCTTCCACCACTTCAATTGCCAATTACCTTGCCCTATAGGCCTTGGTCTTTGGCACTTCCAGCCCATACTTAGTCTTTGTTCTTTTTAAAATTGCATCAACACCAGCCCTTGGATTATCTCTCAGTTGCTGCTCACAGGTTTTGGCCATCCAGTCAACTGTCACTTTTGTTTTTCCTCCATGTGCACCACAAGTGTGCAACAACTTCATCTTCTTGATGCAGAATGTCTTCTCATGAGCAATTGTTGATGCAGTCATGAAAAAAGGACACCCATTCTCCCTTTCTGTGCAATGCACAATGATCCTATCCTTGCAGTTCCTATGGTAATGGAAATTTCTAAGGATTCTGATATGAAAAT
This sequence comes from Secale cereale, assembly GCA_902687465.1. NCBI lineage: Eukaryota > Viridiplantae > Streptophyta > Magnoliopsida > Poales > Poaceae > Secale > Secale cereale. The sequence goes on from LR738716.1 coordinate 10,908,847, forward strand.
TCCTAAGTGCTCTTCTAAACTGATACACATCAGTGAAGCACATGCTAATGCAAAGTTGGTCATGAGCATCTGGCTTGCTCTCATCATACCATATCCTAGTCCTGGTCCTCTTGGCTTGACTCTTCCTTCCACAAGGCAAAGGCATACCTGACTCATCATCTGATTCACTAATGCCATAGTCCCCAGGGAAACAAGCTGAATCATCTGATGGAATGAAATCAGGAATTACCTCAATGTCAGCTTCATGGTGTGATCTTGTAGTGGGGCCTGCTTTGCCTACTTTCTTGAAGGTTTGAGGAAGTGGTGTCTCAGGTTCTGTGTCTGAGTCCTCTGGCTCTGGACACATCTCTTCCACTTCTGTGTCTCCTTCAAAGTTATGCATAGGATCCTCTCTCTGTTCCCTTTTCTGCTTCAACTTCTCAATGATTTCATCTTCCTCCTCATTACCCATTTCATGCTCTTCCTCTTCATCTTCCTCTTTCTCCTCACACCAGTTCAAATCAACAAACAATTCATCTTCAGAGGGGCAAACATCTTCCTGTAATTTCTCTTTGCCCTTTGATTTTTTTCAAATTCATGCTCTCTCTTGTGTGTTAATGTAAGCAGCCTCTTCACCTGGCTTGACAACAGCAATAGGCACAGCATACAGCTCCTCAACTGGGTCTTCAACAGAAATAGGGAACAACACTCATGCCTCATCTATAGAAATAATGTTGGAATCCCCCACATTATTTATAGGTACTTGTTCCTCCACAATATTGGCCCTGTTAAACTCTCCCGGATTAGGCTCATTAGCCTTAATTACAGTTATGTTGAGCACCTTCTGCTCAGCATAATGGTCAAGCATCTCCTCCACACTCTCTTCACTATCAATAACCTGCATCCCTGCTGCCCCCTTTCCCTCTTCTTTCATATAGAACATGTAGTCAGCTTCAGTATATCCCTATTCAGTCTCTAGCAGTGCTAACATGTTAATATAAGTAATTTCTGACAGACAAATGGTCCTTTCCAGGTTGTCTTTCCCTTGAAAATGGTACCTTATTTCCCATATCTCATCATCCAAACTACACAAAATTGAGGACAATTAGTGCTTGATTGATTCAGTTTTAGTAATGTAACATGTTATTCAGAAGGAGTTAGCACTATCAAAGCTTGCACATAACAGGACAGCAATTTAGTGTAATGAAGAAGGAGTAAACCCTAAAATGAAACTGCCCTAAATTAATCTTCAGTAATCCAGTAAACAAAGACCTAAAATGAAACTGCCCTAAAATCTCCTTAAATCTAACAACCCTAAAATCTCCTAAAAATATCCTAAAATCTAACAACAATAAAATCTAACACAATCCAGTGTAGACAGTAACATTGAAGAAGAGGGGGAGTGGGTGGACGAGGAAGAAATCTTACCACACGCCGTCGAACCCTGAAGCCCACTGATGGCCTTCTCCCACGCCAGAAGCCCTTATCTTGCGCGCGAGGGCCGTCGCCGCACGGCGCTCAATGTCCCACTCCGGCAGCGAAGGGGGCAAAGGGGATCGCTCCGGTGAAGGAGCCCGCTGCGTCGGCAAGCTACTGGTGGCGAGCCAGTTGTCTACCTCCGAGAACCCATCACCATCGCCTCCGGTCCCTCCGCCTCCGGCTGACTCACCGCCGCCGCCGCTAGGTTTAGCCGCCGCCGCCATCGTAGGACAGACAGAGAGACGGGGGAAAGAGGAGAGAATGGGGAAGCAGACAAAGGGGGCACCGCTTTGACCGCGCGTGCTGCCCTAACGGCCGTCACGCCGTGCGCCGTGAGGTTAGTCCGACGTGGTAGCTGACATGTGGGCCTGCAGTGTCAGAAATCGGTTTAGCAGCGGGCAATCGGTGATTTGTTTTTATTGAGAAAATTCACAAGAAAAGTGGTGGATTTTTGGAACACGCTAGAAATGTGGTGGCAAATTGAAGCGTGAACGTCAAATGTGGTGGTTTGGATGGCAGCGCTAAGGCGTCCCTGCGAATAGGTGCATGGTGGCGCTAGGTGGGGAGGTCGACGGTGGCGCCGTACATTCTGTGCATCGACGCTTAATGGGTTAGACGTGGAAGGAGGAAAGAAAGGAGCAAGGAATTAAGTGGGTTATGTGGGATACAACCCATTTGTCCCACTTCCAAGACCGCATGTTACGTGGGCTTCCCCGAATACAAATTAATATTTTTTTGAGACAAACCGAATACAAATTAAGTGGGTTTTTAGGTGGGCATCATTCCACCTGCAGCCTGAAAGAGATATGATACACACTCATGCCAGAGAAAAAAATACACAAAAGGATTTCTTCTTTCTTCCGTGTAACTTTGGGCCGATCCATTTCCACATTTCATTTTTGGGCTGCTTCTGCTTCGACTCCACCTACCACATCCCGCACATCCCGCACGACGGCACGAGCAGCCAGGGCGAAGCCGCCGCCGCCGCCGCCACCGCTCGCCGGCAATGGGGCCACTGGACGACGACGACCTGCTCCCCGAGATCCTCGTCCGCCTGCCCCCGCAGCCCTCCTCCCTGCCCCGCGCCTCCGCCGTCTGCAAGCGCTGGCGCCTCCTCGTCTCCGACCCAGGATTCTCCCGCCGCTTCCGCATCCACCACCGCCGCAGCCCTCCCCTCCTCGGTTTCTTCCCCAGGAATGACGCCCTGCCCTTCGTACCCACTCTCGACGGCCCGGATCGTGTCTCCCCCGGTCGTTTCTCCCTGCCGCGCGGCGACGGCGACCGGTTCATGTCCCTCGGATGCCGCCACGGCATGGTGCTCGTCTTCAACAAACACACGAGTCAGATCCTGGTGTGGGACCCCGTCACCGGCGACCAGCGCCGCCTTGACGTGCCACCGGGGGTTGCGGTACATGCAGAGAAGACAGCCATCAACGGGGCGGTGCTTCGTGCTCGTGCCGCCGGAGACGATGCCCAGCACTTCCAGGTGGTGTTGGCAGTGGCAGACAACGACGACGAGCAACACCGGCGAGCGCTTGCCTGCGTTTACTCGTCAGAGACCGGCGCTTGGGGTGATCTCGTCTCAACACAGCTTCCACCTGACATTCTAATGACTGATGCTCCCACCTTGGTTTCTACTGACAAGCCTGCTGTGCTGGTTGGAGATTCCCTTTACTGGAAGCTTGCTGGGAATATGGATGGAATCCTCGAGTTTGACTTGGAGAAACAAAGCCTATCTGTGATACGGGTGCCAGTGCATATCCTTGAAGAGGGCCATTACATGTTCTTGATTATGCGGGCAGAGGGTGGTGGCCTTGGTTTACTCATCCAGACAGACTGCAGCATCCAATTGTGGAAGATGAAGACTGATTGTGATGGTGTTGGTTCATGGGGGCTTGGAAGAACCATTGAACTGGACAAGCTGCTTTCTCTGAATTCTGAGGAGACTGACATGTTGATACCAGGGCTTGAGGAGGAAAATAATGTGGTGTTCGTGTGGACAGATCACGTAGTCTTTACGGTCCATCTTGAGTCAATGAAGTTCAAGAAGCTTTCTGGAACCTACCCCCTTTCTCATTATCATCCATTCAGAAGTGTCTACGCTGCAGGTAAAGCACGTCTTCACATATTCGTTGTAACAAAACCAAGTTAATTTTTCATAATTGGTTCATGGCATATATGGTTCATCCTTTCCTGTTGAGTTAACAAGTTTAAGTAGTTGCTGCTTGATGACCTCTTCAACATATAGCGACTGTTTCATGTAGTATTTCTGCTCTGATTCTTGTGTGGTGGCGTTGTATGTAATGATTATGATTTGTTAGAAAAAAATTGCTGCTTATTTTGGCTCATTATTGTACCTAGTGAACTGATGATTGTCAGAATACTTGGAGAGTATGCTTTCATTATTTTTTTTTATTTCTATTTATCCTTTTGCTCAATTTATTGCAGTTGCACGGATGATTGTTCTAGTGCAAGGCAGTTTGCTTAAATATTATTCTCAGCATATCTCTCAGTGTCTATCTAATTTGCATATGTAATCTGCCATGATCCACTAACATGATTTGTCTGGTCCAAGCTATATGTATCAATGCTTTGCCGGCAGTCTATTTTCTGCACTTTTGGTCACTTTAGGTGTTTAAGACTTTATAAACATATGATCGAAATGGCATGACTAACAGATTCACTGTAAACACTGCTTTTGTCACAAATTGTATTTTTTCTACTAACATATTAATATTATCAGTAAACTAGTGGTGAAAGCATTGCTTTTTTTTGTTGTGAAGAAAGAATAATGCATCTATTTTGGGCCCAGGGAACTGTGTCTATTAATAAGACAATGCACAATCCCTTGTGTGCATGAGTTCAGTTAAATTTTATTTGTGAGCGACTAGCTAGATGTATGTCTATGAGCTATAAAGTAGATGGTTTGGGTTTGTTGCCCCTTGTGTGCCCATGATAACAAGGAATATTTCAAATGAATCGATAAGCTAGGATGTCCAGTATTTATTTCCCTGTAGTGGAGTTATTTGGACCGTTGATTTTATTTTATTTTATTTTTTGCCTTCACTGAGAACAGAATAACGGATGTAGCCAAAAACTTGAGAATATACCTGTGAAGTTAATGTGTACTGTTTCAGTTGTAAAAAACTTGAGATACCATAACTTGAACGTTTTTTCTCTGAATGTATCGAGATACATAACTTTAACTTTGACTGAAGAAGTTGGCTGCTCTGCAGGTATCTAGGATTGAATTCCAGTGGCCGAGATGCAGAAAATGGTTATGGTGCTGCAGGTTCTTCCAATTTCTACGCTGTTCACGGGGTCTGTTATGTGCTATACCCATAATTTGGCCCTCTGTGCAAACTTACCTGTCTATCAGCTATTCGATGTTCTGTATGAGGACACGGTGACTTGCTTGGATTAATAATTAGCGGTTCATATGAACTAAAAGCCCATATTGTTGAGTATATTTCTCTAATCTATTTTCTTCATAAGTTCCACAGCCATATCCTATTGTGCTATCACGGGTGAAGCGGTGTGTGACACGGAACATAAACGATGCTTTATTGGCTCCTTTCACCGTAGAAGACGTTAACACTGCTAGGAAAACCCTATAGCCTATAGGTAATCACTTAGTAATGGCGCGGGTTATCCGGCACGTGCTGTTACCAAGTGGAAGTGGTCCCCACCGTTCTCCGCGGGACAGGTCATAGTAGTAGTGCGGTGTAAGAAACTGCGTTGCTATTAAGTTGATAGTAGTAGCGCGGGGTATGAATCTCACGCCGCTATTAAGTGATCCCAATCGTGCCCTCGACGGGTCATAGTAGTAGCATGGGTATAAACTCTGCGCTGCTACTAAGTACACGGTTTTTTAACAGCCCGGAAATCCATGTTTCCTCCCCCGAATCCCTCCGCTCTCATGTCCCTCTTCCCCCTCACCCTAGGCTCTCTCGTGGCACTCCTTCCCATGCGTGCCTCCTCCGTGACGCCCAAGGAGGCCGCCGCCTCGCGCCGCCGGCATCCAGGAGCATACCGGTCTTCCCCCGCGCCTCCATGCCACCACACCGTAGCACCTTGCCATCGGCGACCAGCCCCGGTACTCCCTCCATCTCTTTCCTCTCTCCCTCGTTTCTCTTTTTTCCTCTCTCTTGTTTGACTCACCCTCCAATGGCCATGCCTGTGCATGTCTTCGCCATGGGCGACCAGGACCTCTCTGCCTTGGCCGCGAAGAAGAGCCCCTTACCGCCGCCTTGCTCTTCCCTAGATCCGGTCCCTCTCCTGCAACCGCTGCCGGATATGGTCGGTCGCTGCCTGTCTGCGCCTCCGATGGCCCCTGTCGTCGCTAGATCGAACCGCTGCCGCCATTGACAACACGCACGGGATCAACAAAATCTGAATAATGCGTAAACACACAGACTTTTAATAAAAGGTGTACTACCCAATTAGCTGTAGCGCGCAAGATGGGTTACACGCGGTTTTTTATAAAAGGTTTTGGCCAATGTTAGGGGACGATCTAATTGAGGAAGTCTTACAGGCGGTGAATACACGTAAGACTCCAGTTCGTTGGAATAACGCTGCCAGTGTTATGACCCCGAAGGTAAATTCTTCCGAGAAAGTTACTCAATTTAGGCTGATTAGTTCATGCAATGTGGTATATAAGGTAACCTCCTAATGCTAGCAGCTCATTTCAAAGTTTTTCTTCCTGAAATTGTTAGTCCCACACGGATAATGTGTTGGTTTCTTATGAGAGTTTCCACACAATTAAAAATAAAAGGATGGCAAGGTTGGTTTGTGTGCGGTGAAACTGGACATGCATATAGGTTATGACCGTGTTGAATGGGTTTTCCTGGAAGAGATCTTGCTGAAGTTGGGTTTTCATGAGCATTGGGTCAACCTGGTGATGGAACGTGTGACTATGGTCAAGTATTCTGTTCGCTTTAAATGTATGGAAACTGATACTTTAAAACCCACAACTGGTTTACGTGAAGGAGATCCTCTATCACCATATTAGTTACTACTCCCTCCATTCCAAAATATTTATTTTTCTAGAGATTTCAACAAATGACTACATACGAAGCAAAATAAGTGAATCTACACTTTAAAATATGTCTACATACATCCGTATGTTGTAACCATTTAAAATGTCTAGATAAACAAATATTTAGAAACGGAGGGAGTATTATGTATGAAGGGTTTAACTACACTACTTGCACATGAAGAGGAGGCTAGGAATCTACAGGGCGTAAAGGTGTGCAGAAAGGCCACATCAATCTTTAATCTCCTGTTTGCAGATGACCGACCACCCTTATGAAAGCACATACGGAGAATGCCCAAACTTTAAAGAGAATCTTGGACTTATATTGTGCTGCATCCGGACAACTGACGAGTTTGGATAAATCTAGTGTTTTCTTCAGTCCCAATACTGATGTTATTGTGAAGGCCCAATTTTTATGCTTCACTGAGTATCATGACAAAAGCGCTGAATAATAAATATTGGGGATTGTCGTCTAAAGTGGGTTTGAATAAAACAAACTGTTTTCAGTACTTGATTGATCGTGTCATGCAGAGGGTGAATGGTTGGAAAGAGAGGCAATCATCATTGGGCGGTGAGGAAATCCTTCTCAAGGCAGTTGCACAAGTTATACCATCACATGCTATGTCAGTCTTTAAAATTCCTAAACAAGTTTGTAAAGGAATATCTAACTTGATGTTGCACTAGTAGAAAAAGGTCCATTCATCCTGGTTTATAAGGCCCATTTGTCCCGGTTCGGGAACTGGGACAAACGGTCGGTATTAAAGCCCAATACCTTTAGTCCCGGTTCTTATACCAACAGGGACAGATGGGGCTCCACGTGGCCACTGCGGCTTGCCCAGTCAGGGGGCATTTTGTCCCGGTTGGTAGCACCAACCGGGACAAATAAGCGTCCACGCGTCAGCAGTTCAGGGCTAGGGTTTTTGTTTTTTTTTTCTGAAAGGGGGAGGGGGTTTGGGGGGTTTTGTAGGGTTAATTTAGGGGTTTCATATATGTGTTAGCTAGCTAATAGAGAGAAGTGTCCTCTCTTATCTCCGTGCTTGGTCGACGCTACGTACTGTACATATAGAGAGGACTCGACACGCTAGCTAGTAAGCAAATGAAGGAACCATTAATTACACAAGATCGTCATGAACATATACAGAGAGGAGGGCACCTCTCTTTCTCCGAGAGATTCGTTGAACAACAAGTTTTCGTATATCTATCCGATGGTACTAGCTATATATATACAATATAAGATCTCTTATAATCCCTAATATCTCATGTTTATATCAATTTCCACATGGTATTCTCCGGCTTTATTGATGACGTGGTCAAGAAAGAATCCCACCAATTACTCTTGAATTGCTCGGATGCGATCTTGTGGTAGGAGTTCATCCCGCACCTGCCACATCTAATTTGAAGAAGGGGGTCAATGCATATATATAAATGAAACTCAACAGAAATGATGGTAATAAAATAAAATTGTGAATATTTTTGCTTACGCACTTCATATTGTCTTTTAGAGTAGCCCTGCCTATTCTTGGCCGTCGCGTTATAGATGAACTCGTAGACGTAGTATCCACAATAATTATTTCCGGCTTCCTGCCACAAGTACTTTACGAGAAATAGAGGTCAATCAAACTGATAATGAAGCATTATAAATGGCATTGATGAAAGTAGCTAGAATCACAGGAGATGCGCGGAACTAGCTAGCTAGTAGTACTTACTTTCGGGTATTTCCATCGCAGATCCCGCGACAGTCCCGGAACTTGTGCGGTGAATACTTTCCAAACCCTGCGAGACAAAGAAAACAATTACTTTATATCAGGAAATGAACAAAGTTGCCGATATGGTGCGATAATAATCGATTAAACTTACTTGTCGAGCATTTTAGACATGTCCGCATAGTCCTCGGGATCTTTTCGTCTCGAGTCTAAGACGGTTACTAGTCCTTGCTCAAGCTTAATCTCTAGGAGAATATAGTGGAACCTGCGCACGCATGCATAACTCATCAATTACATTAATTACTATAACCTCGAGTAATAATTAAGGGAAACCGAATATGCACAAGACAGTAACACTCACTTGAAGTTGTAAGGAAAGAGTATTGTATCTTCGTTTTGATTTATTACCAACGATCGTAGCAAGTTGGCCTCGGTTTCTTTGGCATTGAAATGTAACCGTAAATTCATCTATGAGATTTGTGTTAATGAACCCAATATCATAGATTTTAGCTTTTCTGCATTCGACGATCTTCAATCTGCATAATATAGTAAGGATAATTATATATACATGCAATGAAAGAGCTGAGCTATATATAGAGACTTAATGACAGAACTAGTACTTATAGACAGTAGCAAGTGATGTTAATTTATCGAGGGTCTTTTGATTGAAAAACAGGAAGAACTCCTCAAATGGAACATGCAACAGCTCAATTCCAATGAGGTCGTGCTCCTCTTTAACTTTCAACATCAAAGTATCCTTCCCAAACTCTCTGCAGTGCTCCATGTACCAATCATGGAATCTTTGCATCATCGTTGTTAGAGTAGTTCCATCTTTGACGAGAGGCTTCCCGTACCGGTATTTGTGTTCCTCCACCTCTAACATATCAAACACTACATTATCGCCCAGGTAATCTCCAAGATTGGTACCGGGCGCCATCCCCGGATGATTAGCGACGATGTCGCTAGGCACCTTGAGCGGGGGGCACGATTGGTTCGCTTGTTCGCCGAGTTGGGGATTTTTCCCACTTCTTCGTTGATGGGGCCCAGAATGACAATCTCGTCGACTAGATGAACTAGGATGTGCGTCATGATATTGAAGAAGGATGGTGGGAACACTAGTTCGAAACGGACAAGACATTGGGCCACATCACTCCTTAGCCTTGGTATGATTTCTGGATCGATCACCTTCTCAGAGATTGCATTGAGGAATGCACATAGCTTCACAATGGCTAATCGGACGTTTTCCGGTAGAAGCTGACGAGGTTACGGACCTAGGGTAGGGTCATAGGCCTGACCAAAGGGCCCCACCCAAGGTCACTATCCTAGGAGATCAAAAGACAAGACCCATAACAGTGGAGAAAGTCGACTGGGACGGTCCAAGGTGATACTTCACTCGACTGACTCGTGTACCCAGGACGACTCAACTCCGCTCGACTGGATCAGGCACTCGACCTTCGAAGACTAAGCACCTCTCAGAACAGCAACGGTCCTATATTTACTCACTGTAGTAAACCCCTTAACTACCCTTTACTGCGGGCGTTACCAGTAACGCCTGCTTTAATGTACCTTTAAGCCCTTGGTAACGTGGGGCATGGCTGGGGTCTTGGCATGCTATATAAGCCACCCCCCTCCTCCAGAACAAGGGTTCGCACCTCTGTAACACATACATACGTACACACATCAATCGACCAAGCCCCCAGGCATCGAGACGTAGGGCTTTTACTTCCTCCGAGAAGGGCCTGAACTCGCTAAACACTCTGTGTACAACCTCGCCATAGCTAGAACCTTGCCTCTCCATTCGTACCCCCTACCTTCACTGTCAGACTTAGAACCACGACAGTTGGCGCCCACCATGGGGCAAGGCGTCTTAGTGACATTTGGTGAAGTTGCAATCCATTCCCCGACCACTTTCATCATGGTGGCAGGCGGCGCTTTGGCGTCAGGCCACGAGATTCGGCTCGGCGCACTGATCTTCGTCGCCGATGACTCCGCGTGGCTCAAGGAAGCCCCGCTCGACGTTGAGGCTCTCCCCACCCGCGGAGCCACTCACTTTCGCGCCGGAGCCAGCGGCGTCCTCCTTCTGCAGCCGTCGACCCGGTACTCATCGTCTACCACCCCTGCTGGACACCGCCGTAAGCGATCCGGTCGTTCACGGCTCCAGTGGTGGGTAAAGCACGCGGTGGCTCGTCAAACGGCCACCCCGCAAGTCGCGGCCATTGAGCCCGACGGTTACCTTTACGGACCGGCCGATCAGTCGACCGGGCTCGAAGATTCCATTTCCGAGTGCGGAAGCAGCGACCCCACGGCGGAAATCCTCATGGTCGATCCGCGCCGTAGCCCGCCAGGTTTTCCTCGCGGGGAGAATGGCGGCAGCGGTGGCGATCGGGCGCACGACAACGACGGTTACATCCCTCAGCCCCTCACCTCCGAGCAGAGAGCTGAGCTCTGTCGCCGCAACGGAGATGCGCTCTTCACCCCCATCGTTGGAGATTCTCCAGAAGCTTTGGCCCTCGAAGCCACGCGCGTGGCCACCTTGGTCGAGCGCGCGCGCCTGGAAAACATCCAACGTTCACTCGACGAACAGGCCCGCCGACTGGCCCCCGAGTCTAGTCGACGGCCGCGGCAATCACGCCAGCGTGAGACTCAGGTGTTCCGCACACCAGTCCAAAACCTCGAAGCCGCGGCCCGTATCGCGGAGTCGATTCAGCCCTCCCAGTCGGAAGTGGGAAGAGGCCTTCAGCAGATCCGAGCTTTGCTCCGGACGGCTGAAGAGCAAAACGCGGCTGTCTCTCAGTCGCGCAACAGGATTCACAGCAGATCGGTGGCTGCAGACACCGTATGGTCGGCCCACAGTCCAAGATCGCCCCTGAGGCGTGAGGAACGTGGTCCGTGGCATGACCGGCTCCTGGGTCGGAACGACGACCCACTCGACCGTCGACATGGACGCAACGACCGCCGTCGAGTGCCTACCCCTCCTCCGAGGAGTGGGTCACACTCGCCTCCGCGGCACGTGGGCAGGCGCCTGCGAGACGACGAGCGTAGGATTCCCTCGGATCCCCGGCGGCCGGGCTTCGACGCGAGGTCCATCCTTGTGCAGGGCCGGGTCGACCGTAACCGGGCTTCCAGGGACGAGCGAGGCGGAGACCAACCCTCCGGCAGCCGAGCGCCGGCCTCCGGGCCCGAGTGCTTCTGCAGCGCAATCAGGGCTGCAGAGATCCCCCCGAACTTCAGGCTGGCGGCCGGAGTAAGAAAATTCACCGGTGAGTCGAAGCCGGACACGTGGCTGGAAGATTACCGAGTGGCCGTGCAGATCAGAGGAGGCAACGACGACGTGGCTATGAAACACCTCCCCTTGATGCTGGGAGGCTCCGCTCGGGCGTGGCTCAACCAGTTAGCCCCCAGGAGCATATACAGTTGGGAAGAGCTCGCTCGGGTGTTCGTTCGGACCTTTGAAGGCACCTGCAAGCGACCTGCCGGGCTCGCGGAGCTTCAGCACTGCACGCAAAAGCCGAGTGAAACTTTGAGGGACTACATTCAGCGGTGGACCACTTTGCATCACACGGTGGAAAACGTTTCCGAGCACCAAGCGGTGTGCGCTTTCAAGGAAGGCGTGCGCAATCGAGAGTTGAATCTGAAGTTTGGGCGAACAGGCGATATGTCCCTGTCGCAAATGATGGAAATTGCCAGTCGGTACGCCAACGGCGAAGAGGCCGATCGGCTCCGTAGCAGCAAGAAACCAGTCGGGTAGGACGACCAGAATCACAATCGGAAGAACAAGCGTAAGGCCGACCCAGCTGCTCAAGGAGAGGCCGCGGTGGTCAACCAAGGGAAGGGCAAAGGAAAGCCCAAAGGCTCCTGGGCCCCCAAGAAAGGAAAGGGTCAGGCTGGAGATGATATGCTCGACCAGCCGTGTCCCATACACACAAAGAAGGACGAAGAGGGAAACTTGGTGTACCCCAAGCACACCACTCGACAGTGTCGACTCTTGATCCAGAGTTTCCAGAAGGACCAGTCTACTGAGAAAGAGAAGGAATCGGAAGAGTCCGAAGACAAGGAAGGGGACGGAGGATACCCCCGCATCAACTCCACCTTGGTGATTTTCGCAGATGTCGAGAGTAAGAGTCGACTGAAGATCATCAACAGAGAAGTGAACATGGTTGTTCCAGCGACCCCCACGTTCCTGAAATGGTCGAAGACCCCCATCACATTTGACCAGTCCGATCATCCAGCGCACATCGCCACCCCTGGGCGGCAGGCGTTGGTGGTCGACCCCGTGGTCGAAGGCACTCGACTGACCAGGGTTCTTATGGATGGAGGCAGTGGCTTGAATATCCTATATGCAGCAACCCTCCGGGATATGGGCATTCCGATGTCCAAGCTAAGGGAAAGTAACATGAGGTTCCATGGGGTAATCCCCGGGAAGAAGGCCGACTCACTTGGTCAGATCTCACTCGACGTCGTCTTTGGTGAGTCCAAGAACTACCGAAAGGAGAAGCTGACGTTCGAAGTGGTGGACTTTAACAGCGCCTACCATGCCATCCTGGGTAGGCCAGCCTACGCCAGGTTCATGGCTCGACCATGTTACGTCTACCTCAAGCTGAAGATGCCGGGACCCAACGGTGTCATAACCATCACTGGGAACCGGCAGAAAGTGGAAGAATGCTTCCAGAAAGGCTCGAAGATCGCCGACGAGCAGATGGCAGCAGTAGAGATGGAGGAGTACCAAAAGCAAGTGGATCCAGGCGACCTGCTAAGGGCAAAGAAGCTGGCTTCCGAGTCAGCCTTTTAGTCAGCCGGGGACACAAAACCCGTGCACATCCACCCCACCGACCCCAACGCGGCGCCGACCCACATCTCCACCACACTCGACAGCAAATAGGAAGAAGCGCTCATCCATTTCCTCCGTGAGAACTGGGACATCTTTGCATGGAAACCATCGGACATGCCAGGTCTGCCCAGGGGGCTGGCTGAGCACCATTTGCGAGTCGACCCGAAGGTGAAACCTGTGAAGGAACATCTCCGTCGATCCGCTGCGGAGAAGCGAAAGGCGATTGGCGAAGAAGTGGCTCGACTCCTAGCAGCAGAGTTCATCCGCGAGATATACCACTCCGAGTGGCTCGCCAACGTCGTCATGGTCCCCAAGAACGACAAGTCCCTCCGCATGTGCATCGATTTCAAGCACATCAATCGGGCCTGCCCGAAAGATCATTTTCCTCTCTGATACGTCCAAAATGTATCTATAATTTCTGCTTGCTCCATGCCTCTTTTGTGTGATATTGCTATGTTATTTATACACTTCCATACACTTTTGATCATATTTGGACTAACCTATTAACTCAGTGCACCCCAGTGCCAGTTTCTGTTTTCTGCTGTTTTTGTATTTCAGGTTTTCCCATTACGTAAATTGCCAGCAAAATTCCGGGAAAAATATATAAAAAATCAGCGTTCTGGAAGCTTCCATGCGGCCAAAGTAGGGCCGGAGGGGACCCACAGGGGCTCCAGGCGGCCTGCCCACGCGGCCCCCCTCCTGGCCGCGCCGGGGGGGCGCCTGGGCACCCCTGACCCCCTCTGATGCCCCCCTTTGGCATATATTTACACCGTGTCGCGGAAACCCTGATTCCAGACCCCTTTTCTCCAGACGCAATTCCGATCTCCGCCGCCATCGCCATCAAGCTTCGGGGGACCAGAATTCCTGTGCCGGCACCCTGCCGGGACGGGGAAGTGCCCCCGGATTCATCTCCATCGACGTTGCTTCCTCCCTCCATGATGCGGGAGTAGTTCCTCCTCGGGGCTGAGGTTTCTACCAGTAGCTATGTGGTCAATTCTCTCTCCCATGATGTGATCTTCGTTGTGATCATAGGCTATGTTAATCTAGGGTGATCCCATGATATTTCCCCTTCCTCTATGTATTGGATTGATGTACTCACTTGTCTTTATCTAGTATAATCCCCGAGACCAAGGTGACAGCGGTCTATTGGACATGGATTAGAAAAATATTTTCATGAGTGATTTACTCTCTTGTGTGTTGATTGAAGATTGAGAGTCTCTTGGTGCTTGTCTTTGACTATCCTTTAGATATGTTGTGGTGATTGTGGGACTCTCTTAGGATGGTCGCAGTGACATTGGGAAATCCTTAGATTGAGAACTACGAACTTTGAGGTGTGCTTTTGTAGCCCTACATAATTCTCGTCCTCTCTTTACCACGGAGGAATGACCTCCGGGTGCATCTCCATTGCATGTTTTATGGGAAATATCATGTGATTCGATTATGTTAATGTTGTTGGGAGTTGCCACTAGTGAAAGTATGAAGCCTAGGCCTTGTTTCCACCATTGCAATACCATTTGTGCTCACGTTTACCACTTGTTTGCTTGCTGCACTTTTTATTACAGATTTATATTACTTTGTTTTGCCATCCATATCACTTGCCATTTAACATCTCTTCGCCGAACTAGTGCACCTATACATCTGACAAGTGTATTAGGTGTGTTGGGGACACAAGAGACTTCTTGTATTTTAGTTGCAGGGTTGCTTGAGAGAGACCATCTTCAACCTCTACTTCCCTGAGTTCGATAAACCTTAGGTCATCCACTTGAGGGAAATTGCTGCTGTCCTACAAACCTCTGCGCTTGGAGGCCCAACATAGTCTACAAGAGTAGAAGCGTGTGTAGACATCAAGCTATTTCTGGCGCCGTTGCCGGGGAGGTGAGCGCTTGAAGGTATATCTTTAGATCTTGCAATTAAATCTTTTTGTTTCTTGTTTTTATTTCACTAGTTATGTTTATGGAAAACCTTGCTATTGGATCGTTGCTTGCGGGAAGACGCCCCACACCTGTGGTGGTTGCTCCTCCCCCTACTGAAATTGTGCCCTATAAAATACCAGCTGGTATTATCAATTATGTTTTGGTTAATCGTTATGCAGGAGACAGACATCCCGGTGAACACTTGCTATATCTGTCACAATTATGTTCATTATTTAAGCTTGCAGGTGTATCAAGGGAGTTTGTCATGAGGAAATTGTTCGCCGTATCACTTATAGATAAAGCTTCAGATTGGTATAAGCTTCTCGATAACTCGCACTTGCTTGATTGGCAAGAGCTTATGTCTCTCTTTTACTCTAAGTTTTATCCTCTTCATGAAGTCCATAAGAATAGGAATTATGTTTATAATTTCTATCCTCATGACGGAGAGAGCATAGCTCAAGCTTGGGGGAGACTGACAACGTTAATGCTAAAATGTCCTAACCATGGGCTCCCCAAAGATATGATTATTACTAATTTCTATGCGAGGCTCTCTAGACAGGATAAAGATTTGCTCGATGCTTCCTCTATGGGTTCTTTCACAAACGAAAAGATTGATGCTAAATGGGAACTCCTTGAAAGAATTCAACGCAACACTGAAGATTGGGAGATCGACAAAGGTAAAGAGTCAGGTATAATTTATGAGTATTTTTGCATTAAGTCCTTTGTTGAAACTACAAGTTTTAATAAGTTTAGTGCTAAGTTTGGACTTGATTCTCAACTCCTTGTTGATTTCCTCAAATCTTTTGCTTCACATCTTAATATGCCTAAGGAGGATTGGATCAAGCATCATAAACCTTTTAAAGAGACTTGCAAAGAAAATGAAATTGTTCATGATGATTACAACATGCATGATCCAATTCCTAAAAATGAAGTTTTATATAAGCATGTTAATTTTTGTGGAGTGGATAGACCTTGTGAAAGGCCTATGATTGAAGAAGAGAAGTATTGTAAGCAACATAAGCATGAAAGAACAATCACTTGGGTCAGAGATTTAAATGAAATTGCTAGAGAATTGTGTGACCTTTATCCTTTTACTTGTGAACTTTGCCGTATAGAGGGTCACTTTAATTTTCAAGGCATGAACTTTCAAAACATAACTGTTAACCGGTTGTGTGATAACATGATCACCTCTGATCTTTATGATGAGCTTATGTTATTTTTGATGTGTGAAGAGTTATCAGAAAAGACTTCTTGGCTAGATGTTAATGCCATAGGAATAAAAACACTTTGCAAAATTGCCATCTCTATTGTGTTGTTAATTGCCATGAAAATGATTACATAAGTAAGATTAGAAAGGAGGGAACTTTACCAAAGTATAAAAATGTCTCTTATATTTCTGCTAATAAAAAGGAGAGTTTCTCCCAAGTTTCCCCTATTGTTTCTAATGATAAACCAGGATATCTGGAGAAGCTTCATCTCCAACCACTCCCTCCTAAGGTGAAGAAGAAGAAAAAGAAGAGGAGGAGGAAGAGGAGCAAGAAGGAAGAAGAATGGGTATCAACCTGGCCTGAGCATATTCCCCCCATCAACTTTTATCCTAACGGTTGTAAATTTAAAGAAGAAGGTGAAGTTTATTGCCTTAATTATCATCTTGATGATACGTCCGTAGGTACTATTGAAGATGATTATGATTATGATATGCATGTTACTTATTGTGATCTGGAAAATGATGATAATGCTACTTATGATCTTGAAAATCTTTTTGGTGCCAACTCTGAAAGTGATGATATGGAAAGCTCTAAGCTTGGGGATGATAGGATTGCAAATCCTTTACCCACTAGTGATGTGATAATTGATAATTCTTTTGCTAGTAAGAATAAAGACAACATGTTTACAAATATAGTTGCTAGCAATGATAATGCTCTTCTCTACTATGATGATGTTATAACTCCAACCTATAGTGATTATAAAGGTACCTATGACATAAGGAGAAATTATCCTTATGAAACTTGTCATAATCATGGAGGGAATTACTCCCTTGTTGAACACCACCCTCCTACTACACAATTAATCTATAGTGTTCAAGTTGTTTATGATAGTCCTACTCCCACTATTACCAATGAGAAAGATTATGCTTATGTGGAGAGTAAGGGTACCTTTTTGCATGTGGATCATGGTAACAATGCTTTATGTGATGCTTATATTGTTGAGTTCATCCATGATGCTACTGAAATTTATAATGAGAGAGGGAGACTTGGTTCTAAATATCTTAATAATAAGAAGTTTCCTCTCTTTATGGTGAATATTTTGAAGTTATGCTTGTTTTGCCTTCCTATGCTAGTTGCTTTGTGCTTCAATGAGTTATTCTATTGCAATATTCCTATGCATAGGAAGCATGTTAGGCTTAAATGTGTTTGGTATTTGCTTCTTGATGCTCTTTTTTGTTCTTCAACTCTTATTCCTACGAGAGCATCATTAAAGTCTTATGCCTAGCTTAAAGGCATAAAAGAAAGCGCTTTTGGGAGGCAGCCCACATGAATAAAATTTTATTTTGCTTTTGTTGTGTCTTGATGTTGTTACTACAGTAGCATCATCATTGTATCTTTACTTTTCAACTTTGTGCCAAGTGTAGCCTCTGATTGCAAGAAAGTTCAAAAGTTGTGACGTGCTGTCCAGGAAACAGATTCCGTCCTTGGATAAAACAATTCGTATAAAATCACCAGATCATCTTTTTGGTCTGAATTTTTTCGACAGCGTGCTCTATACAATTGTCTTTCGTGCGGCTGTTCTGAGTTTTTTGATTAGAGTTGCAGAAGTGCCCCGAAAAAATCATTTACTACCTGCTGTTCTGTTTTTCAGAGATTCTGTCCTGTTTTGCCTTTTCTTCATTTTGCAAACCTTGAGCTTGCTTTTTCTTTGCAAAAACCTTTTGGCAATCTTGAGAAACAGTATACCTTCAAGAATATACTTATTTCCAGCAAGGAACAATTATTTTATTATGGGTACTAACCTCGCTAATCAGATTATGATGGGTTATGTATGAAGGGAGTTTTCAAGTGTGCGAGGGAAGATGATAAAAAGATTCAGGAGTGTCAAACGCTCAAGCTTGGGGATGCCCCCATGCACCCCCAAGAAATATTCAAGAAGACTCAAGCGTCTAAGCTTGGGGATGCCCCCGTGCATCCCCTTCTCCATCAACATTATCAGTTCGTCTTTCGTTCCACTATATTTTAATCACTTCATGTGTTATGTGCTATGCTTGGAGCGTCTTGCTTTTAGTTTTCCTTTTTAGTTTTCTTTAGCTTTTCATAACGAGTCGGAACTCAGCTTTCTTTATGTGGGAGAGAAACACGCTCCACTTCTACCTAGAACATAACATAGAATCTTCATGTCTATCTCTGCTGTGTGTGTTCTTTGTCCTTTAATAGCTACTATCATGCTTAGCTCTTAACTTTCATGCTTATCTTTTTAAAGAGCTTTCGTTTAGTTGGTTGCTTGAACTCTCTTTAGTTATCATGTTTATCTTATTAAGAGAGTTTGCTTCCGTTGCATTGGTTGATATGTCTATGATAAAGATGCTACGTGCATAATGGCGCTTAGTAGTTCATGTTTTCTTATGGTTAGTCTCAAATAGCTGGGGGGTTCCCAATGTGTTATTGGAGTACCAACATGATTTGTTTGCCTATGATGTGGTATGGTTTAGTAATATCTTCCTTCGAGAATTTATTTTGATTGACTTGGCGTATGCTCACGCATATTTAAGACTGTAAAGAAAGTCTGTCAAGCCTTGATGATCTTTTGTTTCTGAGTAGCGATATAAC
This sequence comes from Secale cereale, assembly GCA_902687465.1. Taxonomy (NCBI): domain Eukaryota; kingdom Viridiplantae; phylum Streptophyta; class Magnoliopsida; order Poales; family Poaceae; genus Secale; species Secale cereale. The sequence goes on from LR738716.1 coordinate 10,927,605, forward strand.
TTCATGCCTGATTCAATGTTGCTTTGTCGCTCTGCATGATTATGACCGTCATTGCTCTCTTAGTTGGTCGCTCCCAGTCTTTTGCTAACCTCCACCTGTACTAAGCGGACTGACTGCTTGTGCATCCAAATTCCTTTATACCAGTTATACCATATGAGTCCACCATACCTTCCTACATGGTATTTACCTGCCATTCCTAACGGAGACTTGCATGTACCATCTCGAAATTATTCAAAGAAAAGCATTCCTATTTTGTGCCTCTGTTGTAAGTCCATGAGGAAGTAGTAGTTAATTCATAATCTTTTTAAGTTGGACAAGCTTCACCCCGGGATTGCATGTATAATTTGCAAACCGATAATACGAGAAGGAACTGGCATTGAGTGCGCCCGCCTCAAAATTAATATAACAAACAAAACCTCCTTCACGCTTTGTTCATGAGAAATCAGAAAACTTTGGCAGTGATAAACAAAGGAGATTAAGAGGATGTGATCGTCCTCATTCGGGAGCCGTTCCTCGAAACTTGTCCATCTCAGAAGTGATTGAGTTGTCTGCTAGCATTCGTTGACGAAACATGCATGATCTAAAAAAATTATTACCTCTGTTTTAAAACCAAGAGCTCTGGTACATGTTTTGTCTTTGTTTCCGACTACGGATTTTCAACCTTGCCAACAAAAGCCACGGTTTTAGAGTCTCCACCTTCTTTTAAAGCACCAACTACTGAGAGCATGATTGTCATTCTGAGTGTAATGTGCATTGTCCCAAAGTAGCATTGTCTTTTGCATGATTGTGATATCGTTTATTCTGAAATCATTGTATCTAGTCATCACTTAAACCTTGGAGGTGCCCCTGCATTTATGTTTTGCTTCACTAAAGGGGGCAAGCGAGATATCACTTTATCATATTTGCACACCATGCTCATTACAAATCTATTTGATGTTTCAGTATCATATTGTAAAACTTTCAGTTCTTTGTGATTTTCTCATAAGGCAACTTAATTACTATAGATTCATTGTCTCAGTAAGCTTTTGTCATGTGACTATGAAAAGTCCTTATATGGTTAATAGCATGTCACCACAGAAATTATGCTTGTTATCATTTACCTACTCGAGGACGAGCAGGAATTAAGCTTGGGGATGTTGATACGTCCAAAACGTATCTATAATTTCTGCTTGCTCCATGCCTCTTTTGTGTGATATTGCTATGTTATTTATACACTTCCATACACTTTTGATCATATTTGGACTAACCTATTAACTCAGTGCACCCCAGTGCCAGTTTCTGTTTTCTGCTGTTTTTGTATTTCAGGTTTTCCCATTACGTATATTGCCAAAAAAATTCCGGGAAAAATATATAAAAAATAAGCTTTCCGGAAGCTTCCATGCGGCCAAAGTAGGGCCGGAGGGGACCCACAGGGGCTCCAGGCGGCCTGCCCACGCGGCCCCCCTCCTGGCCGCGCCGGGGGGGCGCCTGGGCACCCCTGACCCCCTCTGATGCCCCCCTTTGGCATATATTTACACCGTGTCGCGGAAACCCTGATTCCAGACCCCTTTTCTCCAGACGCAATTCCGATCTCCGCCGCCATCGCCATCAAGCTTCGGGGGACCAGAATTCCTGTGCCGGCACCCTGCCGGGACGGGGAAGTGCCCCCGGATTCATCTCCATCGACGTTGCTTCCTCCCTCCATGATGCGGGAGTAGTTCCTCCTCGGGGCTGAGGTTTCTACCAGTAGCTATGTGGTCAATTCTCTCTCCCATGATGTGATCTTCGTTGTGATCATAGGCTATGTTAATCTAGGGTGATCCCATGATATTTCCCCTTCCTCTATGTATTGGATTGATGTACTCACTTGTCTTTATCTAGTATAATCCCCGAGACCAAGGTGACAGCGGTCTATTGGACATGGATTAGAAAAATATTTTCATGAGTGATTTACTCTCTTGTGTGTTGATTGAAGATTGAGAGTCTCTTGGTGCTTGTCTTTGACTATCCTTTAGATATGTTGTGGTGATTGTGGGACTCTCTTTGGATGGCCGCGGTGACATTGGGAAATCCTTAGATTGAGAACTACGAACTTTGAGGTGTGCTTTTGTAGCCCTACATAATTCTCGTCCTCTCTTGACCACGGAGGAATGACCTCCGGATGCGTCTCCATTGCATGTTTTATGGGAAATATCATGTGATTCGATTATGTTAATGTTGTTGGGAGTTGCCACTAGTGAAAGTATGAAGCCTAGGCCTTGTTTCCACCATTGCAATACCATTTGTGCTCACTTTTACCACTTGTTTGCTTGCTGCACTTTTTATTACAGATTTATATTACTTTGTTTTGCCATCCATATCACTTGCCATTTAACATCTCTTCGCCGAACTAGTGCACCTATACATCTGACAAGTGTATTAGGTGTGTTGGGGACACAAGAGACTTCTTGTATTTTAGTTGCAGGGTTGCTTGAGAGAGACCATCTTCAACCTCTACTTCCCTGAGTTCGATAAACCTTAGGTCATCCACTTGAGGGAAATTGCTGCTGTCCTACAAACCTCTGCGCTTGGAGGCCCAACATAGTCTACAAGAGTAGAAGCGTGTGTAGACATCACTCTCCCCCGCATCGATCAAATAGTCGACTCGGCTGCGGGATGTGAGCGTTTGTCCTTTCTGGACGCATATTCCGGATACCATCAGATCCGTCTGTATGGACCCGATGAAATAAAGACAGCCTTCATCACCCCTTTCGGGTGTTTTTGCTATGTCACCATGCCTTTCGGCCTCAAAAATGCCGGCGCCACCTTCATGCGCATGATCCAGAAATGCTTAATAAAGCAAATCAGTCGGAACGTCGAGGCTTACATGGATGACATCATGGTCAAGTCACGGAAAGGTTCCGACCTACTGACTGACCTTGCTGAGACATTCGCGAACCTGAGAAGTTATGATATCAAGCTCAACCCGTCAAAGTGTACATTCGGAGTTCCCGGTGGCAAGTTGCTCGGTTTTCTCGTTTCCGAACGGGGAATCGACGCCAACCCAGAGAAGGTCGGCGCCATCCTCCGAATGAAACGCCCCGAGCGTATACACGACGTCCAGAAGCTTACTGGTTGCTTGGCCGCATTGAGTCGATTCATTTCTCGGCTCGGGGAGAAGGCACTGCCTCTCTACCGACTCATGAAGAATTTCGACAAGTTCGAGTGGAATCCCGAAGCCGAAGCAGCGTTTGAGGAGCTCAAAGCCCTGCTGACCACCCAGCCGGTGCTCGCTGCCCCAGTCAGCGGAGAGCCTCTCCTGCTGTATATTGCTGCCACCGGACAAGTCGTCAGTACTGTACTCACGGTCGAGCGGGAAGAAGAGGGCAAGGCATACAAGGTCCAACGCCCGGTCTATTACGTATCCGAAGTTTTGACTCCTTCCAAGCAAAGGTATCCACATTACCAAAAGCTTGTGTACGGGATTTACTTGACTGCAAAAAAGGTTGCCCATTATTTCTCGGATCACTCAATCTCAGTCGTCAGCGACGCCCCATTATCAGAGATACTAAACAACCGAGATGCAACCGGTCGAGTGGCAAAATGGGCGATTGAACTTCTTCCGTTAGATATCAAGTTCGAAGCGAAGAAAGCCATCAAGTCTCAGGCCATAGCGGATTTCGTGGCTGAGTGGATAGAGCAAGAGCTTCCGACTCAAGTCCAGTCGGACCATTGGACTATGTTCTTCGATGGGTCCAAAATGCTGAACGGATCCGGTGCAGGCATGGTCCTGATCTCTCCCAGGGGCGACAAGCTCAGCTACGTCCTTCAGATACATTTCGACTCATCAAACAACGAGGCTGAATACGAAGCACTTTTGTATGGGTTGCGTATGGCCATCTCACTCGGCGTCCGTCGCCTGATAGTCTACGGTGATTCTGACCTAGTGGTGAATCAAGTAATGAAAGAATGGGACGTCAGGAGCCCGGCGATGACCAGTTATTGCAGTGCAGTACGAAAGCTTGAAAGGAAGTTTGAAGGCTTAGAGCTCCATCATGTGCCCAGAGCAAAGAATCAGCTAGCCGACGATCTCGCAAAAATTGGGTCGACTCGGAGGTCCATACCCAAGAATGTGTTCCTAGAGCATCTGCACACTCCCTTTGTCAAGGAAGACCCCTTCACGGAAGAGCCCCCGCAGCCAGTCAGTGCAACCGATCCGACTGAGGTCGAAGTGCCTGCCGTGGTCGACTTGATCATGGAGGTCCTAGTGATCACACCTGATTGGACTGTGCCATATATATCATATCTGCTCAGGCAAGAACTCCCAGAAGATGAAGAAGAAGCGTGCCAGATCGTCCGCCGATCCAAAGCATTCACAGTCATTCAAGGTCAACTCTACAAAGAAAGCGTCACTGGAGTCGCCCAACGCTGCATCGATCCAGAGGAAGGTCGACTGATCTTGGATGAAATCCACTCGGGGACTTGCAGCCACCACGCTTCCTCTCGGACTATCGTGGACAAAGCATACCGAGCCGGATTTTACTGGCCCCGCGCCAACGAGATGGCCAAGGATATTGTGGATAAATGCGCACGGTGCCAGTTCTACTCCAACATGTCGCACAAGACAGCATCCACCCTCAAAACCATCCCACTGGTCTGGCCCTTCGCTGTTTGGGGCTTAGATATGGTCGGCCCCTTCAGGACAGGCAGGAGGGGATTCACTCACCTTCTGGTGGCAGTCGACAAGTTCACCAAGTGGATTGAGGCCAAACCCATCAAGAACCTCGAGTCGAGCACCGCCATCAGCTTCATTAAGGAACTAATATTCAGATATGGGGTCCCTCACAGCATCATCACAGACAACGGCTCCAACTTTGACTCGGATGAATTCAGAGCTTTCTGCGCTTCCCAAGGGACGCGAGTCGACTACGCCTCCGTAGCACACCCTCAGTCGAATGGACAAGCGAAAAGAGCTAATGGGCTGATTCTCCAAGGCTTCAAGCCACGACTCATGCGTGACCTCAAGCATGCCGCCGGGGCTTGGGTAACCGAGCTGCCCTCCGTCCTGTGGGGTCTGAGGACAACTCCGAATCGGTCGACTGGCCGTACACCTTTCTTCTTGGTCTATGGGGCCGAAGCTGTATTGCCGAGTGACTTATTACACAATGCCCCCAGAGTATAACTCTTCTCCGAAACCGAGACAGAGCAAGCTCGTCAGGATGCAGTCGACCTTTTAGAAGAGGAAAGAGAGATGGCCCTGATCCGGTCGACCATCTATCAACAAGACCTGCGTCGATTCCACGCTCGCAACGTAAGAAGTCGAGCATTCCAGGAAGGAGACCTGGTCCTCCGAGTGCATCAGAAACGTCCGCACAAGCTCGCCCCAGCATGGGAAGGCCCGTTCATCATCACGAAGGTGCTGCGTAACGGAGCTTACCACCTCTACAATGTAGCCCAGAAGAAAGATGAACCTCATTCGTGGAATGCGGACCTACTCCGCCGTTTTTTCACTTGAAGCACTTGACGGTCGAGTTGTAATAAAGATTCCCCAATTTGTTTCAAAAGCAAGATAGCAATGATTCCCTAACGATTGGTGTCCTCTAAATCCTCCAGTGGGTGCTTAGCTGCGATCCGCCGAGCTACGTCACAAGTACAAGGCGGTTCGGTCCTCCGAACTCCGCCACAAGTACAACGTAGTTTGGCATCGCCTAAGTTATAAACATTCAGCTCCGAGTGAAGAGCGACCCTCTCACTCGGGGGCTTAGCTGCGACCCCGTGACTCGCCTAAGTTACAACTATCTACTCCGAGTGAAGAGCAACCCTCTCACTCGGAGGCTTAGCTGCGGTCCTCCGAGCTACGGCACAAGTACAAGGCGGTTCGGTCCTCCGAACTCCGGCACAAGTACAACGTAGCTTGGAATCGCCTAAGTTATAAACATTCTGCTCAGAGTGAAGAGCGACCCTCTCACTCGGGGGCTTAGCTGCGACCCCGTGACTCGCCTAAGTTACAACTACCTACTCGGAGTGAAGAGCAACCCTCTCACTCGGAGGCTTAGCTGCGGTCCTCCGAGCTACGTCACAAATACAAGGCGGTTCGGTCCTCCGAACTCCGGCACAAGTACAACGTAGCTTGGAATCGCCTAAGTTATAAACATTCTGCT
>LR738716.1:10940494-10953121 GCA_902687465.1 Secale cereale
GAGGAGTTCTTCCGACGTTTGTGGCTTTTGTCGCCGCCTTCGGTACCAGGGAAGCTACGTCCGACGGCGACGTCCATCGACCCCAACCCCTTCTGCCTGGCGCTACAAGGACACCTAATGCGGTAAGTTGCATTAAAGTGAGCTAATGTCGGCAGAGAATATTTAACCTTTGAACAATAAGAAATGCAATGGTGGCACTTGAGCTAATGACCTATAGGCAGTTTCTAGGTACGAATTAGCAGGCGGCTACTCACAGGTTTGCTAAATACTACTCCTAGTATAAGGTCTGCAAGCCGAAAAATAAACCTCTGTAGAAATACAAATATCAAGTGATATCAATCTCGGTAGAACCTCGACATAACAAATAAAACAGCAGGTAGTTGCATTAATACCAACATACATGTCATACTGATGGAATTCAACATTCATCAGTCACAACTAAGCGAATTAAGATTCCAAACAATGAGCTCAGAACCAGTTAGAAATTCAACAAACACACACAGGCACACAATCCGACGTCCAAATCCCACCTTGCTGATACAACATGGAAGACAATCATATGCAAGAAAGTTCACTTCAGAGTTCAGAGCTGAACAGTGCATGAGGATCAATCTCTGTGTCCAGCATACAAATGGAAGAAACCACACTTGACAACCCATTTTTGCATCTCAGCCACCAGAATGTAATTGCAGATAACTGTGGAGCAAGTAATATCATCAGTAAAAATAAAAACTTGTACTACTCATTCAGGAAAAGTTGTTGGGATTATTCTCCTAATTCTTATATGACTCGACCAGAAAACATTGGCTTGACTATTGTGGAAATTGTGCCATAATCTCCAGAGTCAAACCATCACACCGTTATTAGACAAAGTCAACACTTCAAACAGAGGACAAAATCCACACTGTCAAAAGGCAATATGTAAGGCCTGTTCGGTAATCACCCGCTCCGAGAATCTGCGGAGCGGGGAAACCGCAGCTCCTTCGATTTGGGCAGCAGCTCCGCCAACTCCGCTCCCGGAGTTGCGGAGCGGAGGGGTACCGAACAGGGCGGTAGTGTAGTACCACACCTTCAACTTCTAATATTGTAAGTTATTGGCTCCATCTGGTGTGCGTAGAGGCTCATTTTTCGATAAAGGACTTTTCATTGAATGGATATATCGAGGTGATACAATCATATCGAAAGAAAGCCCGGCCTCTGCATAGCTAGATGCACACAGCCAAAAAGTCCAGAGCACCCTAAAAATTAAATAATTCGATACAATGCCAAGCAATAAAACGTGTCCAGCCTAAGTAGCGGTAGATCCTATCCGTAAATCACACCGCCATCCATGGGGGTAGAGGCTCATGGAGTAGGATAGCAGGTTTCTAGTTCTAAACCGTACTTTTTAGAAATGTACAACCAGCTAGTCACAAAAAACATGGTTTTTTAGAAAAATTCTTAGAGTACAAACCACAAGCAAGGGATCTTTCGGTCCAAAATGATTGTTATATTTTTACTGTCTATGCCAAAAAGCAATACTTTCACCACTACTTTAATGATAATATGCTAGTAAAAGCAAAAAAACTGGCATTAGGGATAAAATCAGTTTTTTTATGGTGAATCAAAGCATGCCATTTTTATCATGTGTTTCATATGAAGCATTGAACATCAATAAAAATTGAAGAAATTATACTCCACACAAAGCATACTACCTATAGTTTGACCAGCCAAATTATGCTAGTGGCTAATGGACATTTACGCATGTATACAAGTTTGGCGAATAACGGGTGACATGATGAGAAAATTGTTGACCAAACAGCCTAAAACTAGAACAATCGTCCATAATACTACAATAACTTCAGTTAAAAAGATTAATAGCAGAATACTATTTAACCTAGTGACAGTTGTTTGTTCACTAGCTATCACAGTGGTCCAGAATAGGAAGCAACATAAAACGGCAAACCTATGTAAGCCCGTCGGAAAAAAGGAAATTTGAAACCAGATGCCTAAGTATTGTCACTTATCAATGAGGTATGTAGATGGGACAACATTCAAATCAAACTAGGGCATAGCATGATAGAAGATGGCCAGGAGGGAACTACTAAGCAGAGAGTTGCAGATAAAATCTCAAACGAGTCCTCTCTTGTACTTTGGTACTTCAGAAATGACAGTACAAATCAAAGCGATTTGAATTTTAAGAATAGTTTAGATAGCTCAACATAATGCAGACGATAAGCTTACCTGCTCGACCGGTACATCACATAGAATATCTAACTGGACAATCATCTTATGTATTGTGCAAAAGATCAACTCCATCATGTCCACCACCAATGCTTGTTTCTGCAAGCATAAGTAGAACAACCAATTACATTCCAATGAAAAGCCATATAGATATGAGGAAGCATCGACATATATTTAGATAAACAATTCTAGTTCAAAAAAGGAATCAATTTTGATACAACAAGAGGAATACATAAATAAAGTCAGTATAAACTGATTACTACCGCAAGAACGAAGATGCACAATCAAACTATAAGCTGGTCAGAAGAGACAAGGTATCCGTTACTTTTAAGCTCGTTCCACGCCATATTTAGAAAATAATATAATCATACTAATAAATCATAGCAACATATTTATGTTAAAAAAATGCTAGCAACAGAAATTAACAAGACTATTAATATTTAGATTATCTTCAAATAAATTTAAACTGAAAAAGATCATACGAATAAAGCTAGCAACAAAAGTGATCAGGGCTATTTACATTATCTTCAAATCAATTTAGCCAGGAAAATGAAACAAACTCTATCTATTAGTTTTCCCTGGTACAAATGGACTTTCTACTCACCCGCATCAGGACTGTCCTAAAAGTGATAAAAGGAACAATTACCTAGTCAATTAAAACAATTTTATTATTATTGATTTCGGAATAGTAGCAAGATCAGCAGAGATATTAATATTGAATGGAAGAAACGAAACTAGCTTTCAACTTCCAATGTCCTGATTAAGCTACCTACTTAATATTTCAGTTGGTTCAAGCCAGTTTTCATGTAGTTATCTCCACTTTTCAACAGTTATATTTTCCACCTAATGCGATTCTTGTGATGAGGCACAAGCTAGTGAGACGCTAATGCGAGAGTGTTGGCGCCCAATCATTTGCAGGGTTCAAAGAAACAACGATGAACTACAGTGGCAGCAGACACTTCGAATCAAACAAGATGCAAGAAATCGAAGCTGACGCCCAGATTGATAAGATCAATGTGCACACTAGCAACTCTCTGTTCCCCTCTCAGGAAAGTAAGAAGCAAAGGATTTGGTGCCACCCAACCATTGTGGCATTTTCTATTTTTCTACTGAACTCGAAATTTAACTCCTTACATGGCCAAAGCCTGCCCATGATATAGCATAACGCACACCCTGTTAACTTCATCTCCATGCCTTGTCCATGCAAAAACATGGAAGATCTACAGAGAGGCGAAATCCTTAAATCAATGGACTCTTGTATAAAACAAGCTAACCATAACTTAACTAATCAATGACCTAGGAATGTTGATCATCTAAATCGTCCTTCAACGACCAATTAAGACTCATCGAACAAAAAAAAGGCGATCCAGCAATTGATCACCTAGATCTTGCAGCAACCAACTAGGACTCGTCAAGCAAAAAAAAAAAAGGTGATCACGAAACAGGCTCAAACACACAGAAAAGAAAAACAGGACTCCCCTATGGATGGCACTTCTGTTCTGCAAGAAGACCTAAAATATCGATTGGAATTGTACCTACCAAAAGAGTGTGAGTCTGTTTCTCCTTCGGCCTAAGTACTATTCCCTCTGTACCATAATATTTGTCTTTCTAGCAGTTCAAATTGAGCTGCTAGAAAGACAAATATTATGGTACAGAGGGAGTAGTAAACGTGCTATTTTTCACTGGTTTCAGTACAACAAAACAATTCGGCAACTGTCGTAGGCAAACATCCTGACTTAACAAGTAGGCAAAAGTAGGTATCCATTGCTTTTTTTCCTCGAAGTCTCAGCCAAATGCATGTCCTTGTGCATCAGAATAAAACATCAAAATAAAAATGCAAGAGGCTGAAACTCAGAAAAACCAAAAAAAAAAAGAACGCAAAAAGGAAATAAAACTGAAGAGAATAAGAGAGAACTAAAGCAAAACCGTACAAGGGCCACGCTAGCAGAACTTAGAGTTTTCACTTGTTTTATTGTTTGGATATTTCATACACCCTCCGTCCCAAAATAAGGAGCAATGCTACACTTACATGCAAATTTTCATGGACGAGAGCTTACGGATGGAGATGGCAGCATTAGATTGGGGATAGGAGGGTCCCACACCTGAAATTCAGGGGGGAGGAATGAATTAGACGCTGCCCAGTCTGTCCGTAGGAAAGTTCGTGTAGGTGGCGTCCGTAAGTGGAGCAATTTCGCAAAATAAGTGACTCAACTTTGTACTACGAAAATTTGCTAGGTCTGACTTGAACGACGAAAATCACAGAAATAATGAGCCCACCACCTCGCAACAAAAGGTAAAGTAAATTAGATACCACTGTTAGACACCACTAACAAAAATCCATTGTTTTATTTTATGAATTTGTTTTCACATTTAATCGTGAGCGCAACGATTAAGAAGGGAAAGTGGGCCTCCATTGTATGAATTACGTACCAGCAGTGTAGACGCTTTCGAATGCATGAAGGGAGGAAGCATGAAGGGAGGAGAACGCCTTGGGTCTGGCAAGCTTCTTGAACTTCAGCGAGTCGAGTTGGATCATGAAGAATCCACTCAGCATATCGAGGAGCACCACGTTGTTGTCCTCTGCAAACCCTGCTATCGTCATGTTCTCCTCCTTGTCTGAACGGAGCGAAAGTACCTTTTCGAGTTCAATAGATCTTGCAATCACCCATGACTCAACACCATCGGAATCGGTCTTCCTCATGTGCAAATCGTGTGACACGTGTGTAGGAGAAAGACAAAGGGACGATGGATTTGTACGGAGGGGATTCAATGCGAGCCGGTTTCAACAAGGAGAACGGTATAAGTGGGGCTAGTTTTGTCCAAACAACATTAATAACCCTCATGCGCCTTTCTTTCCCCACCAAACAGGCGGGGAATTTTCCCGCGCTTCCGTTCGAATATGGAGGGAGTACATACTACTTCTCATGTCATAATTATTACGTATATAGAAGGCCACACCATATGCAAGAATCAGAACCGGAGAACCGCAAAGCACATCGTCGCAATATGTTGAAGATGCCATCAACAAGCAGCAAAAGAAAGAAGTATTGCTACAAGACTACTTCAAATTGCTAACTTAACACGGAAGTTTATGAACAATATTCGCATCAACCAATTATTGAAAACTAACTTTCTTCTTTTTACACTTATATACGTACGGTGTGAAGCAAGGTATTACGTACGTACCAGCAGTGTAGACGCTTTCGAATGCATGAAGGGAGGAAGCATGAAGGGAGGAGAACGCCTTGGGTCTGGCAAGCTTCTTGAACTTCAGGGAGTCGAGTTGGATCATGAAGAATCCACTCAGCATATCGAGGAGCACCACGTTGTTGTCCTCTGCAAACCCTGCTATCGTCATGTTCTCCTCCTTGTCTGAACGGAGCGAAAGTACATTTTCAAGTTCAATAGATCTTGCAATCACCCATGACTCAACACCATCGGAATCGGTCTTCCTCCTCCATAACTGAGCAATGTAGTTTGAATTCGACATGAAGAGGAAACCTATCCCAACACCACCCTCGGCCGGCATAAGCTTGAAGCAGTTGTCCATGCTATAGATTGGCACCGGTACCAGCATTACAGCCAGCCTCTGCCTCTTGAAATCAAACTGGAGAATCCCTTCGAAATTCCCAATAAGCTGCCAGTAAAGGGAATCTCCAGCCAGCACGGCATGATCTATGTAAATGCTGGTGAAAAACCTTCGAAATAAACAGCTCGCATGAGCATCCGCATCGTATGGAATGGGTGCTGTGATGAACCCTCCCCATGCGCCGGTCTCCGACGAGTAGACGCAGGCGACTGCTCGTCGGTTTTCTACCTCGTCGCCGTCTGCCGCCACCATGACCACCTTGAAGTGGTCGGCGGCGCGAAGCACCGCCCCGTTGATCACGCTCTCGTAGCACTCATTCGTCGTGAGCCCTGGCGGAACATCGAGGCGGTGCTGGTCGCCGGTGACGGGGTCCCACACGATTACCTGGAGAGGCTTGCGGTCGGGGACTAAGATGAGCACCAGACCGTGGCGGCATCCGAGCGGCCTGCGAACGCCGTCGCCCTCGTCGCGCTGCAGGGAGAAGCGCTCCGGAGGGACGCGGTCGGGGGCCTCCAGCGTCGGCAGGAAGCCCAGGCTTCCGCACCCGTCGAAGAAACCGAGGAGGGGAGGTTTGCGGCGGTGGTGGAGGCGGAAGCGGCGGCGGAATCCCGGATCGGCGACGGGTTTGCGCCAGCTTGTGCAAGCGAGGGATGCGCGCGGGAGCGAGGATGGATCCGGGGGAAGGCGGAGCAGGATCTCGCGTAGCAGGTTGTCGTCTTCCAGCGGGGACGCCGGCGACGACGGGTGGCTGCTGGCCGGCATCTCGCCCTCTCGTCGCCGATGCGGGAAGGGGTAGAGCGATGCGGGGTGTTGAAACTGAAAAGGAAACTGAAGCGGGGTGCCAGCAGTACACTGCGGTGCGGAGGTGTTGAAAGTGAAACTGATGCGGGCTGTGGTATCTTGGGCTGGATGGACACTTCAAGCCCACGCTGTGTTGTGGACTCTATCATCTACTCAAAAAGTTTTGCCTAAAACAAATCTACTCAAAAATGATTTTTCTCAACAACAAAAAAAATCTACTAAAAAAGGATCCCAAAAAAAATCTACTAAACAGAATGGAGAGAAAACGCCGGGCAGATCGCAGTTGACGTTGCCGTATACGTCGAGATAAGGATATCCAGCTGCGATCCCATCCTATTTCCCCTCTTTCTGTTATATGGTAAAACGACATGTATTATATATATATATATATATATATATAGGTTATAGCCGATTCAGTTTGATTTGTTTACGAGTAGTAGGTCTCTGGGTTCTATCACTAGCATCTCTCTCGAAGGCACTGGACCAAATTACCAAAAATGTACTTCTCCATCTGAAAATCTCGTTTGCATCTCAACTCATGACCCTCAAGAACTTCTCGCACATAACGATCTCCCGTGTGACTGACCGAGCTTCTATCACTAGCATACAAAGCTTGGATGATGGCCAATTCATCATCTTCTCTACGTCTGCGCGTCAAAAAATTACCCAATATTCTGATTGACAATATAACACAACTACAAAAATGTGCATATGACATCTCAGGTATGCACTTCCTAGCTAGATCCGCAAACAAAAATGATTGATAATAGAACGTACCTGCTACCTTGCCGTAGATCACAATCGTAAAGCAAGAGCAACTTGTTGTGTGAAGACTAGAATATCTTGCAATTGTGTGTTCCTTTTTTTTAACGATCACCGGGGGGAGAGGAAACCCACCTGAATATATTGCTCAAAAAGCTGCCAAAGCCTAGAGTCATCCCATAAGCTTTGGCTGATCTAGTTTATAAGGGAAACCGGATCAAAAACCTAAACAAGTTTACCCCGTTTATGAGGAAAACCGGGCCGAAAACCAAACATATATAAAGGTTACAAAAGGATAGAAAAAGAAGCCACTTAGAAGAAGGCATGACCTAGCTAGCAGGCAGCACGACTAAAGGCCCAAAGCGTGAAATCTGAGATGATGTTCCGAAGAGTATCTAGGGGTGTGTGACGTTCATTGCGAAAAACACGGGCGTTCCGGGAATCCCAAAGTTTCAAAAGAATGGTGAGGGCGACGGTAGGCCAAATGTTGATCTCGAGGCCTGTCGGTGTCATAGTATCCCATAGAAGGTCGATGGAGTGAGGTTGTTGCAACCCTAAGAGGGACCACACCTGCATCGTGCAAGGGCAAAGGAAGGCAACGTGCGTTGCGTCCTCATGGGTGAATGCGCACCGCGGGCAGACCGAGTCAGAGGTGATGGTCTTACGGTGTAAGTTCGCCATCGTGCTCAACCTGTCACGACAGAGAAGCCAACCGAAGATCTTGACCTTGATAGGTGCCATGGAGCTCCAAATGTACCCTGCGTTGAGATCGGTCACGTAGTCGGAGGAGAGCAGCGAGTAGGCGCACCTCGAGGAGAAGGAGGAGCCGTGGTTGAGGAACCTGTCATCGGGCGCGTCGTTGGTGGCAACATCCTGCAACAGAGACAAAACAGACGCAAGCTCTATAGAAGCAACAAATGTTAGGCGGTTCCGTAGTGTAGCGAGTAAACCATTATGCATGACATGTGATACCAGGACCGAGGGTGAGGTGGAGTGGGAGAAGAGGTGTGGGTAGGTGTCTGCAAGCGGTGTCGGAAGAAGCCAAGCATCCAGCCAGAAGAAGGTGGAAGTACCATTGTTGGTGAGGACAAAAGATATATTGCGGAGGAGGCTAAGTTGTTTGTTTACGATTTTCCAAAGGTAGGAAGGGTTGTGAAGTTTATTTTCGAAGTCGAGAGAATAGTGTTGGAAGAACCAGTTTACCCAAGGCAAGTCTTGTTTTTGGAGAAGCTTGAAGGCAAATTTCATAAGGAGGCAATTGTTTTGGAGGTGCAGGTTTTTCATGCCGAGCCCCCCAGCCTTTTTAGGGGTGCAGACTTTTTTCCATGCAATAAGGCACTTGGCCCCGGAGCATGTTTCATCGGCAGCCCAGAAAAAGGATCTCCGAATGGTGTCAAGTCTTTTGATGATCTTCTTGGGGAGCCTAAAAACGGACATGAAGTGAGTGGCAAGGGCGTCGAGAGTAGCAGATATAAGCGTTAATCTGGCCCCGTGGGAGAGCAGTTTTGCCGCCCAACCGGAAAGGTACCTTAGGAAGCGTTGGATGATAGGCTCGAAGGCGGAGGAGGGCAGTCGTGTGTGGGATAGCGGTAGGCCCAGGTAAATTTGAGGGAAGGAGGAAGGGTCAGAGCCGAAGGTGAGGGCAATGTTCTGTGTAGTGACAGTATCCGTGTTGAGGGGAACGAACATAGTTTTGTGAAATTTGATGGTAAGGCCGGTAGCGAGGGCGAACTGGTCGAGAATATCCTTGAGGGTGGTCGCGGCTTGGGTAGAGGCGAGGGCTATGATTAAAGTGTCATCCGCGTATTGAAGCACCGTGGGCGGGCGATCCTTGTAGATTGGATGACAAAGAATGTTTGGAGAGAAAGCCCGAAGGATTAAGCCCTGGAGAAGGTCGGCGATGATTATGAAAAGGTAAGGGGAGAGGGGGTCCCCTTGCCGAAGACCGTTTTTACAATTGATCCAAGGTCCTGGTTTTCCATTTAGGAGGATAGCCGTCTTGCTTGAGGCCAACAATGTTCGATCCAGCTAATAGTTTTGGGTGGGAAACCCCTTTGTGGAAATCAATTTTGAAAACCATAGTGGGCGCCTTCCTAGTGTGGCAAGCGCTAAGAAGGTCGGCAGCAAAGATGAAGTTTTCGGCAATACACCTCCCCGAGATGAAACCGGTTTGGTCACCATAGACCAAGAGCGGAACGAGGGGTTTGATCCTATTTGTAATAAGTTTGGCTATCGCCTTGGGAGGGCAGTTTTGCAGTGATATGGGTCTGAAACTATCCGGAGTTCTGGCGGACTCTTTTTTTGGGAGAAGGATCATGTGGGCCCTGTTGTAGCGCTCAACGTCCACTCGCAAGTTGGCGAAGTCATCGAAAAAGGGGAGGATTGTGTGCTTGATGTTATGCCTGAATTTTCGGTAGAACCCCGGTCCCAGCCCGTCAGGGCCCGGACTAGCATTCACGTTCATCTGGAAGAAGGCATCTTGAATTTCCCGAGAGGAGAAGTTAACGTCTAAATGACGCATTTGTGGAAGTTGATTGGGATAGTGGTCAGAGAGGGGGAAAAGTCAAGAAGTTCCTTTAACTGTGCCTAGCAGATTGCGGAAGAAATTGTAGAGGATGGCAGCCTTGTCATCATGGGCCGAGAAGTCGGCCCCATCATCCTCAAGGATGGCAATTTTATTTTTGCAGAACCTCTGAGAAGCGGAGACATGGAAATATGTAGAGTTTTCGTCGCCGTCGATGACGGCTTTGACTTTGCCCCTTTGCTACCAAAAGAGAACTTTCGGTCTGATAGCCCGTTGAATAGAGGTGATGGTGACTAGTCTAAGGGAAGCCTCGGACCGTGATAGGCAACGCCTTTCTTCTAAGCGGTCAATCCTGTCGATGACCAGTTTGCAGTCAGTCTCTCGCTGGTGTACCGGCCTGAGTTTTTTGGACCAGGTTTTGAGGTCTGACCTAGTGCGTTTGATGGCAGTGGCTAGGTTTAAGTCTGAGTTGAAAAGAGGTTGATGCTGGGTCCAGGCCTTAGTTACGATCCGATTGCAAGCCGGGTACAGGGCCCAGAAGGATTCAAAGCGAAAGAGGCGGGAGCGAGGGATATGAGAAGAGACGTTGACGATGAGCGGGACTTGGTCGGAGGTGAAGGGAGTTAGGGAGGATAGGGTTGTGTCAGGGAACCGGTCTTCCCAGGCTAGGTTGAAAAAAGCTCTATCAAGGCGTTCAAGAGTTGGGTTTGAACGCTTGTTGGACCAAGTGAACGTCCTATCGAGAAGGGGGAGCTCGATGAGCTGCAGGTCTGAGAAAGCCGCGTTGAACATATCAGCTTCGGAGGAGTGGAAGTTGTTTTTATTGTTCTCACAAGCGAACCTAATTAAGTTGAAGTCGCCGATAAGTAACCAGGGGGTGGAACTGTCAGGGGCTATTTGTCTAATTTCCAGCAGGAAGTCGGCTTTGAGACAGCGTTGGGACAACGCATAAATATTAGTGATAACTAGGTTTGTGCCGGAGACTGGGCATGATAAATTTAGAGATGTGGAAAAGAGGCCATGAGCGTGGTTAGTGAGAGAAAGGGCGTGAGAGTTGACCGCAGATTAAATTCCTCCGGCAGAACCGATGGCCGGCAGCGATGCGTTTTGGTCGAAAGAGCGCGGTAAGAAGGAGTTAATCTTAGTGACGGGGGAAATGTCTAGCTTGGTCTCCTGAAGGAGGGCAATAGAAGGTTTAATTGTAACCAGCTCAGAGAGAATATCCTTACACTTATCGGTGTCCCCAAGACCGCGAACGTTCCAAGAAAGAACAGAGAAGTTAGACTGATTCATAGGCAAACTTCATTTCACTACAGGCCAGGGAGCGAAACAGCAAGGAAATACAGAGGACGGACTTTCGAGCGGTGCATCGCAAGACTAACCTAGAAATGCACGTAGAAAAATTAAACCTATAGAGAGTACAGAGTGGGCAAGAGATGGGCGTGGCTGCAAGCGCGAGGGACCAAAAGCACCCTTCCGAAGGGTGCGCTCGCCTGGAAAGTCTTCTGTCATAGCTCATGGAGAAGGCAGAGCACCTGCAGCGCGAATAACACCGGCCTCGTCGGCGTCACCTCCGCAAACAAGCGCGATCTAGGTCAGCTTGTCGTCGTCGGCATCCGAGGCCTCTCCATCAGAGATGCAAAGGAAGGAGCCCTGGATAGCAGCAACCAGTTCGTCGGAAGCCTTGGCAAGGTTGAAACGAGAGGATTTTTGGCGCCATGCCTTCTGAGCCATGGTGGAGTAGAATGGCGTCTCCTGGTCGGCTATGCGTGCGCTGCGACGCAACTTTGCCGCGGAGACGACGCGCTGGGAGTGGACGGCGCGTTTGTGGATTACATTGTCATGGATGTCGATATATATAGGTGATTAGTTGAAGCTTTCAATGCCAGCAGTCCATGCAAAGGCCATGCGTGAATGAAGGACGGACATATTCTAGATGAGCTGACGTGCATGTACGTGATTCAGAGATAGTCATATTCTATAGATCCTAGTATCTAGCTAGATCAAGTTGGACGTGCATGGCGGCTGCATGCAGCCAGCCGCCGTTAACTGCCGCTAATTACTCAGTCATCCATTCCAAATACTTGGGTCAAAACTTTAATAAGACAACACCAGCCAAACACATGTAAAACTGAGAAAAAAATGGTTTTAAGAAACCAAAGTATTCCTCGACCACCCATGGTAATACCGTGGTTTTCAATTACCACAGTTTTCTAAAAACTTCTGTGCCAAACTAAGCCAAGTGTTTCTGGATTCTGTTGTCAAGTTACATGGTGTGCCACATTCAATTGTCTCTGACCGCGACAATATCTTTACAAGTGCTATGTGGCGGGAAATTTTCAAGGCTATCGGCTCAAAACTGAATTAGTGTGTTGTGAAAAGAATGAAACAGACTATTAGTGATCCGTCACTCGTCCCTTAGGCCTACTCCAATGCACTACCCCATTGGGGCCAAATGGCATAAATCGCGCCCCAATGCGCGGGAGCAAACAGACGAGCATTCTTTTTTGTGTGTGCTGACTCCTTTTCAACGTAAATTTAGGCCACATTTACATCAAAACGGACAGCGCGCGAACGCACGCGAGCGCTCTGTTTCTCCTACTTTGGCCCGCCCGTCGGTGAAACAATCTCATTTTCATCTTCTCCTACATGGCAAGTCCCCTCCCCCCCCCACCCCACCCCCCGCGCCGACTCCTTTCCGATCTAAATTTGGGGCACATTTACATCA
>LR738716.1:10953216-11004635 GCA_902687465.1 Secale cereale
CCCCCTCGCCCGTGTTTCAGAGGAGTTCTTCCGACGTTTGTGGCTTTTGTCGCCGCCTTCGGTACCAGGGAAGCAACGTCCGACGGTGACGCCCATCGACCCCAACCCCTTCCGCCTGGCGCTACAAGGACACCTAATGCGGTAAGTTGCATTAAAGTGGTACTTGAGCTAATGACGGCAGAGAATATTTAACCTTGGAACAATAAGAAATGCAATGGTGGCACTTGAGCTAATGACCTATAGGCAGTTTGTAGGTACGAATTAGCTGGAAAGTGTACGTTTGTTCTGTTTCGACCTAAAATATGTTTCCTCAGTTCTGAAGGCGTATTCCTCTAAAATACATTTTCTGTTTTATCCTCCAGGGGCCTGTTTGTAGAGTTATTTTTATAGAATGGTCCCTGAACTTCGTCGGGCTATAACATTTTGTTCACAACTCCGTTTGAGGTGAATCCAAAGCCCACGTCTTCATTTCATTGAGCCCGTTCTGTTGGTATCATTTTCATGATGTGGTCACATTCTGAAAATGACCATTTTACCCTTGCACTTAATCAGCCCCCTCTGATAGAGAATCTTTTCCAGCAAATCTTTCTGCGGCTTCAACGCACTTCTTCCCGGTGTATTCTTCAACCCCAGGCAAGCCACAACAACCACTTGCATGATAGCCATGCAGTAGCCTTGGTTTCCTACTTGAACATTTAATAAGTGCTTGATTGTCTGCATCTATTATCGTTGTTCCGGTTATGTTGATGGATCTGTGTATATCTTCATGCTATGTTCGGATGCACCTGGTTATCATGTATTCTTGCTAGTATTACTTTCGTATGACATGCTTGGTAGAAGTACCTATGAATGTTGGTGATGGTCTTTGGTGCATGACGGTCGTCTGTTCCGAGTACCGTTGTCACGCATGTTCCTTTGTATCCAGTTGGTTAAATGCTTGCATGCTAGCATTATTGATATGTTCTTACATGGTATTTATTGTTGATGCTAGTGGTCTGGTTATGCTTTGAGTAGTGATCTACTTGTGATATTCATGCTCGTTAGTATGCCATGCTCATCTGGATAAATGATTAAATGTTGTTGTTATGCTCGTTGATTACGGTTGAACATCCATGCCCATGTTGGTATCACGCTCATGCATTGTAGTTGCATCCTATTACTTTAATATGACTCAGCTTATTGCATTCAAGTTTAACCAGATAATAATGAACTTGAACAATAGTTGGCTGAGCCATGGTGCCACCATATCGAGCTGATCAGTGCAGCCACACTTGCCTTTATGGGAAGGTCCTAACTAGATCAATTGTCAGGCCTCTCGCCGGTGCCTCCAACGAGGGAAGGTTATGTGCGGGCGCTACCTTGGCCGGGTAGGACAGCATAAGCCTTGTGTGCCCTTTGTTGTTGTAAGTACCCTTGTCCCCATTTGGTACCGTTTATGTTTTGCCACGACGGTGGACGTTGATGCCTTTGGTAGGCACGGGGCCACCCATGACTTAACCCAAAGGGGAGTTGGTCAGAGTGGCCGGGAGAGTGTCATGGCAGTAGGACGGTTTTGTCGGAATGCTGTTGGTCCACCCGAATGGGAGTGGGAGGCCATGGGTTCCGTGGTGTGGGTACAGTGTACTAACCTCTATAGAGTGTGTGTTAAATCTATCGATAGCCGCGCCCACGGATATGGGCTCAGTTCGTGTCGGTCACACTGTGGGTCAACAATAATAATAATAATGTGCTTAATAACAACCGTGGTTCGATGATGAGAAAGATGTTGAATGTGATCGCGAGAGGATCACCATGGTATCGAGGATACCGAGTTGTTGGATATTTCTGGTGTTATGCGAGAGTCAAGGGTTAAGGTCAAGCTCCTTGTGGTCATTAATGATTACTACGGTATTGTAATACCAAGCTTGATTTGATCCTGAGACGATCGCGTGATGTCCGTGATGGTAAGCTGATGTATGTGATGGTTACGAGGTAACCCAAGCAGAGTAAGTTGGTGCATGAAAATGTTAACCTGTTGCATGCAGTATCATCATGTTCATATGCTCATGCCATGCTAAGTTGTTCTACTTGTATCATGTTCAGTTGGCGCATGCCATGTTTTTCTGTTAGTTTCATGCTCATGATTAATATAACCTGCTAATGCCATGCATTTGTTTGTCTTGGCTGCTTTTGGTTATTGTGAGCTTGCAAGTACATTCAATGTACTGACCTGGCGTGTCATGCCAGTTTGCAGGTCATGCTGGATTTGATTGCTTGTTTGTCGTGAATCCCTTATTTGGGAGCTAGGATAAGCGTTCCAGCCAGAGTCCCTACAGAGTGGAGTTCACCACCTTCATCGTTGTTCCGCTGCTACGAGTTGTTTCGCTGCTAGCATAGAGCAAGAGTCGTATCGCAGGCATAGTGTCATTGTGCTGATGTGATATTTTGTAACATCAGACCCTCATATTTATAATTTGTAATAAGAACTGATTTGTTCTATGCTAAGCAGTGTCGTATTCCAGATCTCTTGGCTGGAATATGGGGCGTTCGATTTCTCTGAGCCGGGGTGCCACAGAATCTGATGCCTGGCAGGCCCATGATGGATAGCTGCGTGGTGAGCCTCTCTAAGACATCGACGAGGCGCGCGGTCCATATCTTCACGTCGCTCACGAAGTCATTGTGCTCGACGGAGGCACTCTCGAGCAGTAGCCTCTCATCCTTGAGTTCTTTGGTCAGGGTCTTCTCGCGGGCCCTGGTGCTCGCGAGGGTCTCCTCCAGGGTGGTCAACTTCAGCTTCAGATCAGCAAAGGATTCATTGGCTTCGGAGAGCAGCCTGGTCTTGTCAGATATGGTAACCTGCAAACTTGCCAAGGTGTGGCCAGTCTTGTCCCTGTCGCTCTTGAGCGTCGCAACCTCCTTGATGTGCTTCTCCAGCTCCGCCTCCAGCTCCTTCACCTTGCCGATCAGCTCATTCTTGGCGGCCTCGGCGGCTTCAGCAGCATCGACGGCCTCCTTCAGCTTGCCAGCATGATCCAGGACCAGAGCGGTGAGTGCATCTTTATGTTTCTGCTCCAGTTCCTGGGTCTGCTGCGCGACAAGCTTCTCGATTTCTTCATCCTTTCCGCGGAGCTTGGCGGCAAGCGCCTCCTCATTAGCGGCTGATACGTCCAAAATGCATCACTATTTTATATCGTAATTCATCCTTATTCATTGATATATTTCACATTATGATGATGTTCTTATGTTGTTTTGGCCTATTTTACACAGTTTGCAACTTTCCGGTACCGAAGCAGCAGACGCAGGATTCAGCAGTAAAAAGTGGACGCTGAGTTGCTGAAGAAGAATACCTCAAAATTACCTGAAAATCGACGGAGAGTATTTTCCAGACGGATCACGAAGGCACGCAAAAGGGCAACCAGAGGGGGGCCACAGGGCGCCCAGGCGGCCACCTGGCGCGGGCCCCTCCCTGGCCGCGTGGGCAGGGCGCCTGGAGCCCCTGGCCCGCCTCCGGCTGCCCCCTTTTTCCTATATACTCCTCGTCATCCGAAAACCCTAAAAAGAGGAGTTTTTACGAAGTTCCGCCGCCGCTCCATGGTGGAAACCTACAGAGAAGAAAAATCCATCTCCGGCGGGCAGATTCCGCCGAGGAGATCACCTCCCGGAAGGGGAGATCATCACCATCGTCATCACCATCGTCACGGGCATCATCGAGATCATCATCAACATCATCCCCAACATCAGCACCATCTCCATCTTCATCCAATCTCATCTCACCATTGCAACTTGTGTTGTAATCCGTACTATCTATCCTCTCTACTCCATCGGTGTTGATTACTACTTTGTGGTGAATGCTATTGAGTTTTGTTGGAGAAATATCATTATGTCCAGATTGTTTATCATCCATTTATCTCCACTGATCATGATCTCTTTTATGTCTTGTGAGTAGTTACTTTAGTTCTTGAGGGCATGGGAAAAGTCTTGTTGTTAGTAGTCATATGATGTTGAAGTAATATGTGTTAGTTGATACTTAAGTTGTGTTGTTATTTTACTAGTGGTGTTGTGTGAGTCGAACACTCAACACTTCGCCTTATTAAGGACCTAGGGGAATACATTGTGTACAAAGAATGCTTATGGTGGGTTGCCAGAGTGACAGAAACCTAAACCCCAGTTCGCACGCTTTTGCACAAGGGAATAATGGATCATCGATCGTATTGCTATGGTTAGGCTTTTGCCTTAAATACTATCTTGTATTTGCGGATGCTTGCAAGGTGTTTAATCATAAGAGTGCACTCATCTTAGTCTAGAGAGTGTACTAGCATAGATCCACCCACTCAACACTTATCAACACATCACATAGTACCGATACGGAATATGATGAAAGCACATGACTACCTCTCCCGTGTGTCCTCAAGAACACTTTAGCCTTTATAAGTTTAGTTGCTAGGCCTCTCCTTTGCTCAGAAAGGATTGGGCCTCTTGTTACTATTCAATGCATTTTACTTTGCTCGCTTTTACTTTCCTGTTGCTTATATCAAGAAAACCCCTAAAAAGTTATCTTTCAGTGCTTGCAGTAATTCCTTGCTCAGAATCGCTTATCAATACCTTCTGCTCCTCGTTGGGTTCGACACTCTTACTTATCGAAAACGCTGCAATAGATCCCTTACGGTTGTGGGTCATCAAGTACCGTTTTCTGGCGCCGTTGCCAGGGAGTGTAGTGCTATTGGTAAAGTGAAACTGGTAAGGAAGTTTTTATATTTCTGTTTTTATTTTGCTGTTGCTGCTCTTTGTCCTTATGGACAACCTTGCTATTGGATCGTTGCTTGTGGGAAGAC
Organism: Secale cereale; assembly: GCA_902687465.1. Classification (NCBI taxonomy): domain Eukaryota; kingdom Viridiplantae; phylum Streptophyta; class Magnoliopsida; order Poales; family Poaceae; genus Secale; species Secale cereale. The sequence goes on from LR738716.1 coordinate 10,958,028, forward strand.
GCCCCACACCTGTGGTGGTTGCTCCTCCCCCTACTGAAATTGTGCCCTATGAAATACCAGCTGGTATTATCGATTATGTTTTGGCTAATCGTTATGCCGGAGACAGACATCCCGGTGAACACTTGCTATATCTGTCACAACTATGTTCATTATTTAAGCTTGCAGGTGTATCAATGGAGTTTGTCATGAGGAAATTGTTCTCCGTATCGCTTATAGATAAAGCTTCAGATTGGTATAAGCTTGTCGATAACTCACACTTGCTTGATTGGCAAGAGCTTATGTCTCTCTTTTATACCAAGTTTTATCCTCTTCGTGAAATTCATCGAGACAGGAACTATATCTATAACTTTAGGTCTCGTGACGGAGAAAGCGTTGCTCAAGCTTGGGGGAGATTGAAGTCCCTAATGCTCAAATGTCCTATTCATGAGCTCCCCAAGGAAATTATACTTACACATTTTTATGCCAGGCTTTCTCGTCGGGATAAGGAGATGCTGGATGCCTCCTCTAGTGGGGTATTTCAGACGAAGAGTGTTGAAGAAAGGTGGGATCTCATTGAGAGGATCCAGATGAATACCGAAGATTGGGAAATCGATAAAGGTATTGAACCCGCTATAAATTATGAGCATGATTATATTGAGAGCTATGTGAAAACTGATTACTTCAATACTTTTTGCTCTAAGATTGGCCTTGATTCCCATCTAATGATTGATTTCTGTAAGGATTTTGCCTCTCACGTTGATTCTTTTAAAAAGAAGAGAGACCAGCATCATGAACCTTTCAAAGAGCTACCTGTTGATATTCATGTTGCTGACCCTATTTTGCCTGCAGTTATATATGAAAAGCCTCCTTTTCCCGCAAGGATAAGGGAGCACTCTCTTGTGACAGGCGTAATAAATAAAAGTGAGAGAAGAATTGATGAGCCTGAGGACCAGATCAAGGTCGATCCTCAAGTTGCATTGGTTAAAGACCTTGTTACTAATGATGTTTTGGATTCCAATGTAAATTTTTGTGCTGTTTCCACTAACCTTGTCACAGCCAAGAATAAAGGCCCAATTTCAGGTACTCCAGTAGTATCTGTTAAAATAGGAGATCACAATTATTATGGGCTATGCGATTTGGGATCGAGTGCTAGTGCTATCCCCTATTCACTTTATGAAGAGATCATCGGTGAGATTTCCCCTTGTGAACTTGAAGGAGTTGATGTTACCATTCATCTTGCAAACAGAACAACTATCTCTCCTATCGGAATCGTGAGAGACGTTGAAGTCCTATGTGGAAAGGTAAAATACCCTACCGACTTTCTAGTACTTGGTTCAGAGAGAGACAATTTTTGTCCTATTATTTTTGGTAGACCTTTTCTTAGAACTTGTGGCGCTATAATAGATTGCAAGAAAGGTAAAGTTTCTGTTGAATTCAATGGTGAGCCATATGAATTCAATTTTTCTAAGTTCTCTAAGCAGCCTCGTGGTACCGATTTACCTAGTGATGATAAAATTATTGAAAGTATTGCTTCTATTGCTATTCCCCCTAATGATCCTTTGCAGCAATATATCGAGGACCACGAGAATGATTTGCATATGCAGGAAAGAAATGAACTAGATGAAAAATTCTTGAGACAACCTGCTATCCTGAAGCACAACCTTCCGGTTGAACCTTTGGGAATTTTATCAAAACCAAAAGAAGACCCGGTGTTCGACCTTAAACCTCTTCCCGATACGCTCAAGTATGCTTATTTAGATGAAAAGAAAGTATATCCTGTTATTATCAACTCTAACCTTTCAGGATATGAAGAAGAGCGACTATTGGAAGTACTTCGTAAACACCGAGGTGCAATTGGCTATACCCTTGATGACCTTAAGGGGATTAGTCCATCTATCTGTCAACATACTATCAACCTTGAACCCGATGCTAAACCAGTTGTTGATCATCAACGACGGTTGAACCCGAAGATGATGGATGTTGTAAGAACTGAGATTCTCAAGCTTCTAGCCGCAGATATTATCTACCCTATAGCTGATAGTAAGTGGGTAAGCCCGGTAAATTGTGTTCCTAAGAAAGGAGGTACAACTATGGTTCCTAATGATAAGAATGAACTAATACCTCAGAGAATTATTATTGGATATAGAATGTGTATTGATTACAGGAAGCTGAACAAGGCAACCAGGAAGGATCACTACCCGCTGCCGTTCATCGACCAAATGCTTGAAAGGTTATCCGAAAATACCCACTTTTGTTACCTCGATGGTTATTTTGGTTTCTCTCAAATTCATGTTAACACTGCTGATCAAGAGAAGACCACTTTTACTTGTCCCTTTGGTACTTATGCTTACAGGCGTATGCCTTTTGGTTTATGTAATGCCCCTGCTACTTTCCAAAGGTGTATGTCTGCTATCTTTCATGGTTTCTGTGAGGAGATTGTGGAAGTCTTCATGGACGATTTCTCCGTCTATGGAACTTCCTTTGACCATTGTCTCCACAACCTTAATAAAGTTTTGCAGAGATGTGAGGAGACAAATTTGGTACTCAACTGGGAGAAGTGCCACTTCATGGTTAACGAAGGAATTGTTCTTGGTCACAAGATTTCCGAAAGGGGAATTGAGGTGGACAAGGCCAAGATCGAAGCAATTGAGAGGATGCCCTATCCAAGGGACATCAAAGGTATTCGCAGTTTTCTTGGTCATGCTGGTTTCTATAGAAGATTTATCAAAAACTTTTCTAAGACTTCGAGGCCCCTCACTAATCTCCTCCAGAAGGACGTTCCTTTTGTATTTGATGAAGATTGTAAGGAAGCTTTTGAAGTTCTTAAGAAAGCTTTAATAACCGCTCCTATAGTACAACCACCTGACTGGAATTTACCTTTTGAGATTATGTGTGATGCTAGTGATTTTGCTGTTGGAGCTGTTTTAGGACAAAGAATTGATAAGAAATTGAATGTTATACATTATGCTAGTAAAGCCCTTGATAGTGCTCAAAAGAATTATGCTACTACTGAGAAAGAATTCTTAGCTGTAGTGTTTGCTTGTGATAAGTTTAGGCAGTATATTGTTGATTCCAAAGTTATTATTCATACTGACCATGCTGCCATTAAGTACCTTATGACAAAGAAGGATGCCAAACCAAGGCTTATCAGATGGGTACTCCTTCTTCAAGAATTTGATTTGCAGATTGTTGATAGGAAAGGAGAAGACAATCCGGTTGCGGACAATCTTTCAAGGATGGAAGATATACCGCATGATCCCATCCCAGTCAACGACAGTTTTCCAGACGAGCAACTTGCCATTGTAAAAGTACAATCTCTTTCCGATCCTTGGTTTGCAGATTACGCTAATTTTATCGTTGCAAAGTATTTGCCTCCAGGTTTAACATTTCAGCAAAGGAAGAAGTTCTTTCAGGATTTTAGGCACTACTTTTGGGATGACCCACATCTTTTCAAAGAAGGTCCCGACGGGATCGTGAGAAGATGCATACCAGAACATGAGCAGAAGGACATTCTCAGACAGTGCCATGATAGTCCCTATGGAGGGCATCATGCCGGTGAGAGGACCGCACATAAGGTTCTTCAATCAGGTTTTTATTGGCCTACTCTCTTTAAGGATGCTAGAAATTATGTTTTAGCCTGTGATAAATGTCAGAGAGTTGGTAACATTAGTAGAAGGAATGAGATGCCTATGAATTACTCACTAGTGATTGAACCTTTTGATTGCCGGGGTTTTGATTTTATGGGTCCTTTTCCTTCTTCGCACAAGTACACTCACATTTTAGTAGCTGTTGATTATGTGACCAAGTGGGTTGAAGCAATCCCCACTGAAAGTGCTGATCACAAGACATCTTTGAAAATGCTCAAAGATGTGATTTTTCCTAGGTTTGGTGTACCTAGGTATCTCATGACTGATGGAGGATCACACTTCACGCATGGAGCTTTTAGAAAAGCTTTAGCCAAGTACGATGTCAATCATAGAATTGCTTCACCGTACCATCCTCAAACTAGTGGGCAAGTTGAGCTCACCAATAGAGAGATTAAGTTGATCTTGCAGAAGACAGTAAACAGAAATAGAAAGGACTGGTCAAATAAGTTAGGAGATGCTTTGTGGGCGTATAGAACTGCTTACAAAAACCCCATGGGCATGTCCCCCTATAAGATGGTGTATGGCAAGGCTTGCCATTTGCCATTAGAATTAGAGCACAAAGCTTTCTGGGCTGTTAGAGAGCTTAATGCTGACCCAAAGTTAGCTGGTGAGAAGCGTCTCATGAACTTGACTTCTCTAGATGAGTGGAGAAGTGAAGCTTACGATAGCGCTAAAATATTCAAGGAAAAGGTAAAGAAGTGGCATGATAGGAGGATTCTGAAACGTGAATTTAATGTTGGTGATAAAGTTTTGTTGTTTAGATCCCGTTTCAGGTTTTCTCCAGGCAAACTACTTTCCAGGTGGGAAGGGCCATTTCATATTGAAGAAGTCTATCAGTCTGGTGCAATTAAGATTAACAATTTTGAAGGCACCAAACCTCAAGTTGTGAATGGGCAAAGACTTAAGCATTACATAGCAGGAGACCCTGTCAATGTTGATGTGAATATGATATACACAACAACTCACGAAGAACATGTTGCAGCCCTGTTTCAGACACCAGCAGAAGCAGAATAAAGAAAAGGTATGTATTACGGTAAGGAAACATCGCGAACCGCCATAAAAGTTCCATATTATGAGTTTTTGCAAAATTAGTAAAATTCTAAGCCTAAGTGGAGCCGGATACAAGCTCCAGGGGGCCCAGGCGCCCCCCCTGGCGCGCCCTACCTCCTGGCCGCGCCGGGAGGCCGCCTGGGCACCCAGAAGTCCGTCTCCGACCCCGCTTTAGCTTGTTACGTTCCTTTCTGTGCATAAATTTTTGCTATATATTTGCCTGGATTGTTCCGGCAACGTATCTCGCGATTTTGTGTGTTTTCTTTTCAATCTGTTTCTGCCAGGGAATCTTTCAGCTGGACCTAGGTGCCATGGCTTCTCCAAGTTCCCCCAAGGACAAGTTCGTCGTCAACGTCATCAACCCTTACCTCGCTGAGGTGAAGAAGCACCCTCAGGTTGTTCGGATGGAGGACGGTGTCCTTCATCAAGAAGATCTGAAGGAACCTATCAAGGAGGGGAGCATCCAGGCCAGGCTAGAAGAAGTGGAGCAAGAAGTCTTCAAGTACAAGAAGATGATCGAGCGTGGTGTTGAAGCTAACTTTGACATCATCAACGAGCTGAAGACCTACTTCCTGAAGGAGATGAAGGAGATGTGGAAAAGCATCACCGCATCTGAAGAAAGAATTGAAGAACTCCAAGGGCAAATTTATGATCTACATCACCAGAACTGTGAGTATGAACTAAGGTTTATGCGCATGGGTATGGGTGCTGCATGTAGAATTCAGGAGACAAACTTCTCGTATGAAACTGGAGAACCCCTTCCATGGAAGCGCTTCGCTGAGGACTACGTGATCAACGCCAACAAGAATGAGGAGTGAAATCTCCTTGGGTAATGGCATTCCCTTGGCTTGTTCCAAGCTTGGGGGAGTGCCAGGTATCTTTATCTTTATCTTTTGTCTTTTAGAGTCAAGTAGAGTCGTATCATGTCTAGGGAGGTTATTATATGAAATAGGTGTGTGCATTGAGGTCTATCACTCCTTCGGTGGAGAGATTGTATACGTGAGTGTGGAGTCGTCTATGATGGAATATTAATGAGAAGTCTATTGGTTCCTTTGCTGCACTCGGTATTCTCTTCACGCAATCGACCTTATATGATGATTCTTATGGGGAGTATTGACCTTATATCAGGTATGGCTATGAAATCCTTATTTAATCTTGGCAAACATAGCTTTTGTCATAACAACAAGCATGATTTTCTTAAAGTAGCGACATAGCCAAAACCTTTATGTTATTATGCTTGAAGTGTTATGCTGACAAGGAAGACAACTTGATGTGTTATGCTTATTTTAATGTTTATGCTTTATATTGCTTTGCATCTTAGTCATCATCAATTGTCTGTTCTCTCAAAGCCTTTGCTAGCCTAAACTCTGTACTAAGCGGAATTCTGCTTGTGCATCCATACCCTTAAACCAATACCTTCCATATGAGTCCACCATACCTTCCTATTCGTGGTATTCCACTACCACCTCCTAAAGTATAGAATTTGTGTGTTATCCTTAAATGTTCAAAATCCTCTATTTTGTGCCCCTGTTTTAGCTCATGAGGAAGTAATAGTTAATACATGATCTTTTTAAGTTGGACAAGTTTTACCCCGGGATTGCATGTCTAATCGGCAAACCCCTAATACGAGAAGGAACAGGCATGAGTGCGCCCGGCTCATAAAAGATAATACAACAAACAAACCCTCCTTCACGCTTTCTTCATGAGAAATCAGAAAACTTTGGCAGCGATAAACAAAGGAGATTTAGGGGATGTGATCGTCCCCGTACGGGAGCCGTTCCTCGAAACTTGTCCAGCTCGAGAAGTAATTGAGTTATCTATTAGCATTCGTTGACAAATCATGCACCTCTCAAAACTTGTTTTCATTCTGTTTGATTTAAGGATAGCACATGAGTTTTCCCTACTTCCCTAGAGCGGGGCCTATCTCTTAGTTTTAGGTTGAGTCAGTTATTCCTACCTCCTTCTATTCTTAAAGGGAGCAAACATTTGATGTTGACGAGGATTCATTCATATAAAGTTGCATTAAGATTTGTCATATCATATCCTTGTTGACATTATCATTTGATAAGTAAGTTGTTTGTCAAGCCCAGCTAAGGCAAACATCTTCCTTTGTGTTAACACTTTCACTTCTTACCTAATAACATGTTCTTTCAAAAGCTTCAATTAATCTCATCAAAACATAAAGAGAAAGAGCAAAAGTAAAAGCTATTAGTTGTTCTTTGACCAAAGGACATGTTTGCCATGATTTGATGAGTTTCCTTAGCCCTACTTTTGATTATAAGTGTTACCACTCTTTTATAAGGGCTTTATGAGTTGAAAATTGTTGTTGAGGATATTTGAGTTTGATGAAGAAACTGTGATGCTTCTTGTCCGTAATCTATTTATCGACACTTCACTCTCTAAACTTGTGGACAGGTTTACCGAGCTCAGTATTCGCTTGGGGACAAGCGAGGTCTAAGCTTGGGGGTGTTGATACGTCCAAAATGCATCACTATTTTATATCGTAATTCATCCTTATTCATTGATATATTTCACATTACGATGATGTTCTTATGTTGTTTTGGCCTATTTTACACAGTTTGCAACTTTTCGGTACCGAAGCAGCAGACGCAGGATTCAGCAGTAAAAAGTGGATGCTGACTTGCTGAAGAAGAATACCTTCAAATTACCTGAAAATCGACGGAGAGTATTTTCCAGACGGATCACGAAGGCATGCAAAAGGGCAACCAGAGGGGGCCACAGGGCGCCCAGGCGGCCACCTGGCGCGGGCCCCTCCCTGGCCACGTTGGCAGGGCGCCTGGAGCCCCTGGCCCACCTCCGGCTGCCCCCTTTTGCCTATATACCCATCGTCATCCGAAAACCCTAGAAAGAGGAGTTTTTACGGAGTTCCGCCACCGCTCCGTGGCGGAAACCTACAGAGAAGAAAAAGCCATCTCCGGCGGGCAGATTCCGCCGGGGAGATCACCTCCCAGAAGGGGAGATCATCGCCATCGTCATCACCATCGTCACGGGCATCATCGAGATCATCATCAACATCATCCCCAACATCAGCACCATCTCCATCTTCATCCAATCTCATCTCACCATTGCAACTTGTGTTGTAATCCGTACTATCTATCCTCTCTACTCCATCGGTGTTGATTACTACTTTGTGGTGAATGCTATTGAGTTTTGTTGGAGAAATATCATTATGTCCAGATTGTTTATCATCCATTTATCTCCACTGATCATGATCTCTTTTATGTCTTGTGAGTAGTTACTTTAGTTCTTGAGGGCATGGGAAAAGTCTTGTTGTTAGTAGTCATATGATGTTGAAGTAATATGTGTTAGTTGATACTTAAGTTGTGTTGTTATTTTACTAGTGGTGTTGTGTGAGTCAAACACTCAACACTTCGCATTATTAAGGACCTAGGGGAATACATTGTGTACAAAGAATGCTTACGGTCGGTTGCCGGAGTGACAGAAACCTGAACCCCAGTTCGCACGCTTTTGCACAAGGGAATAATGGATCATCGATCGTATTGCTATGGTTAGGCTTTTTCCTTAAATACTATCTTGTATTTGCGGATGCTTGCAAGGTGTTTAATCATAAGAGTGCACTCATCTTAGTCTAGAGAGTGTACTAGCATAGATCCACCCACTCAACACTTATCAACACATCACATAGTACCGATACGGAATATGATGAAAGCACATGACTACCTCTCCCGTGTGTCCTCAAGAACACTTTAGCCTTTATAAGTTTAGTTGCTAGGCCTCTCCTTTGCTCAGAAAGGATTGGGCCACTTGTTACTCTTCAGTGCCTTTTACTTTGCTCGCTTTTACTTTCCTGTTGCTTATATCAAGAAAACCCCTAAAAAGTTATCTTTCAGTGCTTGCAGTAATTCCTTGCTCAGAATCGCTTATCAATACCTTCTGCTCCTCGTTGGGTTCGACACTCTTACTTATCGAAAACGCTGCAATAGATCCCTTACGGTTGTGGGTCATCAGCGGCAAGGTCTTCTTCTTGGGTGTCGAGCGAGACGCGGCGCTCTAGCTCACCGTCCTCCTTGGCGGTTTGTGTAGTGGCTTCCTCCTGGGCCTTCTCAATGTCTGATTGCTTCAGAGGAGCTCATTCTAGCGATGACTCAGCTACACCTGGCTAGTCTGCAAATCCTGCCGGGCCTCCATAAACCAGGCATGCATCTCCTTGATGCGCCCTTGGAAGCCCGCCTCTGCCGCGTCGACGACCACCGTCCTGGAGTCCAGCTTCTCCTTGCGGGCACGGTAAAGTGCCTGAAGCTTTTGGAAGTTGCTGTTCATGGCTTGGAGGAGCTGGTCCTCCTTGGAACTACCGCTGCTGGTGCTTGGCTCGTCAACAACCTGGAGCCCGACGACGATGATGCCCTTTTCATCAAAAACCTCCCCCTCGGTAGGCGCTCCGGTGCTTGCCATCCCCGGGATGGTGACAAACAGATCCTCGTCTGAGAGGATCAATATGGTTGACTAGAGAGGGGGTGAATAGGCAACTAACAATTTTTAGCTTTTCTTAACCAAATTAAACTTAGCAACAATATAGGTTGCCTAAATATGCAACTAGGTGGGCAATCTATATGATGCAACAATAACAAGCACACAAGCAAGCAAGCTATATAACACAACAAAAGCTTGCACAAGTAAAGGTAAGAGATAACCACAAGTGGAGCCGGTGGAGACGAGGATGTGTTACCGAAGTTCCTTCCCTTTGAGAGGAAGTACGTCTCTGCTGGAGCGGTGTGGAGGCACAATGCTCCCCAAGATGCCACTAGGGCCACCGTATTCTCCTCACGCCCTCACACAATGCGAGGTGCCGGGATTCCACTAGTGGTGCCCTTGAAGGCGGTGACCGAACCTTTACAAACAAGGTTGGGGCTATCTCCCCAACTTAATTGGAGGCTCCCAACGACACCACGAAGCTTCACCACAATGGACTATGGCTCCGAGGTGACCTCAACTGTCTAGGGTGCTCAAACACCCAAGAGTAATAAGTTACGCAATGGATTAGTGGGTGGAATCAAATTTCTCTTGGTGGAAGTGTAGATAGATGCCTTCTCAACCAATCCCTAGGAAATCAACAAGTTTGATTTGCTAGGGAAAGAGATCGGGCGAAAATAGAGCTTTGAGCAACAATGGGGCCTTTGGGAAGGAAGAGGTAGTCAACTTGGGGAAGAAGAACCCCCTTATATAGCATGGGGAAAGATCCAACCGTTATCCACCAACTCAGCCTGCCACACACGGTACAACCGCACCAGACTTGCGGTACTATCGCAAGGCAGTACGGTACTACCGCTTGCGCGGAAGGAGCCAGATGAGGCCCTATTGTGTATAGCAACGAATGGTAGTACTGCCGGTTTGGTACTACCGCGCGCCCTTGCGGTACTACCGCAAGGCAGGGCACAATCTGGGGTGGGAAAGGCATGGACTAATAAAATTACATCCGTGACTACTTCTGCTGAGTTTTGATCAATGCAAAAACCCGGCACGGTACTATCGCTCACAGTGATCGGTACTACTGCATAGGATGCGGAAGTAAAAAATTACTTTCGCTCCTACTTCCGCGCCAGCCACAACCTTGGGCCAGAGGCCACGGTACTACGGCGAGTGAGGCGCGGTACTACCGCAGCCACGAGCGGTACTACCATGTGACTATGTGGTACTACCGCTCCGTTGAGCGGTACTACCGCGTGCCACAAAACAGTAGTAGTAGGAAGCCTGTCTTTGCAACGACAAGTAGAACAGCCGATGCTCCAAAGAAGCAAAGGAAAGGTGGTGCAAAGGAATAGATGTGTACGTGTTGATTCCACCCTAACCTTTCCGAAGCGGACCCCCTCTTAATAGTATGGCTTTCCTATGACTCAATTCCACCAAAAAGAAACAACAGGAAACGCTGTCTTCGATATGCTCCGAGGGGCAGTGATACGTCTCCAACGTATCTATAATTTTTTTATTGTTCCATGCTATTATATTATCCTTATGGGATGTTTTATGGGCTTTTATATACACTTTTATATGATTTTTGGGACTAGCCTATTAACCCAGAGCCCAGTGCCACTGTTTTTCCCTTGTTTTTGAGTATCACAGAAAAGGAATACCAAACGGAGCCCAATTGACCTGAAACTCAATAGAGGTTGTTTTTGGACCAGAAGAAGCCCAAGGAGTACCGGAGGAGGACCAGACGAGTCCCGGGCTCTCTACGGAAAACAACTAATTTGCCGTCTGGGGACGTTTTTGCCGTCAACTTTTTGTCGGGCAAGACGGCAAAGAAAGGGTTTGCCGTCATCACGAGACGGCAAAGAAAAACTAACGGCAAAATAAACTTTGCCGTCTGCAAAAAACAAACACAGACGACAAAGAGCTCATTTTGCCGTCTGGCAAAAATAACACAGACGGCAAAGAGTTGTTGCCGTCTGTGTTTGTTATGGCAGACGGCAAAAATTCTTTGCCGTCTGTGTTTTTTCTGGCAGACGGCAAAATTAGCTCTTTGCCGTCTGTGTTTGTTTTGCAGACAGCAAAAGAAAAAGCACATCACGCGGATAGATCACTTGGATCGATGACATGGCAACATCCTAGACGCACATCCCACCCGTCATCGACGCAGACGCACGCCCCCACCCACCCATTGACCCACGATTCAAGCACCCCCGTGAACGTGCTCGCCCCCACCCATGACTCCCATCTCTACCTTATCCCTTCCCGAAACCTCTCTCGTACGCATCTCTCTCTTTCTCACGAGCTACTGATCTTGCTCCCGATCCAAACTGCCTAGCGCCGCCGCAAGCCTACCCGCCATGGCGCCCCGTGCGCAGTCGTGTTCGCCCCCGCGGCCAGCCTCTGCGTCGCCGGTCCCTTCGCCTCGCGCCCCCTCGCCGGCGCGGGCCCCTTCGTCTGCGCCGCCGGCCCTTTCGTCTGCGCCCCCGTGGCCGGCCTCTGCTCTGCCGGCCCCTTCACCTCTGCGCCACCAACCCCTTCGCCTCGCGCCCCCTCGCCGGCGTGGGCCCCTTCGTCTGCGCCCCCGTGGCCGGCCTCTGCGCCGCCGGCCCCTTCACCTCTGCGCCACCAACCCCTTCGCCTCGCGCCCCGACGCCGCCGCGGGCCTCCTCACCGCCGCTGGCCCCTTTGTCTGCACCGCCATCCCCTTCGTCTGTGCCCCCGCGGCCGGCCTCTGTGCCCACGGCGCCGTCGAGTCTGGCCCCGGCCCCATCGTCCCCTCGGGCCTCCGCCGCCCCGAAGATGGCGTGCAGAAGATGGCCGGCCTCTGCGTGCAGAAGATGGCGTGTAGAAGATGTCAAAGACTCGATTGCTTTTCTTATCTGTTTGTTGGGGTCTTCTTTGTAAAAGATATGAACCAGTGTGTTATTTGCAGTTAGTCCTGGGTCCGTTTGTAAAATGACATGTACTTCATGTTTGATATTAATGCAGCATTGGGGTCCTTCACTGTTCAAAAAATGGTTTGAACTACTTTTTGTCTTCGCCATCGAGAGCATCTACGACCTCTGCACCCCGAGTGGTGTTTTTTTAAATAAAATAATTTTCTTTGCCGTCTTGGGTGTATGAGGCAGACGACAAAGTTGTTTTTCTTTGCCGTATGCTATTATTCCGATTGACGGCAAAGATGGAGTTTTGCCGTCTGCCCTACTATATGCTAACGGCAAAGAACTCTTTGCCAACTTTGAGTTTGCCGTTTGACTTTGCCGTCAGCTGCTGACGGCAAAATCTTTGCCGTCTGTTTTTTGGTCTTTGCCGTTGATGGCTTCTCGCCCCTCGTTGGTTACCCCAGGTGGAAGGTTTGAGATGTAGCGTACCGACAAGTTTTCCCTTGGCAAAGATACGAAGGATCGAATCCCGTGAGACTCCGAGGGTCAACAAGAAGGTGTCAATAGCGCCAGAGACTTTTGCTTGACAGGACCTGCACACAGATACAAATAACTTTGCTCCCAACGAGTACAGAGAGGTTGTCAATCCCTCCGACCTTGTCATTTACAAAGGATCAAACGCAAGAGATAATAGTGATAGGTATGACTGCAACTAGTAAATAAGAATAGGAAGTAAATAACGGGTGTGATCAGTGATGGTAATAAGGACCGGGGTCCCATGATGTTCACTAGTGATGTCTCTCTCCCAAAAGACGATAAAACAGCTAAGTGAGGTAAACGAATTACAGCTGGGCAATTGACAGGATTATGTGCGCAAACCAATGCTAACTGTGCTGTAAGAAAGGTAGACGCTCAAAAGCATGGGCGGTACGCCAAGGCAAGTAGACCGAAATCCATCTGCATCTACAACTAATCATCCACCTTGAGATATCTATCCAGAACATCTCGCTGGTATTAAGTTGCGAGTCCCACCCAAAGTGTAAACTCAAAGCAACAGACAACTGCATTAAAAGAACTTTGCGTAAAGTAAACAATCCTTGCACCCGCAAGTACAAGCACCGTTGTTTTCCCCCTTGTGGCAACAGCACATCCCCTAGAATCATGTTTCTGTCACTCAAGCTAGTCATCGAGGGGCATGAACCCACAATCAAGCATAACGTTCCCTCTTGGAGTTACTACCTACTACTCGGCCAAAGCAATAAATAGCAACAGAGAACATGCAAGAATTACTCAAGAACATAAATATAAAAGAGGTGAATCAAATATATTACTCACACACAATCTGAACATAATCTCATAATCCATCGGATCCGAGCAAACTCAGCATAGCAACAGCATAAAGATTACATATGTGCCTCGATCATGTAGGGCAGCTCACGAGGTCTAATCGGTGAAGAACAAAGAGGGGAGGAGAACATCACATAGCTACTGGTCATGGACCCATGGTCCAAGAGGGACTACTCAAAACTCATCCGGGAAGCGTCCATGGTGGTGGAGAAGCTCCCGGTGGTGATTCTCCCCTCCGACAGGGTGCCGGGAAGAGTTCTGCTGGTGCTCCCGATCTTGGAAGCGCGGCGGCGGCGGAACAGAGACGAGATCGTAAAAAGGGTTTCCGTCCTCGAGGGTTTCGGGACGCGTGCTAAATATATGCCAAAGGGGGGCACCAGAGGCGGAGAGGGGGGCCCAGGCGCCCCCCCCGGCGCGGCCAGGAGGGGGGCCGCGTGGGCAGGCCGCCTAGGCTGCCCCTGGCTCGCCTCTGGCCCCACTTCTGGCGCGTGGAAGCTTCTGGAGCGCTGATTTTTTATATATTTTTCCCGGAATTTTTCTGGCAATTTAAGTAATGGGAAAACCCGAAATACAAAAACAGCAGAAAACAGAAACTGGCACTGGGGTGCAGTGAGTTAATAGGTTAGTCCAAATATGATCAAAAGTGTATGGAAGTGCATAAATATCATAGCAATATCACACAAAAGAGGCATGGAGCAAGCATAAATTATAGATACGTTTTGGACGTATCAACATCCCCAAGCTTAATTCCTGCTCGTCCTCGAGTAGGTAAATGATAACAAGCATAATTTCTGTGGTGACATGCTATCAACCATATAAGAACATTTAAGTAAAGTAATCAAGGCATGTAATTCAATTCAAGTCATAACAAGCAAGAGTCTATATTAGCATTGTAACAAGCAACATAAGAACATAAAGGTGCAAGAGCTCTCGCTGTCCGTGACTCGAATGTCTCCAAATGGTGTTTGCGTGCAAGAAAGGGGATAGGGATATATGAGAGAGTAAAACATAGTTTTTGTATTGTTGAGAACTTAATCTACTAAAGTTTCACACTTGGTCTTCTTTGGAATCTTATCTTGACTCATCCCCAGACCGTCAGCCAGGTACAAGTCAAAATGATCCACTCCCTTTCGATATTTTGAGCACTCATGCAATGGATGAGCGTAAGCAAGAAAGTCGACACTTAGGATGGCAAAGAGATAAATGATAGAGGGGGAAGACAAAAAAGGTGTGAAAGGCTCACATCAATGAGGACAATCATCGGCGAGAGAAAGCCAAATGATAGATATGATGCGAGGAGTAGGGATTGCCATGCAACGGATGCACATATGAGCTAAGGTAAGCTCTCCAATGGAACTAGTGGGGGTGCATCCAACTTGCTTGCTCAAGAAGACCTAGAGCTCTTTTGAGGAGGCTCATCATTGGAATATACAAGCCAAGTTCTATAGTGTAAAGGTCCCCACATAGCTATATGCATAAATGATAATCTCTATGGAGTACAAGGTATAAGATGGAGTACGAGTGTGGATCTCTCAAAAGAAATAGTAGTGTGCCCCCTTCTCTCTTTTTATTTCTTTTTCTCTTTTTTTTTCTATTTGTTTTTTATTTTTCCGTGGCCTCAATGGCTCTTTCTATTTATCTCTCATTTGTCCTCTTTGGGATCTTTTTATTTTTTCCTCTTTGGGATCTTTTGATTTGTCCACTTTGGGATCTTTTCCTCACTTTAGGGGCAACACTCTATGTATTACAAGAAGTATAGAAGATCTTTTCACACTTTACAAAAGTACTCAACATAAAGAAAATGAAACTATCATGATGTATGCAAATGTATGCCTCTGCCAGTGTAGCAGGATATGCAATGATACTAGCGCGTCATGTAGCAATGATTAGGGCAAGGCCCAACTAGCATGCGGCTCATCAATCAAGCAAAAAGCATGTATGACATGAAGATCAAGTCATGAGAAGATGGATGCTGCATGGCAATGTATCTCGGAAAGGCTATGGAAATGCCTTAATAGGTAGGTATGGTGGCTGTTTTGAGGAAGGATATAATGAGGCTTATGATGACAGAGCGTATCGTGCCAAGGATTTGGATGCACCGGCGAAGTATGCGCCAACTCTCGAGGTGAGAAAGGGCAATGCACGGTACCGAAGAGGCTAGAAAAATATGGATAGGTGGAAGTGTCAACTTCCGAATACTCACATTAGTCCGAAGAACTCATGCACTTATTATCGGTAACTCTCAATCTAATTAGGAGGTTCTCAAAGAGACAAGTACCCCGAGGAGGTGTGTATGGGGGTTTGGTTACCCTTGCGCATCCTCGACCCATGGTACGTGAGTGTACTCTAATATTCGATCCCTCCAAAGATTAGTGATCCATTTAGTAGCTAAAGTTCTCAACTATTTTGTAGGTTTTCGAAAATAAACACGGATTGCCCAAAGTACGACATCTATCACTAATAGGATAAAGCTCTTGACACCAAAAGTTCAGACATTACTCATGGCAATACCTCAAAACTATTGCAAGTTACTACTAAAATTAAATAGCAACCTCAATTACCTACTTTAAGTTTAAGACACACAACTCAGTGCAACAGACAAACTCTCTTAACAAGATAAACATGAAAACTCAAGAGAGTTCAACAACCAACTAAACAAAAGCTCTTAAAAAAAGAAAAGCATGAAAACTTAAGAGCTAAACATGACAGTAGCTATGGAAAGACAAAGAACATACACAGCAAAGATAAGCATGAAAATCCTATGTTGTGTTTTAGGTTTAAGTGGAGCATGTTTCTCTCCCACACAAAGAAAGCTGGGTTCTAACTCATTACGAACAGCAAGCAAAGCTAAAGAAAACTAAAAAGGAAACTAAAAGCAAGACGCTCCAAGCATAGCACATAACGCATGAAGTGATTAAAATATAGTGGAACGAAAGACGAACTGATAATTGTTGATGGAGAAGGGGATGCACGGGGGCATCCCCAAGCTTAGACGCTTGAGTCTTCTTGAATATTTCTTGGGGGTGCACGGGGGCATCCCCAAGCTTGAGCGTTTGACCCTCCTGAATCTTTTTATCATCTTCCCTCGCACACTTGAAAACTCCCTTCATACATAACTCATCATAATCTGATTAGCGAGGTTAGTACCCATAATAAAATAATTTTTCCTTGCTAAAATAAAGATAATCTTGAAGATCTACTGTTTCTCAAGATTGCCAAAAGGTTTTTGCAAAGAAAAAGCAAGCTCAAGGTTTGCAAAACGAAGAAAAGGCAAAACAGGACAGAATCTGTGAAAAACAGACCAGCAGGTAGTAAATAATTTTTTCGGGGCACTTCTGCAACTCAAATTAAAAAACTCAGAACAGACGCCCGAAAGCCAATTGTATAGAGCACGCTGTCGAAAATATTCAGACCAAAAAGATGATCTGGTGATTTTATACGAATTTTTCTGTCCAAGGACAGAATCTGTTTCCTGGACAGCACGTCACAACTTTTGAACTTTCTTGCATTCAGAGGCTAAACTTGGCACAAAGCTGAAAAGAAAAGATACAATGATGATGCTACTGTAGTAACAAACATCAAGACACAACAAAAGCAAAATAAAACTTTATTCATTGTGGGCTGCCTCCCAAAAGCGCTTTCTTTTATGCCTTTAAGCTAGGCATAATGCAAAAAGATCAAGTTGTATCAATTGAACTATCATCAAGATCATCAAAAAGCTCTTCAATAGTACAACTAGTCTTAAGAGGATTTTCAAATAAAGGCCAAATAGAGATACTTCTAGGGAGAAGACCAAAAGGTAAAAAGTCAATGGAAGATTCATTTATAAATTTATCAAAGAGGGGTGTTTCTTCCAAAGTCTTCATAGTTTCAACCCCTTTGGCAACAGATGGATTACTTTTGGAACGAGGAGCCTTTGGAACATAAACGAACTTAGGCTCCTTCTTTGCCGGAGTTTCTACATTTTTGGTTTTGATTGAGGAGAAAGTAGTTCCTAAAGTGTCAAAGATTTCCTCAATCTTGTCTATCCTAGAAGAATCCAAGTCACGGGATTTGATGGTCTCCAAAGTTTTGAGAATTGTATGCATGGAGCTATCAAGCCTATTCAAATTCCCTTGGATCTTACGGTCCAACTCATTTATCTTATTAATGTTTGGCATCTCTAGCTCTATCTTTTCAAGTTTTTTCATAATGTGAGCTAGGGTAATGTACTCTTGAATGCTAACAACATGGGGATTTCCAACAAGATTTTCCATAATACTAAGAGATTCCCAAACTGGGGCTTCTAGGAAATTTCCATTGATAGCAGAATCTAGAATAAACCTATTCCAAGAAGTAATTCCAACATAAAAATTTCTAAGCAGGATAGTAGTAGATTGCTTCTTGGTGGCTCTTTTATGAGAATCATTAATTCTATGCCAAGCATCTTTTAGACTCTCACCACCTCTTTGTTTAAAGGTGAGAACTTCTGCCTCACCAAAGGCAAAAGGACCAGACATAATGCCAACTAAAAAGCGAGATAACTATTTTTGTAATTTTTGATAGAAGACAATAAAGCAAAAACTGAAAGGTAAACTAACAAGACTAAAAAGCAAAGATAAAAGATAGCGTGCAACTCCCCTATCTTGAAGAGTGGAGTCCCCGGCAATGGCGCCAGAAAACTTTGCCTGGTGGCTTCTCGCCCCTCGTTGGTTACCCCAAGTGGAAGGTTTGAGATGTAGCGTAGCGGCAAGTTTTCCCTTGGCAAAGATACCAAGGATCAAATCCCGTGAGACTCCGAGGGTCAACAAGAAGGTGTCAATAGCGCCAGAGACTTTTGCTTGACAGGACCTGCACACAGATACAAATAACTTTGCTCCCAATGAGTACAGAGAGGTTGTCAATCCCTCCGGCCTTGTCGTTTACAAAGGATCAAACGCAAGAGATAATAGTGATAGGTATGACTGCAACTAGTAAATAAGAACCTGAAGTAAATAACGGGTGTGATCAGTGATGGTAATATGGACCGGGGTCCCATGATGTTCACTAGTGATGTCTCTCTCCCAAAAGATGATAAAACAGCTAAGCGAGGTAAACGAATTACAGCTGGGCAATTGACAGGATTATGTGCGCAAACCAATGCTAACTATGCTGTAAGAAAGGTAGAGGCTCAAAAGCATGGGCGGTATGCCAAGGCAAGTAGAACGAAATCCATCTACATCTACTACTAATCATCCACCTTGAGATATCTATCCAGAACATCTCGCAGGTATTAAGTTGCGAGTCCCACCCAAAGTGTAAACTCAAAGCAACAGACAACTGCATTAAAAGAACTTTGCGTAAAGTAAACAATCCTTGCACCCACAAGTACAAGCACCATTGTTTTCCCCCTTGTGGCAACAGCACATCCCCTAGACTCATGTTTCTGTCACTCAAGCTAGTCATCGAGGGGCATGAACCCACAATCAAGCATAACGTTCCCTCTTGGAGTTACTACCTACTACTCGGCCAAAGCAATAAATAGCAACGGAGAACATGCAAGAATTACTCAAGAACATAAATATAAAAGAGGTGAATCAAATATATTACTCACACACAATCTGAACATAATCTCATAATCCATCGGATCCCAGCAAACTCAGCATAGCAACAGCATAAAGACTACATATGTGCCTCGATCATGTAGGGCAGCTCACGAGGTCTAATCGGTGAAGAACAAAGAGGGGAGGAGAACATCACATAGCTACTGGTCATGGCCCCATGGTCCAAGAGGGACTACTCACAACTCATCCGGGAAGCGTCCATGGTGGTGGAGAAGCTCCCGGTGGTGATTCTCCCCTCCGGCAGGGTGCCGGGAAGAGTTCTCCTGGTGCTCCCGATCTTGGAAACGCGGCGGCGGCGGAACAAAGACGAGATCGTAAAAAGGGTTTCCGTCCTCGAGGGTTTCGGGACGCGTGCTAAATATATGCCAAAGGGGTGCACCAGAGGCGGAGAGGGGGGCCCAGGCGCCCCCCGGCGCGGCCAGGAGGAGGGCCGCGTGGGCAGGCCGCGTGGGCTGCCCCTGGCTCCCCTCTGGCCCCACTTCTGGCGCGTGGAAGCTTTCTGGAGCGCTGATTTTTTATATATTTTTCCCGGAATTTTTCTGGCAATTTAAGTAATGGGAAAACCTGAAATACAAAAACAGCAGAAAACAGAAACTGGCACTGGGGTGCACTGAGTTGATAGGTTAGTCCAAATATGATCAAAAGTGTATGGAAGTGCATAAATATCATAGCAATATCACACAAAAGAGGCATGGATCAAGCAGAAATTATAGATACGTTTTGGACGTATCAGCCGTCTGTAATCCACAGACAGCAAATTACCTGATTCCCGTAGTGGCTGCCCACAAGGGTGGGGGCGCCCCCTGGGCACGCCCCTACCTCGTGGACAACCCAGTGATCCCCTTACTTGTTCCCGACTCCAACGCCTCCTATATATACAGAAACCTCCAAAAATAACCTAGATCGGGAGTTCCGCCGCCACAAGCCTCTGTTTCCATCGAAAACCAATCTAGACCCGTTCTGGCACCCTGCCGGAGGGGGAATCCCTCACCGGTGCCTATCTTCATCATCCCGGCGCTCTCCATGACGAGAAGGGAGTAGTTCACCCTCGGGGCTGAGGGTATGTACCAGTAGCTATGTGTTTGATCTCTCTCTCTCTCTCGTGTTCTTGAGATGGCATGATCTTGATGTATCGCGAGCTTTGCTACTATAGTTGGATCTTATGATGTTTCTCCCCCTCTATCTTCTTTTGATGGATTGAGTTTTCCCTTTGAAGCTATCTTACCGGATTGAGTCTTTAAGGATTTGAGAACACTTGATGTATGTCTTGCATGTGCTTATCTGTGGTGACAATGGGATATGACGTGATCTACTTGATGTATGTTTTGGTGATCAACTTGCGGGTTCAGTTGCCTTGTGAACTTATGCATAGGGGTTGGCACACATCTTCGTCTTGACTCTTCGGTAGAAACTTTGGGGCACTCTTTGAAGTTCTTTGTGTTGGTGGAATAGATGAATCTGAGATTGTGTGATGCATATCGTATAATCATGCCCACGAATACTTGAGGTGACAATGGAGTATCTAGGTGACATTAGGGTTTTGGTTGATTTGTGTCTTAAGGTGTTATTCTAGTACGAACTCTATGATAGATCGAATGGAAAGAATAGATTCGTGTTATTTTACTACGGACTCTTGAATAGATCGATCAGAAAGAATAACTTTGAGGTGGTTTCGTACCCTATAATAATCTCTTCGTCTGTTCTCAGCTATTAGTGACTTTGGAGTGACTCTTTGTTGCATGTTGAGGGATAGTTATATGATCTTGTTATGTTATTATTGTTGAGAGAACTTGCACTAGTGAAAGTATGAACACTAGGCCTAGTTTCAAAGCATTGCAATACCATTTACGCTCACTTTTACCATTAGTAACCTTGCCGTTTTTATATTTTCAGATTACAAAAACCTGCTTCTACCATCCATATTGCACTTGTATCACCATCTCTTCGCCGAACTATTGCACCTATAAAATTTACCATTGTATTGGGTGTGTTGGGGACACAAGAGACTCTTTGTTATTTGGTTTCAGGGTTGTTTGAGAGAGGCCATCTTCATCCTACGCCGCCCACGGATTGATAAACCTTAGGTCATCCACTTGAGGGAAATTTACTACTATCCTACAAACCTCTGCACTTGCAGGCCCAACAACGTCTACAAGAAGAAGGTTGTTTAGTAGACATCATGGACCCTTCAATATAATGGATTAATACTTGTGTACCTTGAATTGTTGACAGGAGCAATTGGTAGCCCCCAAGGTCCGGCTCACTACAATGTGATGAGTCGGGTCTTCAATAAGGTGAGCAAAAAATGACTTTGCATTAGCCCCCAAGTGCCATGGTGCATGCTGGCAGTGACATGGGTGATACGTCTCCAACGTATCTATAACTTTTGATTGTTCCATGCTATTATTTATGAAGTCTTGGATGTTTAATGGGCTTTATTGTACACTTTTATATGATTTTTGGGACTAACCTAATCACCCAGAGTAGACATCAAGCTCTTTTCTGGCGCCGTTGCCGGGGAGGTGAGTGCTTGAAGGTATATCTTTAGATCTTGCAATAGAACCTTTTAGTTTCTTGTTTTATCACTAGTTTAGTTTATAAAAGAAAACTACAAATAATGGAATTGAGGTTACCTCATATGCTTCATCTTTTTAATATCTTTCGTGAAAATGATGGGAAGGAAAATTGTGCTCAAGTACTAGAAGAAGAATTACATAGAATGCTTGGAACTAAAAACTTGAATGATGAGCATGATTGCAATGTTGTTAGTGTGAATTCTTCAAATATCCATAGTGCTAATGATGATTGCACTAGTCATGATGAAAATATCTCATATAAGCATGTCTATTTTTGTGGAGTGCATAGAGTTTGCAAGTACACACCAAATAGGGAAGATAGATTTTGCAAGAGGCATAAGTATTTAGAAACTAAATGGTTGCAAGAAAGGCTAGATGTTTGTGCTGAAAATTTAAATTTTCTGCCGTACTTGTGAACTTTGCAATGAACGTGGTCATTTAAATCCCCAATGCAAATTGTTTCATGATGGAATCGTGTCCAAAAATTGTGATGACTTGATTTCCCTTGCACATCATAACGAACTTAGTTTGGTTTTGGGTTATGAAGAAATCAAACGTACAACTAAGAATCTTCCAGAATTTGTCGTTGATAAAGTTCTTGATTTTGATCTAGAGGAAACTTATATGTATTATGCGGTGAATTGCATTGAAAATCCTTATATTACCAATTACATAAAGACAAGAAAACAAATATAGGATGAAGAAAATACTATTGAAAGGTAAGAGATTTCCCAATATCCTCCTATTCTTTCTTATGATGAATCAGGTAACGAGGAGGAGCCTTCTATTCAACCAATTTCATTAATTAGGAGCTCCAAAAAGAAGATTAAACCCATACTTAATGTGAAGAAGAAAAATAAAAGACGGAGAAGCAAAGATAAAAAGGTATCCCTCCCAAATAATGTTGCTCCTATTACTCATTGTGATGATGATAATTGCTATACTATCAGTGCTATCCATACTATTAATGATGAGAATGATTATGCTTATGATATGAAAAGGCCCAAGCTTGGGGATGCTATGTTTGATGAGAATGACATGTTTGAGAATTTATTTGCTGCAATTAATGTTTGTCCCAAGCTTTGGGATGCTACGTTTGATGAAGATGATATTTTTAGCCTCCCAAGTTTTGATATGCAAATCTATTATGATGATAGCATGCCTCCTATTTATAATGATTATTGTGATGACACTTATGCTATAAAAAGTAGTGATGATTATATTTATAAAACTTGTCATGATTATGATTACCCTTTTTCTGAACATTACTCTTTTAATGTGGAAACAATTTATAGTATTCGAGTTTATTATGATACTCCCACTATTCCGAATGACAGGAATTTTGCTTATGTGGAGAGTAGTAAATTTTTTATGCTTCTAGATCATGAAAATAATGCTTTATGTGGTGGTTATATTGTTGAATTCATTCATGATGCTATTTACAATTATTATGAGGGAGGAATATATGCTTGTAGGAGTTGCAATAATATCAGGTTTCCTCCCTATGTGCTTAAAGTTTTGAAGTTATGCTTGTTTTGCCTTCCTATGCTAGTCGATTATTGTTCCCATAAGTTGTTTGCTCACAAAATCCCTATGCATAGGAAGTGCGTTAGACTTAAATGTGCTAGTCATATTCTTCATGATGCTCTCGTTATGTTTCAATTCTTATCTTTTATGCGAGCATCATTGAAATCATCATGCCTAGCTAAAAGGCATTAAAGAAAAGCGTTTGTTGGTAGACAACCCAATATTTACCCCTACTGTTTTTGTGTGTTAACATGATTAAGCTACTGTAGTAATCATGTTTTATAGCTTTTGTTTCAATAAAGTACCAAGTAGAACCTTTGGGAAGACTTGGGTGAGTGTTAATGTGATCTTGCTGTAAAAAACAGAAACTTTGCGCTCACGAGATTAGCTGCCATTTTTTTTTACAGAAAAGTGCTTTTAAGTTGATTCTTTTGCAGATGATTAATAGACAAATTCCTCACATACACCAATTTATTTCAGAATTTTTTGAGTTACAGAAGTATTCGGAAGTTACAGATTACTACAGACTGTTCTGTCTTTGACAGATTTTGTTTTCTATGTGTTGTTTGCTTATTTTGATGAATCTATGAGTAGTATCAGAGGGTGTGAACTATAGAGAAGTGGGAATATAGTAGATATTACACAAATATGAATTTAGAATGAGTTCACAACAGTACCTAAGTGGTGGTTTTATTTTCTTATACTAACGGAGCTTACGAGTTTCCTGTTGAGTTTTGTGTTGTGAAGTTTTCAAGTTTTGGGTAAAGATTCGATGGACTATGGAATAAGGAGTGGTAAGAGCCTAAGCTTGGCCATGCCCAAGGCACCCCAAGGTAATATTCAAGTACAAACAAAAGCCTAAGCTTGGGGATGCCCCGGAAGGCATCCCCTCTTTCGTCTTCGTCTATCGGTAACTTTACTTAAGGCTATATTTTTATTCACCACATGATATGTGTTTTGCTTGGAGCGTCATTTTGTTTTATTTTGTTTTGCATGCTGTTTGAAAAATATCAAAAGATCTGAAATTATTAAATGTTAGAGAGTCTTCACATAGTTACATAATTATTAAACTACTCACTGATCTTCACTTATATCTTTCGGAGTAGTTTGTTGTTTGCTCTAGTACTTCACCTATATCTTTTTTAGGGCACGACAGTTGTCGTGGAGTTGTCATGGCAGATGTCCTAAGGGAAGGACTTGATTCCGGAGCCATAGCGACGCGGTTAGATTAAAGGGGTTAAACGGGACAAAAGACACGGGGAGTTTATACTGGTTCGGCCCCTTGCGGTGAGGGTAAAACCTAATCCAGTTTGAGGTCGAATTGCTGGGGTGTAGATTGCTAGGGAGCGGATGGGCTTGCCTAGCTCTCGATCTGTTGTTTCTTGCCCTAAACCGCTGCCGGGTCATCCCCTTATATACACGAGTTGACGCCCGGCGGCCTACGGAGTCCCGGTCGGCTCATACAATCGTGTCCGGCCTGGCCACTCTTGGTACATGCCTTACAATACAAATCACATATATGGCGGTTGATACTTACATGCTTTAAGCCGCCTCGGGCCTTGGGCCCTTTCATAAACCGCCATCTTTAACATGCTTATGGGCTTGGCCCATGAACCGCCGTTGGGTAACCCGGCCCCTCCTGGGCGGGTCATATCAAATATTTATATCCCCAACATTAGGCCCCAGGTTGATTTGAACTTGTTCATGTCAATCTTCCTTCATCTTCCTACGAGAAACTATAACCCGCCATGACGTCAGATTTTAAAATGATGGTAACCCACCATGACGTCACTTGTCTCTTACTTCTGAACTGCCCGGATCTTTAACAAATCTTCCGCATTTATTGGGATTCTCATAACCGAGGCGCCTGTATTGTTACTTTCCTATTTTTTGCCTCCTCGATCCTCATGCGTGACCCTTATCCACCTTGCTTATAAATAGGGCTAGGAGCCCTTTCCATTCCCCCCTTGCATCCTCCACTTCGTCTTCTTCCTCACGACTCTAATGCATCCGAGCTCCACCGGCGCCGCCGTCCTCTGCTTCATCTTCAACAGCAGCTACAACATCCACCTGTCGCCGCCAGGCTTCTTCCGCGCGCCGCCGCCGTTCACTTGTCCAGGTACGTTCTTCTTATTCCTTCCTCTTAGATCTGTTAGAGTTCCTGTGAAGCTCGCCGGAGTTCATCCCTTTCTTCTTCTGCCACCATGGATCCCCTCTCGGTCTGGATTCCCTCCGTACAATAGTATCGATAACACCTCTTTCAGCAAATACTATAATACCTCATCTTATGCAAAAAAACTGTTTTATCTCCTCAAACTACATCATATTGATCTGAGATCTGAGATCCGCGCCCCTAAACCGGGCAAAGAGAAGCTTGCTCCAAAAGATAATGAAGTTATTATCTTCACTGATCACATGAACCAGGGTTTTTCACCACCTGGCTCTAAATTCTTCAGGGACGTTCTACACTCTTTCCAACTCCAACCCCAAGACATTGGACCCAATTCCGTGTCAAATATCTACAACTTCCAGGTCTTTTGTGAAGTATATCTTCAAGAGGAGCCCAGCATCTTGCTCTTAAGAGAGTTCTTTTATTTAAACCGCCAGAATGAGTTCACCAATGGACCTAGTTGAGAGCTTGGGGTTGTCTCAATTCAAAGAAGAAGAGACTCTATTTTCCCTTATGCTTGTTTGTCGAGTCATCCAAAGGACTGGAATCAAACCTGGTTTTAATTCAAAGACACTTCCCCGGATGACGAGCATCCATTGCCAGGTCGTCGTCCCCAGTGTTTAGATACCAAGCATCCTCTTGCTGAAAATCTCACTGCCGCAGAGCGCAAGAAAATTGCTCCCACTCTTTCGAAGGTGAAGGCCCTACTGGATAATGGATTAACTGGAATTGACTTGGCCCGGTGTTGGCTCGCTTGGCGGATCATTCCTTTGAGCCGCAGGACCGACTTGATGTGCAATTACACTAGAAAGCCCGATGATCCATTACGCCACAGCTCTGAGAATCTAGAGGAGGATGTAATCACAGACATGACCAAAACTGTTTTAAATGAGAGCCTGGCTGACTGCAGCAAAGTGGGCCTACGACCCTTCTGTAAACTTAACCCGGCACCAGAGGTAAATCTTAACCCTAACTGTTGTCATCTTATAATTTTAATTCCCCTGTCAATCTTGAATTTGCCGCCTCTCGCAGGCTAAGTCGGCAATCTTTAATTCTCCAGTTTACCAAATACCCCAACTCGTCGAAAATGCCAGAATGAGGTCTTTCCACTCTTAAATTATTGTTACCCGCTAGAGGGTCTTATACGTTAACCACTGAATTCGTCTGATTCAAACTATCAGGAAGTCTCCCGCTCTTCATCTGGCGACTCATCTCAAAGTCAACCCCCGGCTTTCAAGACTGCTCCAGGGTAAGAAATTTCTTCCATGTGCATCTTTCCTTTAATCTTTGTAACTTTGTAGTGACTCACTTTAACTCGTGTAGAGTCCAAGCTAAGCATATCAAGAGAGCTAGGGTGAGTAAGCCGGCAGCTGGTCCAATGGTCATCAAGCCAGAGCAGCAGGTTTTGGCAATAGATGTTCATAAGCCAACAGAGGAAACCACTCATGATGGTCCTCCTGAGATTCCTGATGTCTCTATTGACCCTGCCAAAGATGATTCTGCAACTGCTGAACCGCCAGCTCCGTCTGAACCGGCAGAGAACCAGACTAATTATGTTACAATCACCGGTACTGCTTTGAGAGAGTCGGGCAATCCGACTATGCTAGCCAAACATACTGCCAAGCAAGAACTCGTTGAGAAGCGGAAAGTAATGTTTGACATGGCGCAATATTCACAACTGAGCAGTAGCGAAGTCCTTTCTGGATATCTCAGTCAGGCCCACAGTAATTGTGATCTTGAAATTGATATGGTGAAACAGATGCACAAGAAGTTTGAGATAAAAGTGAATATGTTAAAGACTTTGAAATAATTGACACCTTTTTGAATCGGCACACCTCTTGATAAGAAATCTGTCTTTGAATAACATTGCATGTGTAGCCCCCAAGGGCCGGCTTAATCAGCATGAATGAGCCGGTCCTAATTATCATTGTATAGAACTTTCCTACACACCCCTCATGAGTCGGTGGTAATGACTATTTGGCCGCCGGGTTAGTGTAAATGAATAATAATAAAGAAACAATATGCATTAGCCCCCAAGTGCCAAGTACTCTTGCTTGCAAAGTGCTTGGGACATTTATTGGTATGAACCGTTATTTAAGAAAACACTTATGCGTACATTAGCCCACAAGGGTCAAGTGCTATTGCTTGCAAAGTACTTGAGACTTTAATGATATGAGCCGGACTTGAAAGAAAAACTTCAGCATCCATTAGCCCCCAAGTGCCAAGCGTTGTTGCTTGCAAAAGGCTTGGGACTTTAATGCTTGTAATTTGGAACTTAACTTGCTTCATATTCTCTTTATCTATGCAGGAGATCACTGCTGACTTGCAAGCTCAATTTGATGATGCAAAAAACCGGCTTACATTTCAAGAATCGGAGACCCAAAAGGCTGAATCGAAGTTCCAATTTAGTCTTACCGAATCAAATAAACTGAAGGCTGAATTTGATACTGCAATGTCTGCTTGGGCTGAAGAGAGAACCGCCTTGATGGCAAGAGCTGAAAAGTACGGAACAACCCATTTCAAGGTGACAACTGAACTCGTCGGGTTAAAGCGTCGTGTCACTGAAATGACCTCAGCCATCTTTGGTAAGTCACCACGTTGCAATTTGAATAATATCTTTAGGTAACATAACCCATTACTGACCAATTTATGGCTCATGTAGGTAGCAGGAGTAGTAATCTTGGCAGAGAACCGCTTGTAAAGATCAAAGCTATCTACACCCTTGTGGAGCAACTATACATTGGAGCGCAGCGTGCCTTGGCTGCTGTCTCTCCGTCCAGCCAGGCACCAACGTTGTTTGTGGATATTTTAAGAAGACTCTCCATTCTACCTGCCATAATAAATGAAATAAAGCAGTCGTCTACGAGAGCCGGTGTTGTAACAACCTTGAGCCGGGCTAAGGCGTGGCTTCTAGAGCTGGACCCGTCCGACTTGTCCCCTGGCTATCCAAGCTTAAAATAAGACGGCACAACTTTTGACCATAAGGACTTTGCTGCCTGCATCACGAACATCCGCCCGCTGGGCAGCTTAATTGTTAACGAAACGGACTTGTCCAAATATCAGCCGGCTTATAATATGGAGAATCAGAAGATGGCCACTCCGTCTTCCAAAGTGATGGAGCTGATCCCTCCAATCTGTAAGCATACTTTTGCCCGTGAAATTGATCCCTCTGAACTTATTGATGAAGAGGCTGAATTTGAAGCTTGGGCTGGCTTGGATTGGTTGGCACAGAACTTTCAGACAAAGGAGGGTGAAGAACCGGAGAAGGATAACCCGGAGTCTTCAAAGCAGCAACGCCAAGGAGAATGAGCCGCCGGGCGGTTCATATATTTGATTCTATGTATGAAAAACACTTATGTTGATTGGCTTATTAGACCTTGTAATAGGATAGTTGAACTTGAATCTGGCGTGCCATCGCGCATGGCTCTGTATGATATTATTAACCCACCAGTCATCAAAATATGATTTTCTACCATCGTGATAATACCGTCTAGTGTAGATCAGTATAATCCTGTATCCTGCATATAAATAGAAAACATGTACCCTGGCGGCTTACCGCCGGGCGGGTCGTTGTGCCCAACCGGTGCCTCTGGGATCATGCATCCACAACCAGAGCCGGTTCAAACAACTTATGGAAAATATTCATACCTGATAAATGTGATTTGGACTGCCGGCTTGATCAGTCTTCATGTCATGTAAAGGTATAACTCCAGAAATAAGATTGTGACTTTCTGGCGGCATAGATCCGTTCATTAGGTTGGGTTGCAGAGACCCGGGGAGGCTTCAAATATGAGCCATAAAGAGAGGCAATTTGGCCGAACTTGCAAAGAACACAAATGAAAATGGAAAACTCACAAGAAACAAAATAACCAGAGAAAAAGATCAAAAAAACACTCGAGGCTTTTGCAGGCCGCCAAGACAAAGGTTCTTCTTCAAAGAAACTAGCCTTGGTGGCCATTGGA
The DNA here is from genome assembly GCA_902687465.1 of Secale cereale. NCBI lineage: Eukaryota > Viridiplantae > Streptophyta > Magnoliopsida > Poales > Poaceae > Secale > Secale cereale. The sequence continues at coordinate 10,987,199 of LR738716.1, forward strand.
AGGTACGTGCGTGGTATGAGCCGGCTCTCACAGTACCCAATCGACATTTGAACCTAGACAAGTGCAGGTCTTTGTTTTAAAGATACACTTGCCTAGAGTACGCGGGGTCAGAGTTGCATCTTGCATCATAGGCCGAATTATCCAAGTTTCAAGGAATGTAATGCCCAAGATGCGACTATATCTCCCACGTGTCGAGGCACGACTTAGAGGCATAATCGCATCTTAGTATGATTGCAAGAAGGTTATCTTCACACATTCCCATGTACAAGATCCAAGGGGAAATAAAGAAATACATAGTTGGCTTACAATCGCCACTTCACACAATGCATAAATAAGTCATACATTCATCCAAGTACAATAATGGTTCGACTACGGACAAGTTCAAATGAAAAGAAGATAACCACCCACTATGCCCGATCGGTCCTAGTAGGAACCACTACTAATCGTCGGGATACGTCACGTACATACGCCCACGTTCCTCATCGAAATCCCACTTGAATTCCTGGCCATCAACTGAATCGTACTCGGTTGTACCTGCAACTGTGTTTGTAGTAAACTGTGAGTCACGAGGACTCAACAATCCCATTCCCGGGTATCAATGTTGGGGAACGTAGTATTTTCAAAATATTCCTATGATCACGCAAGATCTATCTACTAGATGCATAGCAACGAGGGGGAGAGTGTGTCTACGTACCCTCGTAGACCGGGAGCGGAAGCGTCTAGTGACGCGGTTGATGTAGTCGAACTTCTTCGCGATCCAACCGATCAAGTACCGAACGTACGGCACCTCCGCGTTCAGCACAAGTACAGCTTGATGACGTCCCACGAGCTCTTGATCCAGTTGAGCTTCACGGGAGAGTTTCTTCAGCACGACGGCACACTACTAGGAAAAGGCCTACTAATGGCGCACCAGTTTTGCCTACTAATGGCGCACTACTGGTGCGCCATTAGTACCACGCCACTAGTATTTTTTACTAATGGCGCACCACTGGTGCGCCATTAGTATCTGGTATACTAATGGCGCACCACAGGTGCGCCATTAGTATAGGCCATGGTGCGCCATTAGTATGCCTCCCATGGGGGGCATATATACCCAGGTGCTTTGGCATACTAATGGCGCACTCTTGTGTGATGCGCCATTAGTAACTTTGGCATACTAATGGCGCACTGTGGGATGATGCGCCATTAGTATCCTTTGGCATACTAATGGCACACTGTTATGTGATGCGCCATTAGTATGAATATTAGGTTTTTTGTTTTTTTTTACTTTTTTGATTTTTTGCACAGGTTACAAAATGTATTATTGGACAGAATATAGGCAGTAGCACACAGAAACAGCAGATTCATCGAATACAATAGAAGATTAATCTCTGAATACAATTCATCATATTAGTCTCCGAATACAATTCATCATATTAGTCTCCGAATTCAAAAGACCGAACAAAGATAGAACATTATATTACAAGTCTCGAGACCGCGAGTAGCGAGTTTGTCTTCACATTACAAGTCGATATCGATCATTTAAACTACCATCACATAGAAGAGAGCTGCGGTCATCACGATGAGCATCATCGCGATGAAACTCGTCATCATCCGGTTCCTCCAACGCTCCCTCCCCTCTCCCGCTAGATAGCGCGCGTATCTAGATTCCGCCTCCGCCCTAGTGGTGTACCCTTTGTAACTGTTACTGCTGAAACGGTGAACCTGTCTCCGACACTCCTCCCAGTCGTCATAGACTCCGGGAACCTTACCCTTGTACACGACATACGACGGCATCGCTATGCACTAGCCAAACGAAACGTTAGTACCAATTCACAGACAATACATAAGCAATATATATGTATGCAACAAAACGATCTGAAGAGAAAAGCAAGACATTAATAGCATCGATTACATCTAAGTTGAATGACTGTCGAAACCAAAGAGACATACTACAAGTTCATTAAAGTTTAATTACAACATGAGCCAATCGATGTTTCAGAACTAGACACAACATCACTACTTTCGACTCGACTCAAGGGACCGGAGTGTGGATGAAGCCGCCGTCTATCGTGGGAGTCATGAAATCACGGGCGTTGTCAGCCTGCATTTGTAGCATTGTGTCTATGTCACTGTTGGACGGTTGATTTCTGAGGTAGAACTGCTCCGAGCTACGAAGGAAATCCTGACGGATGATTTCCGCCAACTCCGACTGGATGCGAAAGAATTCTTGTCTGATGTCCGCGTCCTGGATTGCCGACATGCTCGCGGTCCAATCTTTGAGTTTACTTGGTAGCAGAAGGTGATGATGGTCCCGTACGATCGCCCGCATGTGATGGATGGCGTAGTAGGCACCCTTCTGACCGCCAGGCGGCTGCTTGACGCAGCAGAACATTGTATTGTGGGCGAACACATGCTTGCCGTACTTACGAAGAGGCCTGGTGAAGGTGCCTCCAGATTTGGCGTAGCCGTGGAGAACATCATCAAGAACTTTCTTGACATTTGTGTAGTCTACCTTCGACTGACGGTCCGAGTCGAAATACGTGGCCATGGAATATTTCGGGCTTAGGAGGATGAGTGTGCAATGTGTGTCACTGCACAAAACACGGAATGTTAAAAGAAGAACGATCGAAATCTAAGAATTCATATGTTATGGGGAGGTTGAGGGGACGACTTACTCGGGAAAGTAAGGCACGAGGAAGTTATCCTTATCTCGGTTTGCCAGAATGACGCCTTCGAGGTAAGAACTCGCGACTTGCCGGTCCCCAGCGCTGCCCAAGATCTTGGCACACATGTAGAAGGGGTCGACTATCACGATGTCCGGGGTCTTGTCTCTAATGATCCGCATCTCCATACTCAGCGAAAATAGCCGAACGAAGGTGTAGTGCAGCGGATGAAGGTTAAACATAGCGAAGATGTCATCAAACTGTAGGACGATCGCACCCCCGATGGAGTTATCCGCAAAACCCTTGCCCTCTGGCACATTGGCCGTGAAAACCGGGTATGCCACATCCTTCTCTCTGAGACGCCGATTCTCCAAAGAAAGAACACTGTCATGCAGACTCCGCACAGCACCGGTTGCAGCATTGAGCATATTAGTCGGTAGCATCGGCCTACCCGCCACATGCACCCTCCTCATTATATCCTCAGGTGAAGGTGGCCCGTCCTGAGCATGGATCGTACTCGGTGCCGGCTGGCTCGCACCCTTGTTACTCTTTCTTTTCCGTGCCTTCTTGTTCTCCTGTAATGGGACTGAGTTCTGCTCACAGACCGCCTTCTTGAGTGTGTTGGGGCTGATAATATTTTGCACCTCGGTTATCTGAGGCTTGGTGAAGACGGCAGCTGGAGGCGTCTCCTGAGAACTGAACAGCAGACGACGCCTGTTGCAACTTGGTTTCTCCGCGGTACCAGCTAGATCGCGCACGTCTTTTGTAGGGTTGGGATCTTGAGAAGGAGGCCCCATGAATTCGCCATCGTACCCATGATCGGCAAAGTACTCATCGACGTTGGCAAATGTATCGTCGTCGTTGTCGTCGTCGTCATTCGGATCCTGTGCCATATGCATGTTCGGATCCAGTGCCATAGGGATGTCCGGCACCGTTGCGGTGGTCTTGCCATGGCTTGGTGCCGGCACGACTGGCGGTGTTGTCTTTGGGGTGGTGTCCCCCGCCCCCAAATGAATCTGGCTCTTCGGCCAAAGCAGGGGCTAGCTTAGGCAGGCGCTGAGGGTCATCACATCATCTTTGTCGGCCCCGACGGGTCGAATCGGAGGTAACAACTCGTCGCAGCCTGGCAGCACCCGAACCAGTTGAACCCTATACAAGGTAGGTGGCATCGGATTACCGTGGAACATGGGGTTGCCCGGTTGAACGATTTTGCCCTTGGCGACATCGACCAACTCGTTGTTCACGAAGTGCAGGAGAGTGCACGGAACGTCGGCGGCGCCCTGCGAAAACATGTAGCGTGTCAGGGATGCCCAGTCAAAGGCAAGGAGATGAAGTCCTCGGCCGAGAGGCTTAATTAGTTACCGTGATGATGGCGTCGAGCTTGGCTAATGTCGAGGCACCGCCAACGGCGGGCGTGCAATTGACGGAGGGGCCGCTTGCTGTAGAGGTGCCGGCCGGCGTACACCCGGGTGCATTAAGCTCCCGTGCCGGCGTCGGAGACACCAATGCCGCCTCCGCCGGAGACACCAATGGCCCCGCCTGCGCATTCTGCGAGTTGCTGGCCGTGAAGCTGGGAATCGGGGGCGGCCCCTGTTGGCCGCCCGCAATCCACGTCGACAGCCCCTGAATCAAGGTAGGCATAATGCCGGTGAGCGTCGATCCCAGTTGTTGTTGCACTTGCTCTTGGACAATCTCCGGAATCCGCGCCACTTGTGCCTTGAGTTCTTGAACCTCGCGCGACTGGCTTTCCGAGCTGGTCTTTTTCTCCTTTCGCCCACCAGCGTTATAGTATGACGACCATTTTGTGGACAAGCCTTTGCCGGCCACATGACCAGCTGACGACGGCTTACTGAGCTTATCATTTTTTTTCATTACATTCAACACCCTATTTAGAGTGGTGTCCCAAGGGGTGCTCTGAGTCGACCCCGTGCTACTGCTTTCAGTCGCCTGCGGAAGGAATGTGAACCATTTAGAAATTTGGCTTCATTAATTATAATGCAACCATATGGAGCTAATTACGCGGGGGTGTATTCCTTACCAGAACAAGCTCATGCGCCCTGGTCTTCGGATCCGTGGTAAGCTCCTTTGTTTTTGGGTCCTTCTTGTACCGGGCCCTGACAAAGTTCCTGGTCTGCTTGTCACCGTATTTATCGAAGAGGGGCGGTAGGCCTTGCTCGGCACGCTCCGCCTCCTCCTTGTCCCATGTAGGCTCCGCCACTCTGTAACCGCCGGGACCGAGTGTATGTTCCCCTAAGTTCAACTCCCGCATTTCTTTCCCCCACTGACTTGATTCGGAGGTTGCGGTGCTCTCGCACTTGATCTTGAAGTTGTTGTAGTCATCTTCGGTGATCGAAGGATTTTTCTCCTTGATCTTCTCATAACTAAAACCTTTGTCAATCATTCTCTTCACTGAGCTTCTCCAAGTAGACAGGGTCGTGCTCATCCTCGTGAGGGCGGCATTGTTCACTTTATTCCCTGTGAGGCTTGTGTTTTCAAATTCAGCAAGGAACTTGTATCGTTCGTGCAGCTTCGTGAAGAGGAGGTTGCACAAATTCCCTCGGTCCTTATGCCTTAGGTTCTCGGTGTTGATCGAGACGGTGCTCCGGAGAATGCACCCGAGCTGAAGCGAGTACCCCTTGACTATTTGTTATGGCGCCGTTGGATTCCCGTCGGAGTCCACTTCAGTAAATTCCTCCTTGACGGTGCGGAGCACGGTCGGGCGCCGGTCCTTCCGTTGCCTCTTCGGTTGGCTGCCATCTGTGCGTGCGCCGCCATCATCAGTGGTGGCATCCTCGGCGGCACCATCAGTGGTGTCATCCCCGACGGCACCATCAGTGGGGTCATCCTCGGCGGCACCATCAGTGGTGTCAGGATCGGTGTCTTTTGCGACGTCCTCATAGAAGTGAGGTTGTTCCTCCATCTCCTGGGACAGCTCCCAGAATGCCTTGCCGCCCGAACCGCCGGCCTCATCGTTGTGGGCCATGTTTCTTTCTAAATAGGAAAAAAGTTTGGTCAAAAAGTTGGTTATTGTCAAGGAACAAGATCCTGGTCTCATCATTTAGGGTTTGTCGACACCGAGGCATCCTAAAAGCTAAGCTTTTATCATTTAGGGTTTTTCGACGCCGAGGCACCCTAAAAGCCTAAGCTTTCATCATTTAGGTTTTTATCGACACCGAGGCACCCTAAAAGCCAAGGTTTTATAATTTATGGTTTGTCGACACCGAGGCATCCTAAAAGCTAAGCTGGGAAGGAGAATTCTAAGTTGGGCCTAATCACTTGGCTCTATTGCCGCCTATGGTTTAATGCAGCAAGAATAAAGGGGCAGTTGATCCTACTTAATTAAGTACTAAGATACCCCGGCCGATGCATTAGTCACAAGTACCCCATATGTCCTATTTTTAGCAAAGTCATGCTAAAATTCACGGAAAATTTCAGCATGACCTTTGCTGAAAATAGGACATATGGAGTACCCGAATTTGCCGGAACGGAAGTTAATCGACATTCTAGCAAACTCAAGGGCCTCTCGGGGTACCTGCAAAATCATCATGACACGATAGTCGGAGACAAAACCCAGCAGTGCAAAGTGGGGAAATCTGCCATGTCTAAACATGGATATTTCCAGTAGGTGATTGGACCATTGAAGCTATAAGATGTTACAGTACAAACAAATTAAAGCAGCAGCAATAATAATAAATTAAAGCAGCAGCAATAATAACAGGTTGAAGCATCAGAACTATATATACATAGTTGTCAGTGGGAGGTTTGCCACGCTACCAACAACTGTAAATTGTAATTGGTTGCTAATTTGGTAGTCTGAGCAATGGGGGTTGCAGATTTGCATGATAGCAATGTGCTACTCTTGCATTGACATATATGGTACTTTGAGCTAGTGTACAAATCCTTTAAATATGTGCAATAAGGCTATTACAAGACTGTTGGAAGTCAATTGAAGTTGACCTTAACTACATCAAAGCATATAACCAACTCGGATATGTCTATTTCATCATAAGGAATTTTAGCAACTTGTTTGCTCTCCTTTTCCTTAGTACGTACAACTTGCTTCTGCTCGGGTTTGAGGGAAAGAGGGAACACATCTTCTCAGGTTACAACCTAGTGGTTCAAGTTATTCTGTTGATATTCTTCAGTTCCTAGAAGATTTCAGTTTAAATGTAAAAGATTCAGATTTGTCATTTTGTGAACTAAGCAGACCGAGTTATTTCCTCTCTTCCTATCATCAAAACAGAGCAGCGACGGTAATAGTATGGAGCAGCAGCAAGAAGTAGTAGTACTGTGCAGACTGAAGTGATCTACTGAATATGCCTAGTGGTTCAAGTTAATCTATTGAAATTCTTCAGTTCCTATCACAGTCAGCATGAACACCCAGCCCATTGAATGTTCAGAAAACTGAAGTGATCTACTACTCTTTGCTCATGCTGTTAATCATAACAGGACGACTGCAACGAACTATTACCAACAAAGCTGCAATCTCTATTATATTAAGTATGGCAGCACACTACCCTGTTAAAAACTTATTAGTACTTCACTATGACATTACAAGCAAAGGACAGAAACATGAGCTTCTTATCAGTTATTACATACTAGTACTCCAGTTACAATATAACTCCAGAAAAAGACCTTGTTCCGAGATAAAATGCAGTGAAATGCACTACGAATAAAATGCACTAGAGCAGCAACGTAGTATTCGCCCAAAAGCAAAGAACTTGTGCAGATTGCCCATAGGAACAAGATGGCGTGAAACTCGATCGCTGACCGCGCACCAGTTTGCCCCGTTAATTTGTTTATTTGGACGAGAGGCGAGATGCGGCTGCTAACTGCTTGATGAACAGACATACAAGAAGCACGCCTCCACGAGCGTGTGGATTCTTTCAGGCTTATACGGCCATGGAGGTTGCTGAGCTAGATGAACACAAGCAAAGCGCAAGCGCGTGTGTCTGATTACGCTAGTCAATTCGGCAGTAAGCTGTTCCTACTCCTATCTCCATGCATAGAAACAAGCACTCAACATTGTATTGGTAGGCTATAAAATCATGCGAGGCTCAACAGAGAATTGATACAGACAGACAAACATATTGAAGGAAATATGCCCTAGAGGCAATAATAAAGTTGTTATTTATATTTCCTTATATCATGATAAATGTTTATTATTCATGCTAGAATAGTATTAACCGGAAACTTAGTACATGTGTGAATACATAGATAAAACAGAGTGTCCCTAGTATGCCTCTACTAGACTAGCTCATTGATCAAAGATGGTTATGTTTCCTAACCATAGACATGAGTTGTCATTTGATCAACGGGATCACATCATTAGGAGAATGATGTGATGGACAAGACCCATCCGTTAGCATAGCACTATGATCATTTAGTTTTACTGCTATTGCTTTCTTCATGACTTATACATGTTCCTATGACTATGAGATTATGCAACTCCCGAATACCGTAGGAACACCTTGTGTGCTATCAAAAGTCACAACGTAACTGGGTGATCATAAAGATGCTCTACAGGTGTCTCCGAAAGTATTCGTGGTGTTGGCATAGATCAAGATTAGGATTTGTCACTCCGAGTGTCGGAGAGGTATCTCTGGGCCCTCTCGGTAACACACATCACAATAAGCCTTGCAAGCAAAAGACTAATGAGTTAGTCACGAGATGATGTGTTACGGAACGAGTAAAGAGACTTGCCAGTAACGAGATTGAACTAGGTATGGAGATACCGACGATCGAATCTCGGGCAAGTAACATACCGATGACAAAAGGAACAACGTATGTTGTTATGCGGTTTGACCGATAAAAGATCTTCGTAGAATATGTAGGAGCCAATATGAACATCCAGGTTCCGCTATTGGTTATTGACCGGAGATGAGTCTCGGTCATGTCTAGATAGTTCTCGAACCCGTAGGGTCCGCACGCTTAACGTTTGATGACGATCGGTATTATGAGTTTATGAGTTTTGATGTACCGAAGGTAGTTCGGAGTCCCGGATGAGACCACGGACATGACGAGGAGTCTCGGAATGTCCGAGACATAAAGATTGATATATTGGACGACTATATTCGGACACCGGAAGTGTTCCGGAAAAGTTTCGGATTTAACGGGATTGCCGGAGGGGGTTACCGGAACCCCCTACGAAGGGGGATGGTCCATAGTGGGCCTTATGGAAAAGAGAGAGGCAGCCCATAGGGGCTGGCCGGCGCCCCACCTAGGGTTCCTAGTTGGACTAGGATTGGGGGGGCGCCACCTCTCCTTCTTTTCCTTTCCCTCTCTTCCTTCTTTGGTAGTTCCTACTAGGAATAGGATTGCAATCCTATTCCTAGTAGGATTGCACCCTAGCCGCACCATAGAGGGGCCGGCCGGCCTCCCCCCTTGCTCCTTTATATACAGGGGCAGGGGGCACCCAAAGACACACAAGTTGAATTGTTCCAGCCGTGTGCGGTGCCCCCCTCCACAGAAACACACCTCGGTCATACCGTCGCGGTGCTAAGGCGAAGCCCTGCGCCGGTGAATACATCATATCCGTCACCACGCCGTCGTGCTGACGAAACTCTCCCGTGAAGCTCAACTGGATCAAGAGCTCGTGGGACGTCATCAAGCTGAACGTGTGCTGAACGCGGAGGTGCCGTACGTTCGGTGCTTGATCGGTTGAATCGCGAAGAAGTTCGACTACATCAACCGCGTCACTTGACGCTTCCGCTTCCGGTCTACGAGGGTACGTAGACACACTCTTCCCTCTCGTTGCTATGCATCTGGTAGATAGATCTTGCATGATCGTAGGAAAATTTTAAAATACTACATTCCCCAACAGTGGCATCATGAGCCAGGTCTATGCGTAGATGATATCCACGAGTAGAACACAATGAGTTGTGGGCGATACTAGTCATACTGCTTACCAGCATGTCATACTTTGCTTCGGCGGTATTGTGAGATGAAGCGGCCCGGACCGACATTACGCGTACGCTTACGCGAGACTGGTTTCACCGTTACGAGCACTCGTTGCTTAAAGATGACTGGCGGGTGTCTGTCTCTCTCACTTTAGCTGAATCAAGTGTGGCTACGCCCGGTCCTTGTGAAGGTTAAAACAGCACATACTTGACGAAACATCGTTGTGGTTTTATATGCGTAGGTAAGAACGGTTCTTGCTAAGCCCGTAGCAGCCACGTAAAACTTGCAACAACAAAGTAGAGGACGTCTAACTTGTTTTTGCAGGGCATGTTGTGATGTGATATGGTCAAGACATGATGAGTTATATGGTTTTGTATGAGATGATCATGTTTTGTAATGTTATCGGCAACTGGCAGGAGCCATATGGTTGTCGCTTTATTGTATGAAATGCAATCGCCATGTAATTGCTTTACTTTATCACTAAGCGGTAGCGATTGTCGTAGAAGCAATAGTTGGCGAGACGACAACGATGCTACGATGGAGATCAAGGTGTCACGCCGGTGACGAAGGTAATCATGAAGGTGCTTTGGAGATGGAGGTCAAAAGCACACGATGATGATGGCCATATCATGTCACATATTTTGATTGCATGTGATGTTTATCTTATTATGCTTCTTATTTTGCTTAGAACGACGGTAGCATTATAAGATGATCCCTTACTAAATTTCAAGGTATAAGTGTTCTCCCTGAGTATGCACCGTTGCGAAAGTTCGTCGTGCCGAGACACCACGTGATGATGGGGTGTGATAAGCTCTACGTTCAAATACAACGGGTGTAAGCCAGTTTTGCACACGCGGAATACTCGGGTTAAACTTGACGAGCCTATCATATGCAGATATGGCCTCGGAACACTGGAGACCGAAAGGTCGAGCGTGAATCATATAGTAGATATGATCAACATAAGATGTTCACCATTGAAACTACTCCATCTCACGTGATGATCGGACATGGTTTAGTTGATTTGGATCACGTGATCATTTAGATGACCGGAGGGATGTCTATCTAAGTGGGAGTTCTTAAGTAATATGATTAATTGAACTTTAATTTATCATGAACTTAGTCCTGGTAGTATTAGCATATCTATGTTGTAGATCAATAGCTCGCGATGTTGCTCCACGTTTATTTTTTATATGTTCCTAGAGAAAACTAAGTTGAAAGATGTTAGTAGCAATGATGCGGAATTGTTCCGTGATCTGAGGGTTATCCTCATTTCTGCACAGAATAATTATGTCCTTATGCACCGCTAGGTGACAGACCTATTGCAGGAGCAGATGTAGACGTTATGAACGTTTTGACAAAAGCTCGATATGATGACTACTAAATAGTTTAGTGCACCATGCTTTACGGCTTATAACCGGGACTTCAAAAATGTTTTGAAATGCCACAGAGCATATGAGATGTTCCAAGAGTTGAAATTAGTATTTCGTACTCATGCCCGTGTCGAGAGGTATAAGACCTCTGACAGTACTTTGCCTACAAGATGGAGGAGAATAGCTCAACCAGTGAGCATGTGCTCAGATTGTCTGGGTAGTACAATTGCTTGAATCAAGTGGGAGTTAATCTTCCAGATAAGATAGTAATTGACAAAGTTCTCTAGACACTATCACCAAGTTAGTAGAACTTCGTGATGAACTATAATATGCAAGGGATGACGAAAGTAATTCCCGAGCTCTTCACGATGCTGAAATCGGCGAAGGTAGAAATCAAGAAAGAGCATCAAGTGTTGATGGTTAACCAGACCACTTGTTTCAAGTAAAGGGCAAAGTGATAGAAGGGGAACTTCAAGAAGAATGACAAGCAAGTTTTCACTCCCGTGAAGAAACCCAAAGCTAAACTCAAGCCTGAAACTAAGTGCTTCTACTACAAAGGAAATGGTCACTAGAAGTGGAACTGCCCTAGATATTTGGCGGATAAGAAGGATGGCAAAGTGAACAAAGGTATATTCGATATACAGATTATTGATGTGTATTTTACTAGTGTTCATAGCAACCCCTCGGTATTTGATATTGGTTCAGTTGCTAAAGAGTAGTAACTCGAAATGGGAGTTGCATAATGAACAGAAACTAGTTAAAGGATGAAGTGACGATGTGTATTGGAAGTAGTTCCAAGATTGATATGATCATCATCGCACACTCCCTATACTTTCGGGATTAGTGTTGAACCTAAATAAGTGTTATTTGGTGTTTGTGTTGAGCATGAATATGATTTAATCATGTTTATTGCAATACGGTTATTCATGTAAGTTAGAGAATAATTGTTGTTCTGTTTACATGAATAAAACCTTCTATGGTCATACACCCAATGAAAATGGTTTGTTGGATCTCGATCGTGTGATACACATATTCATAATATTGAAGCCAAAAGATGCAAGGTTAATAATGATAGTGCAACTTATTTGTGGCACTGCCGTTTAGGTCATATTGGTGTAAAGCGCATGAAGAAACTCCATAGTGATGGACTTTTGGAATCACTTGATTATGAATCACTTGGTGCTTGTGAACCATGCCTCATGGGCAAGATGACTAAAATTCCGTTCTCCGGAACCGTGGAGCGAGCAACAGAGTTGTTGGAAATCATACATACTGATGTATGCGGACCAATGAGTGTTGAAGCTCGCGGCAGGTATTGTTATTTTCTGACCTTCACTGATGATTTAAGCAGATATGGGTATATCTACTTAATGAAGCACAAGTCTAAAACATTTGAAAAGTTCAAAGAATTTTAGAGTGAAGTAGAGAATCATCGTAACAAGAAAATAAAGTTTCTACGATCTGATCGTGGAGGATAATATTTGAGTTACGAGTTTGGTCTTCATTTGAAACAATGTGGAATAGTTTCACAACTCACGCCACCTGGAACACCACAGTGTAATGGTGTGTCCGAACGTCATAAATGTACTTTATTAGATATGGTGCGATCGATGATGTCTCTTACTGATCTACCACTATCGCTTTTGGGGTTATGCATTAGAGACAGCTACATTCACGTTAAATAGGGCACCATCTAAATCCGTGGAGATGACACCGTATGAACTGTGGTTTGACGAGAAACCTAAGCTGTCATTTCTTTAAGTTTGGGACTGCGATGCTTATGTGAAAAAGTTTCAACATGATAAGCTCGAACCCAAATCGGAGAAATAAATCTTCATAGGATACCCAAAAAGAAACTGTTGGGTACACCTTCTATCACAGATCCGAAGGCAAGGTCTTTGTTGCTTAGAGTGGATCCTTTCTAGAGAAGGAGTTTCTCTCGAAAGAAGTGAGTGGGAGGAAAGTAGAACTTGATGAGGTAATTTGTACCTTCTCCCGAATTGGAAGGTAGTACATCACAGAAACTCGTTCCAGTGATTCCTACACCAATTAGTGAGGAAGCTAATGATGATGATCATGAAACTTCAGATCAAGTTTCTGCTGAACTTCGTAGATCAACCAGAGTTCGTTCCGCACCAGAGTGGTACGGCAACCCAGTTCTGGAAGTCATGTTACTGGACCATGATGAACCTACGAACTATGAGGAAGCGATGATGAGCCCAGATTCCGCAAAATGGCTTGAGGCCATGAAATCTGAGATGGGATCCATGTATGAGAACAAAGTATGGACTTTGGTTGACTTGCCCGATGATCGGCAGGCCATCGAAAATAAATGGATCTTCAAGAGGAAGACCGACGCAGACGGTAATGTTACTGTTTACAAAGCTCGACTTGTTGCGAAAGGGTTTCGACAAGTTCAAGGAGTTGACTACGATGAGACTTTCTCACCTGTAGCGATGCTTAAGTCTGTCCGAATCATGTTAGCAATTGCCGCATTTTATGAAATCTGGCAAATGGATAACAAAACTGCATTCTTTAATGGACTTATTAAAGAAGACTTGTATATGATGCAACCAGAAGGTTTTGTCAATCCTAAAGGTGCTAACAAAATGTGCAAGCTCCAGCGATCCATCAATGGACTGGTGCAAGCATCTCGGAGTTGGAATATACGCTTTGATAAGTTGATCAAAGCATATAGATTTATACAGACTTGCGGTGAAGCCTGTATTTACAAGAAGTGAGTGGGAGCACTACAACCTTTCTGATAAGTATATGTGAGTGACATATTGTCGATCGGAAATGATGTAGAATTTTCTGGAAAGCATAAAGGAGTGTTTGAAAGGAGTTTTTCAAAGAAAGACCTTGGTGAAGCTGCTTACATATTGGGCATCAAGATCTATAGAGATAGATCAAGATGCTTGATAAGACTTTCGATGAGTACATACCTTGATAAGATTTTGAAGTAGTTCAAAATGGATCAGTCAAAGAAGGAGTTCTTACCTAACTTGTAAGGTGTGAAGTTGAGTAAGACTCAAAGCCAGACCACGGCAGAAAAATATAGAGAGAATGAAAGTCATTCCCTATGCCTCAGCCATAGGTTCTATAAAGTATGCCATGCTGTGTACCAAACATGTTGTGTAACTTGCCATGAGTTTGTCAAGGGGGTACAATAGTGATCCAGGAGTAGATCACTGTACAGTGGTCAAAATTATCCTTAGTAACAGGATGACTAAGGAAACGTTTCTCGATTATGGAGGTGATAAAGAGTTCGTCGTAAAGGGTTACACCGATGCAAGCTTTGACACTAAATCCAGATGAGTCTAAGTATCAATCTGGATGCGTATTGAAAGTGGGAGCAATTAGCTAGAGTAGCTCTATACAGAGCATTGTAGACATAGAAATTTGCAAAATACATACGGATCTGAATGTGACAGACCCGTTGACTAAACTTCTCTCACAAGCAAAACATGATCACACCTTATTACTCTTGGGTATTAATCACATAGCGATGTGAACTAGATTATTGACTCTAGTAAACCCTTTGGGTGTTGGTCACATGGTGATGTGAACTATGGGTGTTATTCACATAACGATGTGAACTATCGGTATTAAATCACATGGCGATGTGAGCTAGATTATTGACTCTAGTGCAAGTGGGAGACTGAAGGAAATATGCCCTAGAGGCAATAATAAAGTTGTTATTTATATTTCCTTATATCATGATAAATGTTTATTATTCATGCTAGAATTGTATTAACCGGAAACTTAGTACATGTGTGAATACATAGACAAAACAGAGTGTCCCTAGTATGCCTCTACTAGACTAGCTCATCGATCAAAGATGGTTATGTTTCCTAACCATAGACATGAGTTGTCATTTGATCAACGGGATCACATCATTAGGAGAATGATGTGATGGACAAGACCCATCAGTTAGCATAGCACTATGATCGTTTAGTTTTACTGCTATTGCTTTCTTCATGACTTATACATGTTCCTATGACTATGAGATTATGCAACTCCCGAATACCGTAGGAACACCTTGTGTGCTATCAAACGTCACAACGTAACTGGGTGATCATAAAGATGCTCTACAGGTGTCTCCGAAAGTATTCGTGGTGTTGGCATAGATCAAGATTAGGATTTGTCACTCCGAGTGTCGGAGAGGTATCTCTGGGCCCTCTCGGTAACACACATCACAATAAGCCTTGCAAGCAAAAGACTAATGAGTTAGTCACGAGATGATGTGTTACGGAACGAGTAAAGAGACTTGCCGATAACGAGATTGAACTAGGTATAAAGATACCGACGATCGAATCTCGGGCAAGTAACATACCGTTTGACAAAAGGAACAACGTATGTTGTTATGCGGTTCTGACCGATAAAAGATCTTCGTAGAATATGTAGGAGCCAATATGAACATCCAGGTTCCGCTATTGGTTATTGACCGGAGATGAGTCTCAGTCATGTCTACATAGTTCTCGAACCCGTAGGGTCCGCACGCTTAACGTTTGATGACGATCGGTATTATGAGTTTATGAGTTTTGATGTACCGAAGGTAGTTCGGAGTCCCGGATGAGATCATGGACATGACGAGGAGTCTCGGAATGTCCGAGACATAAAGATTGATATATTGGACGACTATATTCGGACACCGGAAGTGTTCCGGAAAAGTTTCGGATTTAACGGGATTGCCGGAGGGGGTTACCGGAACCCCCTACGAAGGGGGATGGTCCATAGTGGGCCTTATGGAAAAGAGAGAGGCAGCCCATAGGGGCTGGCCGGCGCCCCACCTAGGGTTCCTAGTTGGACTAGGATTGGGGGGGCGCCACCTCTCCTTCTTTTCCTTTCCCTCTCTTCCTTCTTTGGTAGTTCCTACTAGGAATAGGATTGCAATCCTATTCCTAGTAGGATTGCACCCTAGCTGCACCATAGAGGGGCCGGCCGGCCTCCCCCCTTGCTCCTTTATATACGGGGGCAGGGGGCACCCAAAGACACACAAGTTGAATTGTTCCAGCCGTGTGCGGTGCCCCCCTCCACAGAAACACACCTCGGTCATACCGTCGCGGTGCTAAGGCGAAGCCCTGCGCCGGTGAATACATCATATCCGTCACCACGCCGTCGTGCTGACGAAACTCTCCCGTGAAGCTCAACTGGATCAAGAGCTCGTGGGACGTCATCAAGCTGAACGTGTGCTGAACGCGGAGGTGCCGTACGTTCGGTGCTTGATCGGTTGAATCGCGAAGAAGTTCGACTACATCAACCGCGTCACTTGACGCTTCCGCTTCCGGTCTACGAGGGTACGTAGACACACTCTTCCCTCTCGTTGCTATGCATCTGGTAGATAGATCTTGCGTGATCGTAGGAAAATTTTAAAATACTACGTTCCCCAACACATATAGCTAGGTAGAATAAGATAGATACATAGATAGATAGAGATATGAATCAAATTGGGGATCCTAGGCACATACTCTACAACGCTGCCTATATACAGCAACATGATATAGCAGCTCCATGGATATATATGCAACCAAATAAGCATACGAATCACTAGGACAAAACAGTGCGCCAACCACTTTACTACCTAGTATGCCACGTATGGTTCAACATGAAAACGAAATTTTGCATTTCTGATGAAGAGGAATTACCACAAACACTTGGCGTGCACGGTGCCGATGCAACCTGTAGGCGTCGGCAGGGAGGGCGCTGGCGTCGAAGAGGTGCGGGCGGCGGCGGTGTCCTTTGCGTCACCGGCGGTCCGCCTGCCCCTTCTCCCTCTCCTTTCTAGTCGCACGAGCGCCTCGCGACTCAAGGTGGGTTCCGCCGCGTGGTGCTCGAGCTCGTCTGCGCGCACTCTGCCCACCCCTTGAATGGTCACCGTGGTCGGGTCCTCACCGACTGCGGTCGCCATTGACCTAGGGATTTCTCTCCCTCTGTTCGCTTCAGGATGTGAGGGGGCGGAGAGGGGAATGGAGAGGACGGGCTCGGTGGGCGGCAGCGTCGGGGGAGCACGCGGGGGTCGGGGCGAGGGAGAGAGGGAATAGGTGGAGTGGGGGACTAAATATGGATGGGGGCAGAATACTAATGGCACACCTCCCCCTGGTGCGCCATAAGTACATCTATACTAATGGCGCACCTCCCCCCTGGTGCGCCATTAGTATTTTTTTTTGATTTTTGTTCGAACCAACAGGTTATCTTTCACCAAACCACATCTACATCAAATCCCATCTAGTAGCCCGACTGGTCAGCACGCAGTTCTCACACCAGGAGGTACTGGGTTTGATTCCCAGGCTCCACAATTTTTGTTTTTATGCATTTAAAATGTTGTTCGATACTTATTTGTGTTTAAATATGTTCAAACTAGTTTAAATCATAACAGTAATATTTTTTTATAAAACAGTAATAATCTTTTTTAAAATATCGATATATTTATGAATATGAAAAAATATCATCAAATTTATTATTTGAAAATATCATGAGTTCATGGGTCGGCGGCGGCGGCCGGTGGAGCGGGGGAGGGTG